>PISW01001533.1:0-349632 GCA_004023785.1 Mungos mungo | reverse complement strand
ACTACATGTCAGGGTGTCTGGGTGGCTCAGATGGTTAAGCATCCGGCTCTTGATTTTGGCCGGTCATGATCTCACGGTTCATGGGTTTGAGCCCTGCATCGGGCTCTGTGCTGTCAGCCCAGAACCTGCTGGGGATTCAATCTCTCCCTCTCTCTCTCTGCCTCTCCTCTGTGTGCTCTCTGTCTCAAAAATAAATAAACATTAAAAAAACACGTCTTGGCAAGTTTTACATATTTATTGGCTCAGCTGAGCTCTGTTACCATTTATCAGTTTTCAGCAAAGAATCCATGGAGGTTTTTACTAGCATTGTGTAAAATTTAGGGGTGCGTGGGTGGCTCAGTTGGTTAAGCGGCCGACTTTGGCTCAGGTCACAATCTCACAGTCGTTGAGTTCAAGCCCTGTATCAGGTTCTGTGCTGACAGCTCAGAGCCTGGAGCCTGCTTCGGATTCTGTGTCTCCTTCTCTCTCTAACCCTCCCCCGCTCATGCTCTGTTTCTGTCTCAATAAAAAAATAAAAATAAAAAAATAAAATTTATAGGAACATTTGGGCAAAGTGAGATCTAACACTGGGTAATCTGTCATAGGAACACCTATTCAACTGAAGACAGTTTGGCCACCCACATAATGTTTTTCTAACAGTGCTTTTATCCACTTCATTTTTCCCTCTTGTCCACAAGCGCTGGCTTTTCATGTGTCTTGATAAAGGAGCAGACATCAGATAAAAAGTTTGTCCTTTCCATGTCGGTGTATACACATGCGTATACTTAGCTGAAGTAAATACGAAGGAAGTCCTAATATGTTCTGCCTGCCTTCCACTGGATTGTTCTATACATCCTTGGTGTAAGAGCCACACCAGAGGCTGCAGACAGGCTGTGCCTGCAGCGTCCTTCGGAGGCTCGCTCAGCGTGCATAGTCTTAGGGAAGCTGTGTCAAGGGCCCCCTTCCTCAGTGCATACGGATCATTACAGACTTGCACAGAAACTGACGCTATACTGGAGTCCTTCCCTCCTTTAAGGTATTTGTCAATGTATGGCCCCTTCCCTGTGAGATTCTTTAAAAACGGCATAATGAAATAATTGTCATTGATTTTTTTTCTTCCTTTGATCAACTTTGTATTAATTAGATTTGTAGACGTTTACAGAGTGGAATTCAGGGGTGCTTGGCTGGCTCAGGTGCTAACGTATGTAACTCTTGATTTGGGGGTCATGTGTCCAAGCCCTGCATTGGGTGTGGAGCCTACTTAATCAAATCAAATCATATCATATCAAATCAAATCAAATTAAAAGTAGTGAAATTCATAGACGGATTAGCTAGGTGCACACTTATCTGACGCTTAAAGTTAGCGCTATTTTTTTATTGTTTATTTTGAGAGCGAGTGAGCATGAATGGAGGAGGGGCAGAGAGAGAGGGAGACAGAATCTGAAGCAGGTTCCAGGCTCTGAGCTGTCAGCAACAGAGGCCAATGTGGGATCATGTGAGATCATGACCTGAGCTGAAGTCGGACATTTAACCGACTGAGCCACCCAGGCGCCCCTAAAGTTAACAGTATTTAAGCATTACCAGTTTGGTTTCATTTGCCTTAATACCCACTACTCTTAACTCTACATGTCTGTTATTCCCACCTACACCTTTTTTTTTAAAGTTTATTTACTTTGAGAGAGCGAGAACATGCACAAGCAGAGGAAGGGCAGAGAGAGAGAGAGAGAGAGAGAGAGAGAGAGAGAGAGAGAGAGAGAGAGAGAGAAATTCCAAGCAGGCTCCAAGTGTCATCGTGGAGCCTGACATGGGGCTCAATCCCATGAACCATGAGATCATGATCTGAGCTGAAATCAAGAGTTAGACGCTTAACCAACTGAGCCACCCAGGGCCCCCATCCCCTTACACCTTCTTTTCTAATTTCCATGGTTAGAAAAATGTTGCACTTGGAGATTTCAAATGAGGACATGAATAGTCAAGTTATTCAATTAAAGCAGATGGTGATGCTTTATCACATAAGCTTCTTGCCAAATATGATGATTCCTAGATGTTGGCTGTTCTTGTCCACAAACCAGTGGCCTTGGCTGATCCCCCTAGTTTATTCTTTGGACTCTCAAATGTCATCCCCTGCAACAGGCAGAACACAACAGGTGTCTAAAACTCCTAGAAGTACACATTTCCTACCAACGGCTGCCAAAGCGTATTGTCTGGCTTGGGAATTTTGGGTTTTTCTGTAGGAAAAAGTAGGAGTTTGAGCCGGAAATGTGTATGTTTCTAACACTCTCAGACTGAGATATTTTATCCTGCCTTAAGTCATGGCGAATTTAGCACCGGGTTGGGTTTTCACGAAGTGTCCCTCTGCTGCCCTTCTGGGCCCATGAACACTTGGCTCGAAGGACTCCTTGTGCGTTAGAATTCACAGGTGTGCCTGTCGGCCTTGACTCACTGGACCCCCAGCAGCTGTGTAGACTGTACTGGTACGACTCTCGTCGAATTTCCACCTTCTTTCTGAGCTCATTTGCCTTCCTTCACGGTGGCCATCACCAGGTTGCCTGCAGCAGCAGCAGGAAGTCTGTTCAGCCACCCCTTGGTCCCCCCGAGATGACACATGGATTTTTGGCTCCGGTGTTGTCAGCAGTTGATACCGCCTCCTACTGGAAGAGCCAGGGAAAGTCAGAATTTCCCACCAGACCACCCACCACATCCTCGCTTTGACAAAATCTTGAATGCTGGACCATCTTTTAGATGACATGTGAACTGTCTACAATATCCTAGGGACTGAAAAATAGGTTCGACTTTTTTGGTATATTTGAAGCGATAGGAGGTTTTGTTTTGAGTGTTCTTCCCCAAGACACAAGCCAGCATGGTTCTTAGTTTCCTCTCTAAGGTTGTAACAAGAACCTTTGATGCCATGCTTTATAAGGGCAATCTCCACCCCGCTCACAGAACGCATCAACTGAAGCAACCGCTGTTGAGCCCCTAGATGGCCAGGCCCTATACACACATGGCCATGAACTTTCACAGCGGCCCTACAGGGCTTGCGTATTACCATCTATTCTACTGAAGAAGAAACTGAGTCTCAAAAATGGTTGGACGCCTTAACTCAAGGTCATGTGGCCTGGAACCAAGTATGGTCCGAAACTGTGTCAGGACTAAGTATTTTATAGACAATCTCATTTAATCCACATAGCCCTATGAGGTAGGTATTACTGTCAGCTTTACCTGTCAGAAAAACAGAACTGAACTTCTAAGACACTCCAAAGGATAAGGCCAGACTGTATTCCAAACCACCTGAGGTGGGAGTACCCACTCCGCGTGCGGCTCTGGGGCGTGCACCCTCAGACAGTCCTGCGCCTGCTCTGGATGGGATGTGGTGACCTCTTTCCCATTAGGAAGGTTCATATTTTTTCTTCCTGCTATTACAAAGTTCAGCTTTAAAAACTGTCAGGCAGTACACGGGAGCCTCTTGATCAGCATTTGCACACGGTGCACAAGGGGGGCGCAGATTCTGAAGAGCCTTATTTTAAGATTTCTTGACCAGTATCATCACTATAGCAAGACACTACCCACCACCTGTGTTCTATGCTTCACCGTGGAGAAGGGCTGGAAAAATGAAGGTAACCTTGAAACCACTGGTTTATTTAATTATTCCAGCGTAACTTTTTTGTACATTAGCTGCAGAACACCAGAAATAAATACAGCTTAGGATTTGAACCATGTCCTGCAGTAATTTTTCTCATAAGCCTGAAATAGAATTTTCTAACACCTTTTGTGGTTGGAAATACTGAATTTAAATAGGGCTGCAGATATAAACAGAAAGAGCAAGATGTGGATCGATGTGCCTATTTCAGTAAAATGCAGCCACATTATTTCTGAAACACAGACACCAGAATTCATAAAATGACAAGTAGAAAATACAAAAATCTGGAGATGTGCCCTGTAGTGACAATGAGCCTTTAAATAACCTGATTCGGTACTAATAAAAGACCTAAAAGTGAACTTTATTTTGTTGAGAGTTTCTTTAGGTCACAATTTTTAAGATTAATAATGAAAAAAGCACTTCATTATTATTGCTACCAAAGGTAAGGATAAGTATCCTTATTTTTCTGAACAAAGGATAAAGCTGAGAAACCGGAAAGATGGAATGGTTGAGTCTGAGCTCATGGTCAAGGATTCATTATTTTCGGATTTGTGTGTATCAAACTCCAGCTACCCAACATATGTAATGTCCTTCCCAAACAGACGCCCCACATACCTCAGTAGTACCCTAGAAGCTTCTATCTTACATTCAGTTTTGCAAACTGTTATGGAATGGTGCATTTCCTATCTGCATTCAGTGACAAGTGGTGTAAATGTGGTTGGTTAGGAAGCAAAACGACACCGACATTTACTAATTTTGTCATATAGATCTAAGAATTTATAGGAGATGCCTAAAATTAAACTCTTTAATTCCAGAGAAGATCTATTACGATCTACTTTTGTAAGGCAAACAAGTGAAAGTGATTACCCATTACTGGAAGAAATAACTCAGTAGATAGAAAACCAAGTGTGTCATCATCTCACAAACACTTTATGGTTCAATGAGAAAAGCAGACACAGTAGATCAACATGCCACCACAAAAATGGGGTCCAGTCCCCCAACACAATAAAAGAAGTGGGTTTTGCTGCACAGTTAGGACTCTGGCAATGGCTCAAGCATCTTACAGTCATTTGGATTCTGAGATATAAACCAAAGCACATGACCTAAGTAAGCCTATCGTATGCCCCCAGGTAAAAACTTTTAGAAGAATTTATGGAGCAGAAGATGTTCATCTTATGGCTTGGCTGACAGGTCTGGAAGACACCTAGGTAGGGAAGTACTGTGGCTGTCTCTTCACTCGGCCAGTTTGGTCAACAGATCTACACTAAAGCCATGGCTTTGGCTTTTATCTGTTACAAAGCAGTGCATCAAAGACTCTTTTCTGTGTATCGGGGTTACTGAGGTTGGCTGTCACCCCGGCTGAGTGGACTCGCTGCCCTGGCTGCCGCACACCTCAGCGAGGCTCGTCCACGGTCGGCGATGGCGCCCACAGCTGGAAGGGTGAGGCGGGAGGGTGCCAGCAACACCGCGGGCTGACAGGAGGAAAACAAGACAGTACTTTTTATAGCAGCATTATTGAATTGTGCACTGTTATTTTAAACAAATTGTGTTTGGCTTTAAATAGCAGAGACGATGAAACAGGTTCAAATCATAAATTATGGATAAGGACCATGGAAGAACAGGAAGACTTTATAAAAATTACAGGGGAGAGAAATAATACAACTTCGCTAGAAAACAGTGCTATAAAAAGCGTCCTTTAGAGAAAACTTCTTTTCTGGTAGCTTTAAAGCACGGATCACACCATTGTGCCTCCAGGTCAGAGGTCAGCAGACAGTCTACGGAACTATTTACTCTCGAATAAATAGTGAGTAATTTGGGTTTTGTGGGCCATGGGCCTGTCACAACTACTCAGTGCTACTGTTGTACTTTGAAGATGACCATTTGCACCATGTAAACCAATGAGCACAGCTTATAAATAAATAAAACACTATTAGTATTTTTTTAAATGTCTACTTATTTTTGAGAGAGAGAGTGTGTGTGTGCGAGCAGGGGAGGGGCAGAAAGACAGGGAGACAGAATCTGAAGCAGGCTCTGTGCTCTGAGTTGTCAGCACAGAGACCGATGTGGAGGTCGAACTCACAGACCGCAAAATCATGACCTGAGCCAAAGTCGGACACTTAACTTATGGAGCCACCCAGGTGTCCCCCAATAAAACTTTATTTACAAAAACAAGTGGCAGGCTTGAATTGAAGCAAGGGCTGTAGTTTACTAATCCCTCTAGACTAGCACTGTCCAACAGAAATATTACATTAGCCACGTGTGTAATTAAAATTTTTTAGTAGCTACATTGGGGAAAAATTAATTTTAGCCCAAATTTTATTTTATTTTATTTTATTTAAGCCCAAATATCATTTCAACATACAATTAATATAAAACTATTAATAAGACACTTTACTTTTTGTACTAAGTCTTCAAAACTGTGCATTGCACACTCATCACATACTAGTCGTATTTCAAGTGCTCAACATCCACACGTGGCTAGCGGCTGACAAATTGCAGTGTATGTTCTAGAACTCCCAATTTCTACAACTAATCTGGAGTTTAGTGACAAGGTGTTGGCATTTGGTTCTTAAAAGATAGGAGATACAATTACGTTGCCTCCAGGGAGACAGGACAAGGGACTATAGCTGTTGGGAAGAAATATTTGGCCCCTACTCTAAGCTGAGGTGGCTCAGGATAACCAGACCAATGACACGGTCCGACGATGTCAGCTTCACCTGGCAATGCAGCCAGCAGATCTAATGGAGAAAATACCTGATACAGGTCACAAAACGATCAAGGTGTGAACACACTATTTTAATTTGGGGCCTTCAGTAAAGAATGCTAATTGCCATCAATGCAGCCAGGCTTCAGCCCTGTCACTTTAGCAGAACTGAAAGCATAGAAAAGTGTGATTCAGAAGCCATAATTGTAAGTTCAACCCTTGGGAAGCTCTTCCGTATTTAAACCCCACTTTCCAAGAAATCAAATCAACATTTCCAAGACAAAAATGATAGGAACTTCTGGTAATAAAACTTAAGAGGCGAGTGTTTTTAACAAAAAATTTATTACCAAAATACAATATTAAAGTCAATACATGACAAACTCCTGTAAAGCAAAATAAATTATTCTAACATTGTACAGTATTTCCAAAGGTAGTTAAAGAAGCACTATCGACCTTGCTTCACTGTTTGCTGAACAGATAAACTGTCCTACCGTGAACACGATCCTCGAGTTTTAGGCTTTAAGGCATGCAGCTCGATGTGCAGGATAATTTTACAGAATGCAAATCATCCTATTTTAATAAGATACAGTGTCAGAATTAACTGTAGTCTTTACATGTCAGTGTTCCAGAAATTTTTAGACTTTGGCTATAGAAGCAATGCCATAGTGTTACACAATACTTATTTCTTAAAAAAATACATGTATTCATGTCCATGAATATCAAACTCAAAATTTCTATTAAATATATTTTATAGAATATTACTTAGAGCACCTTGCTGTACAATAAAAAAAGATTAAATAAGTGTCTATGAAAACTAAAAATATAATAAGTCTCAATAGAGAAGCCTGCTTGTCTTTGTCAAGCCAAGTACATTGTGGGAAGATACAATGTAAACATGGGTGCCCACCATCTGCCTTGTGAGAAAAGTCAGAGAAAATAACAATGAAGCCACCAGTAGCTACTCGAGTAGGATGAAACATCTAGAACAGAAGCTCCTGTCAGCGTCCTTAGGTTGCACGGGCTGCACACAGAACTAAAGTCTAGGGATCACTGGAATACGGGCATGGGGCCGCTGAACACTGGGGACACCGACCACATCCTGGACTATTAGAGAGAGAACATGATGGCCCCTGAAAAGTGTTACCTATGATGATCAGAATGTAATGCACTGTCTTCGCCCCTCCCACCTTTGCCTTATCCAGTAAGTTTCTTTTAAAAACTTTTACTATCAGATCTTAGAACTGTCAGGTGTTTAGAGTGGGAAACAAATACTATGAGCTTTATATGCCAAAAGATCTAGTACCACCGAATAGTTATTCCTATAAAGGGAGTTCTTGCCGATGATTTTAATACCTACTTCCTTTACAATTACATTGCATGCTTAGCCTTCATTATTACTTTTAGAAATATTCAATTGTTCCTGGTAGAGACACTGTTAACTTCAGGCTTGCTACCAAATGGTGACAGGAAGGTAGAGAACACCCATGGTATATGGTTCTTCCCAAAGCCCTACAGAAAGCTTCTGAGGACAGTTTAGGCCAGAATCAGATGAATATTTAAAGGTTTGGAACTAGGGAAATTTTAAATTCATGATTCCAAATGGAAAATTTAAGTAACAATCAATGGAAATGGTTTACGGAACTAAAGGTTAATTTAAAAACTCACGACCAACGTTTTTGGGATGTTTTTGATTATTAGTATTTTCCAAATGATTACATAGAATTACCACCAAGGAACCTTTATAAAACAAAAATTCTGCTAAGACGGGTTTTAATTTTCAGAATGAGCAGTAAGAATGGAACCATTTAAAATATTTACTTAAACATGACATGGAATAGAATTGTTTTAATTCTGAAAACAGGAAAAAATGACCATAAATCTACATGCAGTGAATTTGGGTAATATATAATTAGTATATATAAATTCATCTTATGTTTTTAAAAACCACCTATCAGAAATGGATTAACTCTCATAAATAAAGCTACCTAAATCAAACAGCTGGTAATTACAATCGATTCTGTTTGTTTAAATATCATCCTCAAAATAAGACGTAAAAAAAAAAAAAAAAACATGAACAATGTTTCAAGATGGCCTGGCCCCACTGAATAGTTCCTGATGCTATCTTAAAAATATTAATTCATTCAGTCCATACCTGGACTTGGGGAAGGGAATTCTTTGTGTGTGTCTAGAGAGTAATCAATGTCTTCCAAGTTCATCAGAGTCACAGCCTCAGCTCTAGAGCACGTTAAGAGATCAAGTTCAGAAAGAGCACCATGAAGATGGCACACTCCTCGGTGCACCGGCCTTTTGACTAGTATGCAGAATTTACTTCAACAAAACAACACAAAAAAATAAATGAGCAATACCACGGAAGTGAAACCAAAACCACCCCTGTTCTCTTCACTTTGAGATGCACTATAATACAAAATGTGTCATTAATGAGATTACATGTATTTGATGGCGAGTTTTAATGCAAAAGCACTTGTAGTTGGTTGTCCGTATGTCCTGCTGCACACTAACAAAATGGAATATCCTAGATAGCAGTAACCCTGTAGACTTGCGCCAAGTTGTTTGTTAATGAGAAGTTTTATAAACAACCTGAATTGGTACTTCTTATGCTAAGTATAACTAGATTAATAACCTCCAGGCAGTAAAATCTCAATAGCAGTACTCATTTTAA
Source organism: Mungos mungo (assembly GCA_004023785.1). Lineage (NCBI taxonomy): Eukaryota > Metazoa > Chordata > Mammalia > Carnivora > Herpestidae > Mungos > Mungos mungo. Next base: position 340,632 of record PISW01001533.1, on the reverse strand, counting down.
GGGGCCTCTGAATTTCCCCCCTCGACCCCCAAATTTTTAAGAGTCCCAAAGGATTTCTGAGCTCTGATGATCAAATGCGAATCTTCACACTTGGTTGCTTGAACAGACCTTTGAGATGACACGCTTGGTCTAGTTCAGAAGAGAGCATCAGCCTGTGTAACCATAGAGAAAACTGCGGCGCTCTGTCAAACACTCTGCAGAGGGCCTCTGGGAAGCGTGTGGGAAGTGTGCTGCGCTAAATGAGTCCCCATTTTCACGAACCTTGAGATTTGGTTTGAGGCTGGTGGGAATTCACCTATTTTCTCCTTCGCCCACAAGACATTCACCGTAAATTTAAGACAATAATTTATTTCTTAAATGCCTATTTACAATCTAGATTTGGATTCAGAGGTCTCTTTCTTTTTTAAGGAGAAATATATCCTAGATTGAGTATATGATTAATTCCTATCAGTTTGGGGAGATCGTTTCACAGCCCTCCGGTGACCCTTTCCGTGCTGCCTCTGCTGGTCACAGTGGAAAGTCCTCAGAGAGCTGCCCCCCGCCCGTCCCGAGAGGCCCGCCCCCCTACAGCTGGCATGTCCGAGTTCAGAACGAAGAGAATGGAGCTCTGCTTAAGACTGGGACACTTTTATGACAAGAAGTTTTAGAATACTTCTGGAAAAGCTCTTTCTGAACTCTTTTGCTTGCATTTCTACACTATCGTAATACAGTCAGCTCGGAACAAGAAACACCCGCACCACTAAGAAGAGATGACAGGGTAAGAAGAGGGCACGGGGCTAACAAAGGGTTACATCTCTGCTTCCTCCTCAACTCACTTCCCCTCACTCACAGTACTTAAATAGCATTCCCGCTTATCCATCCGGAATTCTTTTTATTACACTGCAAATTTGGTTCCAAAGTCACATCTGTCTTTTCCTCAAAACAAACAAACAAAAACCCCACACCAACTATTTCTTCTGTGTCTACTAAGTTATTTGATAGCGCAAAGTGGAACTGTGGTTTAAAGGTGATTTCTCTTCTACCGTGTTCCTCTTCAAGTACTCGGTCTAATTTGGGTTTAGAGTTGTGTTGTGGTCCTTACTTAGGATGATGTTTACGATCTCACCCTCATGCTCTTTCATATGATCCAAGAGATTTTCTTTGCTGGTAGATTCGAAACCGCAAATACAACAACAGAAGAGTAAAACACAATACTCCAGGCCAGGAGGGGCCAAGCTGGAGTTTTTTTCTAAACTGTATGAGGTATTACTGGTAGGGCTCAGTTTCTCATTGTCGTTGGAACCTACAACTTCGCCAGGGGCCTGGGAAATCAGCTCTGAGGCTGACGCCACGTTTTCCGAACTTCCAGTGACAGGATCGGCTCTTTCCTCAATGCTGCTTGAGAGCATCTTTCCCGGGGATCTCCCCAGAACTCTTAAAAACAAAAGAGAACACACCAAACCTTGAGTTGGTTTTAATGTGAGCCTAGCAGACTTAGCCCTCACTCTGGCTTACATACAACAAGGGAGGAGACAGGACCAAATACCTGGCGCTCTGTGAGATGGCATCGTTGATGGCCTTGTTTACTTGCTCGTAGTTGTAATTCTGGTCACTCGCATGCTTCCACATGTGAGACTTCAAAGAAGGTGGATGGCTGCACACGTACCCACACAGAGAGCATCTGAAAGACACGCGTGAGAGTCAGGGTCATTTAAAGAATTATGATGATTCTGTAACAATCATGAAATTCCTTCCCCTGAATTCTTATGAGACATTGTGTTTCACTAAACCTAAGATGTTACTGATTGTAAGTGACATATTGATTTCAGAGGCTAATGTGTCCTAGAACAGATATCCTAGAATCAATAAAATCAAGGATTTCACATTATAAAAAAATTTACTAGGATCATGACAAACATCCCAGATTACTTTGGCTATTACAGTATTTGGAAAGATTTCTAATATACTAACATACAAAATCTTTGCTCTAAATTATTTAACCACACACAGAAAGGAAAATACACAAAATCAATACTTCCTATTCTGCCCTATTTCTTATGAAAGCAAAAAGCAATTAAATAATTTCAACAAGAACTCCACTTATTTACAGATTCACAGAAAATGGAAGTAGTAGTTCTGAAAAGCATCAACCATTTAATTTCATGAATAAAACTGATAATAATTTTTAAAATGTTTCTATTCAAAATAACATTTTTTACACATAATTGGCTACCCTTGGCAAAATCTGAACTGAATGAAACATTTAAAAAAAGTAAAAAAAACCGAATAGACTCTTTTTTTCAAATAGACTCTTCTGGCACACTTGTAGGTTCATCCCCACCTTTCTCCAGCAGCTGGTTCCCCCCCTTAGTAACGTCTTGCATCCGTGTAGAGTATCTGATACAAATGGTGAGCCAATACGGAAACGTCAGCCATCACTACCAAGTGTACGGTTTGCACTAGGGTTCACCGTTTGTGTCACACGGCTCTCTGTGCATAATGTCATGTATCACCATGACAAATCACAGAATAATGTCCCTGCTTGAAACATCCTCTGTGCTCTACGTGTTTCACCCTCCCAACGCCTGAATCCCTGGCAACCACTGATGCTTTGCCTCTCCCAGAATGTCCCATAGCTGAAATCATACAGTATGTAGCCTTTCTAGACTGGTGTCTCTCACTTTAACCATATACATTTAACGTCCCTTCATCTCTTTTCATGGCTTGACAGCTCTTTCCTTATCACCGAATAACACTCCGCTGTCAGAGCACACCACAGTTCGTTTACCCCTTCACCTGCTGACGGATGTCTCGGCTGCTTCCACACTGGGGCAATTATGAATAAAGTTGCTATAAACATATACGTGCAGGTTTTTTGCACAGTTAAGAGTTTTCATCTTTTGGGTAAATACCTAGGAGCACAACTGCTGGACTGTATGATAAAATTATATTTATCTTGTTAGAAAACAGCAAATATTTTTAAAGATTTTATTTTATTTTTAAGTAATCTCTACACCCAACTTGGGGCTTGGACTTACAACTCTGAGATCAAGAGTCGCAACTCCAATGAATGAGCCAGCCAGGTGCCCTGTAAATACTTAAGTAGATAAGCCTAACAAATCAGATAACTTATCTGAACTCTTCACAGTAAGAGACATGGTCACTAATAATGAAGCACAAAGAAAATAAAAAGCACAAGAAAAGAGAGTAAATAAGACAACTAAATATGGCAAGGACTAAATTCTTCCTCTACCCCACCTTACACTTTATGGTGGGTTCAGCAGTATTATTTATTTAAAAAAAATTTTTTTTAATGTTTTCTTTTTTAGAGAGAGAGAGCGAGCGAGCGAGCGAGCGAGCGAGCAGGGGAGGGGCAGAGAGAGAGGGAGACACAGAATCTGAAGCAGGCTCCAGGCTCTGAGCTGTCAGCACAGAGCCTGATGTGGGGCTCAAACCCATGAACTGTGAGATCGTGACCTGAGCCGAAGTCGGACGTTTAACCGATTGAGCCACCCAGACGCCCCTCAGCAATATTACCTTTTAATACAAGTCCGGAGACATCAGGTGCAAGGCCAAGGAAGAGCCTTTTACCTCAACAAACACCAAGCCACTTTAAGGAAATAAATGTGCAATTCTTAGAAGAGCTTCCATAAATTCAAACATAAAGAAGATGTACGGTTTTCATTAATAAGCAGAACAATGCATCACACCCGTAAGCCTGGAAAAGACAAGTGCGTCCGATGCCATTTTGGAACCGAAGTGAGGAAGGGGAGATGCAGGCTGCGTGTGTGTACGACAAACGCTGGTCGCATCTGCCAAGGCCGAAGAGGCACACACCCGTGACCCTGGATTTTAGTTCTCGGCGGCGCTGTGTTCACAAGGACACGTCTACGAGAATCATCACTGTAGCCAGGAGCATTAAAAAAAAAGACAAAAAAGGATACAACTCATAACCACTGTTTTCTGACAGGATGGTGAAAATAAAATGGTTTATTTTCATATAATGGAACATTATACTGTGCTTAAAATAAAAGAACTGGATGTGTACTTATTACCATGAACTGACGTCAATAACGATCAGTGAGAAAAAAAGTTAAAAAAGAGATTTCTTGGGGCGCCTGGCTGGCTCAGTTGGATAAGCGGCCGACTTCGGCTCAGGTCATGATCTCTCAGTTCGTGGGTTCGAGCCCCACATCGGGCTCTGTGCTGACTGCTAGCTCAGAGCCTGGAGCCTGCTTCAGATTTTGTATCTCCCTCTCACTCTGCTCCCCCTCTGCTCACGCTCTGTCTCTCAAAAATAAACAAAAGTTAAAAAATTAAAAAAAAAAAAGATTTCTTTGCTATATAAGTTGTTAAAACATCAAACCAGTATATTGTTTATTAATACATACATATATGCACACACACACAATAAAGTTTTTAAAAAATGGCAGGAAATGATATATATTAGCATCAGCACATGGGGAAGGAAGGGCAGGACAAGTTTTAGCTTTCCCAGCTCTATTTCTCCAAAATGAAGTAAAAAGTTTGAAGTATTTCAAAAGCTGTTACTGCATTCTCTTTAATACTTTATAGCTTGGAAGCTCCTGGGTGGCTCAGTCGGTTGAGTATCTGGCTTCGGCTCAGGTCATGATCTCACGGCTCGTGGGTTCAAGCCCCGTGTCAGGCTCTGTGCTGACAGCTTGGAATCTGAAGCCTGCTTTGGATTGTGTGTCTCCTTCTCTCTCTGCCCCTCCCTCATCTGTGCACACACTCTCTCTCTCGCTCCCAGAAATAATAAATGAATAAGCTTTAAGAAATCATTAAAAAAAAGACTTTATAGCTTGTATAATAATTTTATTACTGGCCACACACAAAGAACTGATCTTAACTCATTTTATTTGGCCCATTTATATAATTTTGGACCCATCTCAATAATCGGTTTCACGAACATCTAGAAAAGGGCCAGCAGTTGGTGATCACTCCCACCTCCGGGCCACTCAGCTCAGTGTCCATGCACAGTGCACCGCTTACACTGTGTGAGGACGGTGCTGACGGCTGGCCCCCTGAAGGCAGAGCCTGCCCTGACCACAGTGGCCTGGCACCCCGTCTACACTGAGCAAGCAGGAGTGAGACTGTCAAGGCCAAGGCATGCCCATTTGTTCTTTCCCTCCCAGTACTTCCTCCAAGTACAATGCCTTTACATGTGTCCAACAGCGATGTGGTAATTTATAATACGAACACCTTTATATTCGTATTAAAGGAGTAACAGAAACTCTTGACCCTTCAGATTACTTCAGATTCAGTATCTGCCCTCAAATCTCACAGGAAAACTCTGTACCCAGAATGAACCACACAGTGCTATACATCAAAGGTCCTCTGAATGGAAAGTCAGTGTTATACAATGAGAATTTCATACTTCTGAGAAAAATGGGTCAAAAAGTAAACGTCAGAAATTGCAAAATTATCCCATGGAACATCTCCAATGTTACTCAAAACTTTTCAAAGCAAGAGTAAATTATTCAGTTAAACATATATATTTTTAAAGCTAACTTCAGGATACTTTGATTTTATAAAAATGTTGAGTTTCTCCTGTTATTAAAATCTTTTATTGCCAAGGTATATCTATGATAAATAAGGAGCCAAAGTTGAAACATTATTATTAACTACAGTCCATACTTTATTTAGAATTCCTTACTTTTGTCCTTTTTCTATTCTAGGAGCTTATCCTGGACACCGTATCACATGCAGTCATCATATATCCTTAGGATCTTCTAGACTCTAACAGTTTCTCTGACTTTCTTTGTTTTTAATGACTTGACAGATTGGAAGAATATTGGCCAGGTACTTTGTAGAATGTTCCTCAATTTGGGTATGTCTGGCGTGCTTCTCCTGTTTATATCAGGGTCATGGGCTCCTGGGACGAAGACCACAGACGTATAGTGCCATCCTCAATTCTCATCACAGAGTATCATCCCGACACGGCTTAGCACTATTGATGTTGACCTTGAGATCAAGTTTCTCCACAGGAAAGTTACACTTTCTCCTCCCCTCTTCCCACACTGGATGTACTTTGGAAGAAAGTCACCACCTACTGACAGGAGTGTCTATATAAATCACTGGGAATTCCACACAGGAACTTACTCTATTCTCATCCATTTATCATTAGATAAATCACTAATGTCAGTGTGGCCTCCGGGATATGTATTTTATACTTTGGGATACAATCTAATACTGCATTATTTATTTTAGAGCTGAGGTCACTGAGGGCTCCTCTAGGTCCCATGTCCCGCTGACATACTCCCAACATCTTGTTTGTCGAGCACTTCCCTTATTTCCTGGCACTACCAGATGCTCCAGATTCATTTATTTACTAGAGAGCCATCATTTCTGGAAGCCATTTCTCTTGTTCCTTTTACTGGTATTAGAAACCAAGATTTGGGTGTTGAATGAACTGCTTTATTTCTATAAATAATTTAGTTTCCCGACTTCAAAAATTCACTGTAGGAAATTAGAAATATACAAAGAAAACAAACATCACTTACGCCCTAACCACTAGATGTAACCCAGATTATCATTTTGCTGTGTATTTCCCAGTCTTTTTTTTTTTTTAATGTTTATTTATTTATTTTGAGAGAGACAGAGAGAGCGAGTGCATGTGCAGGGGAGGGGCAGGGAGAAAGGGAGAGAATCCCAAGCAGGCTCCATGCTATCAGCATAGAGCTGGACACAGGTCTTGATCTCACAAACTGTGAGAACCTGACCTGAGCCGAAATCAGGAGTTGGACAGTTAACTGACTGAGCCACCCAGGTGCCCCTTGCCCAGTCTTAAATACATATATTTATATAAAATTTTGATCATGCAAGTTGACTATTTTGTTAATATTCCCCGATGATAAAATACTTTACGGCTGCCCACAATTCTATTCCTGGAAGGAACTGGTGACATTCAATCCACAATTCCCTATCATTTTATGCAAAAACTATAATTCTAAAAATGACAACCAGGAACTTCTGGCTTCTGGTCCAGCATGCAAGAAGACTGGAAATTGCCACTCAATCTTAACAAGTAAACACTGAACAAACTGAAAAGTCAACAACTCATCTCAGATCCGTAAGAAAACTGAGGTTATAGGACACACCTGTACCCCACCCCAGACTGGAAAAACCTTTTACTTCCAAAGGAAGAAGGGTCAGAATAGGGCAACCTGAACAGAAACTGATGACTTGCTGGCAGCTAAGTACAGACAATTATGAGAAATAAAATGTGAAGGGAGGGGCACCTGGCTGGCTCAGTTTGTTGGGCTTCCAACTCTTGATTTTGGCTCAGGTCACAATCCCAGGGTCATCAGATAGAGCCCTGCACTGGGCTCTGTGCTGAGCATGGAGCCTGATAAAGATTCTCATGCTCTCTCTCTCTCTTTCTCTCCCCCCCCCTCCGCCCCGCTCTGCCCCTCTCCCTTATTCTAAAATAAACAAAAGTGTTTTAAATGTGAAGGGATGCAATCATAGGGGACCCTCCACACTTTTCTTAGTTCATCTCCTAGAGTTCTACCAAGTTCTGAGTAAATGTTGGAGAAAAATCCAGGTAGAGGGATAAAAGAACCACTTTGAGATATGCCATAGCATTCTGTCTTTAACAATATCTGCCCCTAGGACAAACATTTAACCAGAGCCTAACCTGCTGGAGTTTTTTTTTTTTTTTTAATGTTTGTTTATTTTTGAGAGAGAGACGGAGAGAGACACAGAATGTGAGCAGGGGAGGGGCAGAGAGAGGGAGACACAGAATCTGAAGCAGGTTTCAGGCTCTGAGCTGTCAGCACAGAGCCTGACGCGGGGCTCCAACCCATGAACCCTGAGATCATGACCTGAGCCAAAGTTGGATGCTTAACCAATTGAGCTACCCAGGTACCCCCTAACCTGCTGGAGTTTCATGGAGCCTCACTGACCTGAAGAAAAGGAAGTACCCAATTCCAGCCCACTCCAGCTATCATGTCTCACCAAGGGGCGGGGGACTGAGTAGCACATGTAAAGTTCAGTCTAGAGGCACAGACTCGCTAAAACACTGAGACCTACTAATCACAGGACTATAGAATGCCTGCCCTCCCCTCATAGATTACCCATTACTAAAGTGCTATTTATTCACAGCAGTGCCTTTTACCTAGTACAGCATGCCTGGCTATCAAGAAAATGTTACTAGATGTATTAAAAGGTAAAAGCCAAACTTTAAAGAGAGACAGTAAGCATCCAAACAAGACTCACACATGGCAGGATATGGGAATTATCAGACTGGTGATATAAAACAACTAAGATTAAAATGCAAAGAGTGTTAATGAATAAAATACAGTGTGCAATAACAGATGGGTAATGAAAGAAGAGATGGAAAGTCTAACAAAAAACCAAAAAAAAAAAAAAAAAAAGAAAATGCTAGGGATAAAAAATATGTAACAGAAATGAAGAGTACTGCTAATGGTCTTACTAAAGACTGGACTTGGCTGAGGAAAGAAGTTCTGAGCCTGACATATGATATCTCAGTAGAAATCTCCAAAATTGGAAAGCAAGCAGAAAAATGACTGGAATAAGACATTTACAACCAAAAAGGCATAACATATGTGTAATAGGAAGAAGAAAAGAGAAACAATAATAACAGAATTTCCCCAAATTAATGTCAGATACCAAACCACAGTCCCCTGAAGCCCAGAGAACACCAAGCAGAATGGCAGAAAAACTACATCAAGACATATCATTTTTGAACTGCAAAAAAATGAAAGCAAAAAAAAAAAAAAAAAAGTCCTGAAAGCTTGAAGGCAAAGGGGGAAATACTTTAGATAAAGAAGCGAAGAGAACTACATCTGACTTTTCAGAAACCAGGCAAGCAAGAAAGCAGAGCAAAATATTTAAAGTACAAAGGGAAAAACAACCAACCTGGAATTCTGTAGCTAGCAGAACTATTCTTCCAAAGTAAAGCAGAAATAAAGACTTTTTCAGACCAAAAAAACCTGAAACAATTTATTGCCAGTAGACCTGTCTTCCAAAAAAAAAAATGTTAAAAGAAGTACTTCAGAAGAAAAATGATATAGGTCAGAAACCTGGATATACATAAAGAAAGAAAGAACATCACAGAAGGCATGAGAAAATTAGAAAAAAAAACCACCTTCATCTTACTCTTAACTGATTTAAGAAACGTAAGTTTGTTTAGAATAACAGCCAACAATGTATCTGATATACACACTTATATTTTTTTATTTTTAATTTTAATTGTTTTAAATGTTTTTTATTTATTTTTGAGAGACAGAGACAGCGGGAGCAGGGGAGGGTCAGAGAGAGAGGGAGATACAGAATCTGAAGCAGGCTCCAGGCTCTAAGCTAGCTGTCAGCACAGAGCCTGACACAGGGCTCAAACCCACGAACTGTGAGATCATGACCTGAGCTGAAGCTGGATGCTTAACCAACTGAGCCACCCAGACACCCCCACACACTTATGTTTAAATACAATTAATGGCAGGAATGATACAAGGGATGGGAGAGAAGAATTAGGATTATGTTAAAGCTTGCATAATGTTATTTGAATGTGGATCTGAACCAGCTATAAATGCACATTTCCAAACCCTAGGGAAACCTCCAAGAAAAGAAGTGTAACTGATACACTAAGAAAGGAAAGAAAATGAAATCATCTAACAGGCTCAATTAAAACCACAAGAGGCAGAAAAAGTGAAAAACAAGAACAAAGAAATAGGAAATAGTATCAAATTTGGTAGATACATATTCAACTATACCAATAATAATTTTGAATGTCAGTAGTCCCACAACATTAAAAGACGGACGTTGTTGAAGTAGATTAAAAACAAGAACTACATGCTGCCTATAAGAAACCCATTTTAAATATAAATACACAGAGAGATGAAAAGTAGATGGATGGAAATACATATACCACACTAATATTAATCAAAAGAAAGCAAGAGTAGCTATATTAATGTTAGACTAGGCAGACTTCAGAGTATGGAAAGTGAGTAAGGAAAAAGAAGGGCTATTACATAATGATAAATGGGTGAATTCCCCAAGACAAATGATCCTTAACATGAATGTGCCAAACAACAAAGGATAAAACTCTATGAGGCATAAATAAACCGACAGAACTGCAAGGGGAAACAGATGAATCCACTATTGTAGTTGGAGACATAACACCTCTCTATCATTAACAGATCTAGCAGAGACAACTGAACTCAACACCACCATCAATTAGCTGGAAATAACTGACAACTGTAGACTACTTCACCCAAGAACCGCAGAATACACATGGAGTGTTCACAAAGAAATATCACATTTTTGTCTATAATATAGCTGAACAAATTTAACAGAAGTAAAAAAACTTAAAAAAGAATACAAATTTAACAGAAGAAAAACCATGCAATGTCTATTCTGAAACAACAATGGAATTAAGGTAGAATAACAAAGACAGTGGAAAATCTCAAAATACTTGGAGATTAAACACACAAACACTTATAAATAACACATGGCTCAAAGGAGAAATATGAAGAAAATTTTTACTATATTTTGAACTAATGAAAAAACAACCCATCAAAATGTATGGAATGCAGCAATAGCAGTACTTGGAGGAAAATTGAAAGAACTGAATGCATATAAAAGAAAAGAAGGAGTATCTAAAATCAGTCACTAAATTTTCACCTTAGGAAACTAGAAAAGAGCATATTAAGCCCAAATAAGTAGGGAAAAAAGAAAGAATAAAATCAGAGGAGAAATCAATGAAACTGAAATCACAAAATCAAGAAATCAATAGAGAATATCAAGAAAACTGAAAGCTGATTCTTTGAAAAGATCAATAAGATCAATAAGCCATAAGCCAGTAAGTAACCAGGCTACTTAACAAGAAGAGCAGACACCACTACAGATCTCATAGACATTAGAAGGGTAATCAATGAATACATAAACAGTGCTATGCCCATAGATTTGATGGCATAAATTCACCTATTTACCTAGGGAAAATAGACCTTTTCCTTGAAGGAAGGAAACAGACCTTCCAATCTGTCAAAACTCACATAAGAACAAATAATCTGAAGAAGTTCTGTATCTATTAAAAATTAAATCAGTAATTTGGAGCACTTGGGTGGGTCAGTTAGTATAGCATGTGACTCTTAATCTCAGGGTTATGAGTTCAAGCCCTGCATTGGGCATGGAGCCTACTTAAAAATAAATAAATAAAATTAAAAATAAGAAGAAATTAAATCAGTAATTAATAATAACTCTTCCAAAATAGAAAGCACCATGTACTGATGGGATCACTGGTGAATTCTATCAAATATCTAGGAAGAAATTATACCAATTTTTTTTTAACATTTTAAAATGTTTATTTTTGAGAACACATGAGTAGGGGAAGGGCAGAGAGAGAGACAGACACATACAGAATCTGAAGCAGGCTCCAGGCTCTGACTGTCAGCACACAGCCAGACACAGGGCTTGAACTCATGAACCGTGAGATCATGACTTGAGCCAAAGTCATATGCCCAACTGACTGAGCTACCCAGGTGCCCTGGAATTATACCAATTCTTTACAATTTCTTTCAGAAGACAGAAACAGAGCAAATACTCCCTATCTCATTCTATGAGGCTGGTATTACTCTTAATACCCAAACCAAAGACATTACAATAAAATAAAGGGGGGCGCCTGGGTGGCTCAGTTCGTTAAGCATCCAGCTTCAGCTCAGGTCATGATCTACAGTTCGTGGGTTCGAGCCCTGTGTCGGGCTCTGTGCTGAGAGCTCAGAGCCTGGAGCCTGCTTCAGATTCTGTGTCTCTTCTCTCTCTGACCCTCCCCTGCTCCCGCTGTCTCTCAAAAATAAATTGAAAAAAAAAAAACATTAAAAAAATTGAAAAAAAAAAAAAGAAAATAAAGGGACGCCTGGGTGGCTCAGTCGGTTAAGTGTCCGACTTCAACTCAGGTCATGATCTCACGGTCTGTGGGTTCGAGCCCTGAGTCAGGCTCTGTGCTGCCAGCTCAGAGCCTGGAGTCTGCTTTGCATTCTGTAACTCCCTTTCTCTCTGTTCTTCCCCCATTCATGCTCTGTCTCTGTCTCTCAAAAATAAATAAAAGTTAAAAAAAATAAAAAAAAACAAACAAAACGATAGCCTAATATCTCTCATGAACACAGATGCAAAAATCTTCAACAAAGTATTAGCAAACTGAATTCAACAATGTGCAAGAAAAATTCTATACCACAACCAAGTGAGATTCATCCCAAGCATGCCAATCTGATTCAGCATCTGAAAATCAATGTAATCTACCTTATTAACAAGTAAAGAAAAATCTTATGATCATATCAATAGATGCTGAAAAGGCATTTGACAAAATCTAATTCTCATTCATGTTAAAAACTTTCACCAAACTAGGAACTTCTTCAAATGAATAAAGAATATATACAGTACACATACAGCTAATATCATACTTGATAAGAAACCAGAAACTTTCTACTAAGTTTAGGAATAAGAGACGACTATCTCCTTTTCAACATTGTACTTGAAGTCCTAGCTAATGTAGTAAGAAAAAGAAATAAGAGATACACAGATTGGCAAAGAAAATAATAAAACCGTCTTTGCAGATGACATTATTGTCTATATAGAAAACCCAAAAGAACTGACCAAAAAACTAATAAACAATTAAAGAACGATCACAGGATACAAGGTTAATATAAGTAAAAGTCAATCACTTTTCTATATTCCTATAATGAACAGGTAGTATTTGAAATTAAAAACACAATTCCATTTACATCAGCACTCTCCAAATAAAATAATTTTAGCAAAATATGTATAAAATATGTATGAGGAAAACTACGAAACTCTTAACAAAAGAAATCAAACAAGAACTAAATAAATGGAGACTCGATGTCATCAAGATGTCTGTTCCTCCTAACTTGATCTATAGATTCAATGTGAGCCCATTAAAAATCCCAGCAAGTTATTTTGTTGTTTTTGCTTCTCAAGTTTATATGGATAGGCAAAAGATCTAGAATAGCTAATACAATACTGAAGAACAAAGTTGAAGAGGTGACAATACACAACTATGCAATCAGTAAAAAGATTGGTGGTCCCCAGGAGTCTGGATGTGTGTATGGGAGGGATAACAGACGGAGCACAGGGGATTTTACAGGGGATTTTAGGGCTGGGAACCTACTCCGCATGGTACTATATTACTATACTGGTGGATACATGCCATTATAAATCTGTCCAAACCCACAGAACACACAGTACCAAGAGTGAACCCTAATGTAAACTGTGGACTTTGGGTGATAATGATTCAAGTCAGGTTCATCATGTGTAGTGAATATGCCGCTCTGGTGGAGAACGCCAATAATGGAAGACGCTAAAAACAAGTGGGCCAGGGAGTATATGGAAAGTCTTTGTACTTCGTTCAACACTGCAGGGAACCTAAACTGCTCGATAAAATAAAGACTATTAAAAGATTGACAGTCATCTTACATAATACGAATTTTAGGCACTTAAAGCTTCTGATACAAAAAGTCATTGAGAATACTGCCCAGAAGCTCTAATATGTGCACCAGTATATGTTCGTTTCAGAAGACACTTGGCGTAGAACTTAGGAAAAGAAATGAGTTATCAATGTTCTTTTCAAAGGACTACCAGTACAATATTTACAGTCAATAGAAAACAGCCAGTTTCTTTGTATTAAATTAGCTTGTATCTTCAAGTTCCAGGGAGTTTTAAAAAAAAGTTGTTCAAAGGCTTTTTATGAAGTTAGAATCACACTGATTCTGAAACTTGGCAAGGGCACAGAAAAAAAAAAAAAAACTACACACCAAATCTCAGTTACGGATATCAATGCAGATTATCCTGAATAAAATGCTGGCAAAGAGATTCCCACAGTATATTAAAGAATAATATACCATGACAAAGGGAGACTTATTCTAGGAATACAGAGATTTCAGTATTAGGAAATTTATCATGATGATTCACCATTTGAAAGGATCAGAGAAGTCATATTTTCACTGCTATTGGTGAAACTTAATCTAAAATTCAATATCCATTTAAATAAAACTTTTTACTATAGATTTTTTTTGAGAGAGAGAGAGAGAGAGAGAGAGCGAGCGAGAGCGAGCACACATGCACAAGTGCGGGAGGGGCAGAGAGAAGGAGAGACAGAATCCAACGCAGGCTCCACCCTATCAGCACAGAGCCTGACCTGGAGCTTGAACTCATAACTGTGAGGTCATGACCCAAGCCAAGATCAAAAGTTGGGTGCTTAAACGGTTGCGCACCCAGGCGCCCCTACTATGGAAGTCTTTAAGCAAAGACCAAAGTAGGAAATTATAATGAAACCCATCACCAAGCTTCAATTATTACTGACGTTTTACCAGTCTTCTTTCGTGTATCCCCATTTAAATCTCCCTAATTTCTGCAGAAATGTTTTGTTCAAATGAGGATCAAAACAAGATGTATATATTGCATTTGGTTGGTATATATCTTAAAGCTCTTTTAATCTGTAACAGTTCTTTCTTTTCCCGGTCCCCTTCATGCATTTATGTGCTCAAGAAACCAGGTCATCGGCCTTGTAGAATTTTTCGTATCATGTGCTGCACGGATTACTCTCTGATGTTGGGTGTGCTCCTGTGTCCCTCACATTTCCTGTGACCTGGCAGCGAAGCCTGGCAAAGGGCTCTGATCCTCAGCCCGGCGGACACTTTGGCTGGACGCTCTTTCGTGTGGGTGGTGTCCTGGGCATCGCCGGATGTTCATCAGCGACACCGACTGGCCTTTACCCACTAAGACTCGGTAGCACTTCCCTCCCTGTTGTGACAACCCATCATGTCTCTATACTTCAGAGGCACAGCGGTGTGTTCCCCACCACTGTGTTTTAGGAGGCACTTACATCAGGCTGATAACACCTAAACCCAATGTACATGCTTAATAACATTTCTCCACAAAATAGGGTAGGTGAATAATTCTTCTTCATGATAAAATATATCTTAACCCCCAAACTAGTCTAAAGCTTAATGAGAAAACTCTAGAAGTATATCATTCAGGCCAAGAACATGATAAGGATTTTCACAGTCCCCACTATTACTTAGTGTGTGGTAGAAACACTAGCCAGTACAGTTAGGTAAGAGAAAGAAATAAGAGGTGTAAATATCACATAGGAAAGGTTGAGAAAATTATTTGCAGATAATACAAATTAAAAACTGTTAAAAGTAGTAAGTTCAGTAAAAAAAAAAAAAAAAGAAATTCAGTAAGGGCATAAAGTGAACGTTCTGTATAGATCAACAGCTTTTCTATATAAAAACAATATTGAATTGAAAACTAAGAAAGGAAGGAAAAGACCCAAGTTATAGCAGCAACAGAAAAAAATGAAACAGAAGCATATGCCTAACAACCAGTGTGTGTAGGGGGAGGCCTTGCTCTGTATGGCTCCGCCACGTGCAGATTCTGGTTACCATGGTTCAGTTAAATGTCACCGCTCCCCCTAACAACTGTTCAGATTTATCAAAATATATTAGCCGTGTAACTGTAGATCACAGGCTTCACTGGTACATTTTTAGTCCACTAAGCAAATAGATGTGCTTCAGGACCGGTGACTAATCATGTCATTTCTTTCAGTCGGTCAGTGACCGGTCACTCACAGACAGCAAAGCATGTAGCTGTGTGCCTCCTCATCTCCCAGTGATAAAATGTCCCAGGTGACATTTTACAAAAATGCATACTCCAAAAGAAGGAACTGGCCAACAACATGGAAATACAGGAAAACCCAAAAAGTGGGAACCCTGTAGGTGAAAGGAGGCTCAAAGGTAAATGCATTTCTAGAACAAAGAGCTGACCACAGGAATGCTAACACAACTGCCACTCCCAGAGGATCTATGTGAAGGTGAGCTTGGCGACATGCACGAAGAAAGTGGGTTCCTGGAGGAAGTTATGCCTGTGAAAAATATTATTACAGAAACGCTCTGTAATCAAACTGAATTGAAAAGAGCACAGGATAAAATGGTAAAAGCTGATCCACACCCAGAAAGGGGTACAACCAATGGCCAAGGCACGCTCATCTTAGAGGTAAGCACTGAGCACACTATTCTCGGTAAGTTTCCTACAAAGAAATAAAACACTTTAATTCTTAATGTTTTTAAGTATTAAGTTAGTGTGCTAAATTATCTTACTACATATTATAGGATTTTTCATTTTCCTATACCTATATAACAGTAAGAGAGTTTTTAGATGCTTTACAGAAAAAAAAATTAAGGATCACAGGATAACCGTAATTGACCAGCTGTGTACTTCCTTTTTTTTTTTAATCGTTTTTTGTCAAACTGGTTTCCATATAACACCCCGTGCTCTTCCCCACAGGTGCCCTCCTCCATTACCAACACCTCTTTTCCCCCTCCCTCTCCCCCTTCAACCCTCGGTTCGTTTTCAGTATTTAATAGTCTCTCAGGTTTTGTGTCCCTCTCTCCCCAACTCTCTTTCCCTCTTCCCCTCCCCATGGTCCTCCATTAGGTTTCTCCTGTTTCCTGTTAGACCTATGAGTGCAAACATACGGTATCTGTCCTTCTCTGCCTTATTTCGCTTAGCATGACACCCTCGAGGTCCGACCACTTTGCTACAAATGCATTTCATTCTTTCTCATTGCCGTGTAATACTCCATTGTATATATATATATATATATATAAATATATATATATAAATATATATATATAATATATATGTAAATATATATATATATATATATATATACACCACATCTTCTTGATCCATTCATCAGGTGATGGACATTTAGGCTCTTTCCATGACTTGGCTATTGTTGACAGTGCTGCTATGAACATTGGGGTACATGTGCCCGTATGCAGCAGCACTTCTGTATCCCTTGGGTAAATCCCTAGCAGTGCTATTGCTTGGTCATAGGGGAGTAAGTACTATTGATAGTTTTTTGAGGAACCTCCACACTGTTTTCCAGAGCAGCTGCACCAGTTTACATTCCCACCAACAGTGTAGGAGGGTGCCCGTCTCTCCACACCCTCGCCAGCATCTATAGTCTCTTGATTTGTTCATTTTAGCCACTCTGACTGGCGTGAGGTGGTATCTCAGTGTGGTTTTGATTTCTATTTCCCTGATGATGAGGGATGTTGAGCACCATTTCACATGCCTGTGGGTCATCTGGATGTCCTCTTTGGAGAAGTGTCTCTTCATGTCTTCTGCCCATTTCTTCACTGGATTATTCATTTTTCGGGTGTGGAGTTTGGTGAGTTCCTTGTAGATTTTGGATACTAGCCCTTTATCTGATACATCATTTGCAACTATCTTTTCGCATTCTGTCGGTTGCCTATTCGTTTTCTTGATTGTTTCCTTTGCAGTGCAGAAGCTTTTTATCTTGATAAGATCCCAATAGTTCATTTTTGCTTTCATTTCTCTTGCCTTTGGGGATGTGTTGAGTAGGAAATTGCTGTGGTTGAGGTCAAGGAGGTTGTTTCCTGCTTTCTCCTCGAGGGTTTTGATGGTTTCCTGTCTCACATTCAGGTCCTTCAGCCATTTGGAGTTTATTTTTGTGTATGGTGTAAGAAAGTGGTCTAGTTTCATTCTTCGGCATGTTGCTGTCCAGTTCTCCCAGCACCACCTGCTAAAGAGGCTGTCTTTTTTTCCATCGGATACTCTTTCCTGCTTTGTCAAAGATTAATTGGCCGTACATTTGTGGGCCTGGTTCTGGGTTCTCTATTCTATTTCATTGGTCTATGTGTCTGTTTTTGTGCCAAGCTGTGTACTTCTATATACACAAATGTGTGAGTGGATTTACACACACAGGAAACAGGAAATGAACACAACATACAGGGACAAAACTTTAACTGCTATGGAGGAACACAGGACATGATTTGAACAAATGAATAAAGTCCATACCTTGCTTGTATTAAGTTGTTAATTCTTTCTAAATTAATCTAGATTAACATGATCCTAACACAAATAAGAGAATATTTATTATTTTTAAAGTTTATTTCGGAGCGTGCACATATAAGTGGGGGAGGGGTGGAGAGAAAGAAAGAGAGAGAGACAGAGAGAGACAGAGAGAATCCCAAGCAGGCTTCACACTGTCAGGGCAGAGTCCGATGCAGGGCCTGATCTCACGAACTGTGAGATCATGACCTGAGCTGAAATTAAGAGCCAGACACTTAACCAACTGAGCCACCCATGCACCCTCAAGAATTATTTTTAAGAAGAAACTAGGTAAGCTGATTCTGAAGTTCATATGTGCTACCCAATTAAAACAACAAATAAAAAAATGACCTACCTACAAAATGCACACACTTAACTTCATTTTCTTACTATCACTTCTCTCATAGAACGTGGTTCAATTTGTACATACAATTGAAAAAAATGTTTTTGTGTGTGAAACCCATCATATAAAAGGAGTAGAACAAGGCGTATATATGGAATTTAAAAAAATACCATATACAGACCTGCTTGAGAATGTTCCATCTTAAGAGCTCTTTGTGTGGCCCTCCAAGATCTCATCTTCCTCCCCAAAACAAGCATCATGTTTCTGAATTTCATAGCGTAGGTTTGCTTGCTTAGTTTTACCTACATGTTTTCCTAAATCATCGTGTATTTGTATGTTTTTGAGCATATAAAGAGAATCATACTTGATGCATTCTTGCGTGACTTACTTTATCTTAGCTCAGTGTTTCTGAGAGTCACCCATGTTGACAGGTGCAGCTCAGTCACCTCCCAGGTACCTGACCCCCTGCTGGGTGAGCTGTACAATTAGACACTGACACGACATGGTAATTAACTTCACTGGGAGGCTCGTGCAGGCTCTCTAGTTCGCTGTGCTGTCTGAAATGGGAGCCCCCTGTGTCTTACTCAACTGGTGAGCCAACACTGTTTTTATTTTAAAAATTTTCCTGATTATATCAGCTATATTTATCTTTTAATCTTATTTTATTTTAGAGAAAGAGAGCATGAGCAAGGGAGACAGAGGGAGAGAATTTCAGGCAGGCCTCACACTCAGTGCAGAGCCCAACACAGGGCTTGATCCTATGACTCTGGGATCTTGACCTGAGATGAAATCAAGAGTTGGATGCTCAACCAACTGAGTCACCTAGGCACCCCATAATCTTTATTTCTCTTTCTTTTTTAAACATTTATTTTGAAAGACAGAATCTCAAGCAGGCTCCATACTGGAGATAGAGCCCAATTTGGGGCTCAATCTCATGAACCATGAAGATCGTGACCTGAGCCGAGACCAAGGGTCAGAGGCTTAACCAACTGAGCCACCCAGGCACCCCTATAATCTATATTTCTTAAACAAA
The DNA here is from genome assembly GCA_004023785.1 of Mungos mungo. Classification (NCBI taxonomy): domain Eukaryota; kingdom Metazoa; phylum Chordata; class Mammalia; order Carnivora; family Herpestidae; genus Mungos; species Mungos mungo. Next base: position 321,361 of record PISW01001533.1, on the reverse strand, counting down.
GATGGAATTTATAGGCAAGTACATATCAAAGTCTAAAAAGTTATTTGGAAAATTCCCAGTCTTTTTAAATGTATGTATGTAGATCTGAAGCAAAAGTAGAATCATATTAAAGAATTTTAATCGTATTTTTGACAGTGCTCCTTAAGTATTTTCTCAATTGTATTTTCAATGGGGCATGATGTTCCATCCTATGAAAGGATCACAATTTAATCACTGTACTATTATTATTAAGAATTAGAACATTAAAAAAAAGTAGAAAGTTTTTGAGCTTTCTAACATTTTGAACAATCTACATGCATCACTGATAATTCTGTAGGATAAAGTCTATTTTCCTCCATCGGAATCTTTAAAGGGAGAAGAAGAAACAAACGCTCACAGTTAAGACAGAGAACATTACCAATACATCTTTGAAACTCCCTGCTTCCCTTAATTGCCTCCTCTTCCTCTCCCAGAGGTAAGAACATTTCTGAACTGTTGAATACAGCCATTTTTAAGGCTTTGAACTGTCAGCATTTACTACTCCAGGTAGAAATGAGGAATGATAAAGTAAGTACATTTAAATTAATAATGGATATTTATATAAGTAGTGAATCATGTATTCCAGAAGTAAATGCTAAAATAATTTTTAGAATAGTTAGAATATTTTTAGAATAGGACAAGTCCACTTTGAAGAGTTTGAGAACAGCTAAAATTTATAATTATTCACTATCAGAAACGCTCTTTCCCTTTTTTTTTTTAATGGTTATTTATTTTTGAGAGAGAGAGAGAGAGAGAGAGAGAGAGAGAGAGAGAGAGAGAGAGAAAGGGAGGGAGGAGTTGGGGCAGAGAGAGAAAGACACAGAATCCAAAGCAGGTTCCCGCCTCTGAGCTGTCAGCGCAGAGCCTGATGCGGGGCTTGAATTCGCATACCAAGAGATCATGACCCAATCTGAAGTACTCAGCCACCCAGATGCCCCAGAAATATTCTTTCCCAATGGAGTGATCTAGAAGCTCACCTATAGTCTATCACTTTCATTATTCCCTATGAAAACAATGCATACAGATGAAGCCTGTTTGCTTTCCTGCTCTATCTAGCCTTTTCAAATTGCTCTCTCCCATCCTTTTGGACAGGAACTTACTTCTAGAAATTTTGCTGACTTGGTTACTCGGTATCTTTTAATATGAAGAACTCCTTAAAATCTTTTCTAAGAGAAGAAGATAAAGAAAGCAAGAGCAGTGTATGGAACAACTGAGCCCTAATTCTAGGAGTACCAAACTTAGCTTGATTGAAAGGTTATTCTGAAGGGACAACTGCAATGGAAATTATTCATTAAAAGACCTAACTGTGAAAAAAGTGGGGAAAAACTGACAAGGTTAACTACTTATTAAAATGATTTTCAATTGACTAGAGGATAAGAGATACTACAGGAGAACCTCAACTCATGTAAAGGTGGCTTCTATGTATTTCTACTTCCGTTTTCAGAGCTTCCTTTAGCTAAAGCATTATTCTCTTTCCACTCCCTCTGCACTTTCCCTATACAATTCATGGAGCAAACCAAATTCTCTCAGTTTAAAAATTGAGAGTGAACCATTATTGTGCCATCACCTTGTTTTAGTCAGTACTATATACTTATGTTTTCAAATTGTTGTTTACTTATTGCCTATCTTCTTTCATGAAGGAATGTTAACTTAAAAAAATGAAGCTGCTAGTTATTTCATCATAAAAAATAATGGGTTTATTCGGGAATAACAGAGAATTGCAATCTGGAGCAAGAGTTTGGGAAAACCACTGACAAGTGTTCCGAACACGGGATAGGACTGTTCTTTTACAGAGGAAAGCAGGAGGGGCAGGAGGGCTGTTATAAACAGAAAATCCACCGGGATAAACTGGGGGCTGGCAGCACAGTGCTTCTCACTGGCTGAGTGACGACTGTCTCTCCCTGGCTGGGCTGCTGGGGGCTTGAGGTGACGGTAAGAGGTAAGCTTTCTTTCTCTTGCTGGGATAGGAAAGCAGTAGCCACCTGCAAGCTCCTCCTCTTCCTGCTGGGCTGTGCAACTCACAGTGAGTGGTGGGCAGGGGCTCCCCTTGCTGAACCTCCAACTGAATTCTGGTCAGGCTTCCTTTTTACTAATCTTTATAGTATATATGCCGTGAGTCAGAAAATGAACAGGGAACCCTACATCAACCAGATCAAAATACATGTAATGTAGTACCTAGAAACAGCATAAAAAATATGTTTTGAAACAGAGGGCTATGTCTAACACATCATTTCTAACCATGTTACCAGCAGACCATAAACATCTCTATTTCCAAATACCCTCTACACTGGGCAAAAAAAAAAAAAAGAGTTAAAACCCAAAAGTAAACAAAAACCAACCCTAGTGTAGTGATATAAGAACAGCAGCAGCACAATTACAGAGCATCTCCTGTCACAATTTTGTTTAAAAAAAAATTTTTTTTAATGTTTATTTTTGAGAGAGAGAGATTGAGAGCGAGGGTGCAAGCAGGGAAGGGGCAGAGAGAGAGGGAGGGAGACACAGATCCGAAGCAGGCTCCAGGCTCTGAGCTGTCAGCACAGATCCGACGTGGGACTTGAACCCATGAACTGTGAGATCATGACCTGAGCCAAAGTTGGACACTCTACTGACTGAGCCACCCAGGTGCCCGTGGTTTGCTTTTTTAATGAAACTGCCAGATGCTCCGATGACAATCCCATTTGGTACTTCCATTATTCAGATCTATCAAAGCAAAGTACGGATGTGACGTGAGGAAACAAATGAATGTCCTAACAGATCAACTGCTAGTTTCCCAGTGTAGACTCTACCTAAGGCTGGACAGAAGCTTTGGAATGCCAGAAGGAACACTATTCCTCTGTCAACCAATAAAGTCCCATCCATATCTCCATGAAAAATGAGATTTCTTCCCAATGCAAGAAAAATTATTTTGGCAACCAAAAGAAAGCCAATTGAAAAGTCTGTGATATTATGATTTCTAACAAGAAATACATATTTAGTCTTTGTCTCCATTCCTAGCACAGAGTTCCAAAAACCCTTCGTAGTTCCCTAAGTGGGGAGAGCAAACGATGTGTTGTGGGATCTTTGGAACCCCTCTGGGTAACCTAAGGATGGGGGCTGGTTGCCAGAGGAACCAATCACAGGATCAGAGGGTTCGAAATCTCACTCTCACCTTCCAGGGGAGGTGAGGGGCTGGAGATGTAATCAATCACGACTATGTAGTGAAGCCTCCATAAAAACCCAAAGGCTGTTCAGCGAGCTTCTGGGTTGGTGACCATGTGGAGGCGCTGAGAGAGTGGTGCCCCAGAGAGGGCCTGGCAGCCCTGCCCCTCCAGGGCCTTGCCCTGTGAACCTCTCATCTGGCTGCTCCTTTGTGTCCTTTATAATATCCTTCATAATGCACTGACGAACAGAAGTACACTGGTTTCCCGAGTTTTGGGAGCTGGTCTAGAAAAACTCTGCTTTATGGTCAGTTGGTGTAGAGCACAGGTGGCATCCTGGAAGTGGGGACAGTCTTGTGGAACTGAGCCCTTAACCACTGGGATCCGATGCTGGCTCTAGGTAGTTTTAGAATAGGATTAAATTTGCAGGACCCCCAGTCGCTGTCTGCTGAGAACTGAGTTAACTGCTAGACGGTGTAGGAAAAAAAAACACACATCAGAAAGCCCAATGCTTCTCAAACAAAGAAACAAACAAACCAACAAACAAGAAACCCAATGCTTTTCACAATATGGCTTAAAAACAAAAAACCTAAGGGGTGCCTGGGTGGCTCAGTCGGTTAAGCGTTCAACTTCGGCTCAAGTCATGATCTCACGGCTCGTGGGTTCAAGCCCCGCGTTGGGTTCTGTGCTGACAGCTAGCTCAGAGCCTGGAGCCTGTTTCAGATTCCGTGTCTCCCTCTCTCTCTGACCCTCCCCCATTCATGCTGTCTCTCTCTGTCTCAAAAATAAACTAAAAAAAAAGAAACAAAACACCGCCCCCCACCCCAAAACCACAAAACAATATCTAAGACTGCATTTTTCTATAGGCTTTCTCCTCTTGTTCATGGGTCAGCTGCTTTAGTCCCAGAACCCCATAAAAATAGGAATGTGGCTCAAACACCCTCTTCCCCTGGCCTGGGACCTTACTCCAGGTCTGATTCAATCAGGAACGATGACCTTGCGGGATTAGATAGAAGAAAGCAGAACCTGGATGTTCTGGAAGATGTGAGGTGACCTGAGAAGGACTTGACTATGCATAAAAAGATTTCAATAAAAATTCTGCAGTAGGGGTTGTCTTAAACATTTAATTTGTTGCCTCTGCTTTCAAAGGAATAAATAACTACGGTCCAGAGAAATGGCCACTTCGGATGTTGTTTAGAATCCAAGAAATCTTTGCACCACTGTGAAAAACAACCTCCTCTGGTTCATCCCTTCAAAACAAAACATTTTGTTTTCCTCCAAATTACACTATCTGTTTAACTGTTTCCTTAAAATAAATTCAAGCTCTTCAAAGACTTGAGTTTTCCCCTAAGCCAAAAAAAAATAATAATAACTGAAATTCAACATGCCTCCAGATTGAGAAAGACAGGCAGCATCAACCACCAGACTGGTGCGGGAGCTTTCAATCTTCAGTCTTCCCTGCAAAGGCCCAGATCTTCCGGAGCAGAGAGGAGCCGTCCCCACAGGGGCCTTCCTCAGCCCCTGATCCAGGAAAGCCCGAGCGCAGCAGCACCTCTGCTGCGCTGCACCAGGCCGCTAAACCGCGGGTAGTGCGGCATGCAGTGGCAGCAGGCCTCACAGAGAGCTCTTTCCAGAACACCAGAGACCCACAGCGTGGGGATTCAAGGGTTCAAACCCTGGCTCTGCCATTTGGGAGACCTGGGGAAAGCAGATCCGTCTACCCAGGCCCTCTTTTCACATCTATGAAATTGGGAGAGTAATATTCCTAAGTACGGGGCGATTGTAAGGATTAAGTGAGCTGACACAAATCGAGTCCTTGGCAAACTGTCTGGCCCATGAAAGATGTCTAGAAAATGCTAATGGCTCTTATTATTTCTAATATTTTTATATTAAACAAAGACTAGACTTTATTTAATGATTGACCACACTGAGTGGCAACCTCTGTGATTACAAAATGTCATTCCCATTGCTTAAAACTTTTCTGGATTAAAAAAATTTTTTTCTTTTAGTTTTTGTGCTATGTTAGAGAATTAGGCTTGTTTACACATAAGCACACAGTATTTTTGACCCAGCTGATGTACAGCCCTAAAATCAGAATCCTTACTGTATAATCACACATTTTTACTTCTAATCATGTACCTTACATGACTATTTCAAAGACATCAACAGCAGCTTCAGAGTATAAAGACACAGAAGCCCTAATCACAAGAAAAAGATTCATAAATTTGACTAAATATTAGAATTTCTGTTTGTCAAAAACATCACTGAGAGAGTTCTCCTAAACCACAGTTTAGAAGATCCATGCAATATATGTAATAGACAAGGAACTTGTATTCAGGACACAGACTGTTGCAAATCAGTAAGAAAAAGGCAGACAACCCAATAAGGAAATGGGCAATCGTATACAAACAAGCAAAAAGATACTCCACCTCAGGGAGTCAGGGAAATGCATGTCAGAACCACAACAACATACCTCTACACACCTACCAGAACAATCAAAATTGAAGACTGACAATACAAAGTGTGGTGAGAGAATGAGCTGGTACAGTCATCATAAATGGGCATAACCATTGTGGGTAACTGTTGAGAACTATCTACCAGAGCTGAATATACATGCATGCCCCATTACCCAGGTATTCCACTCCTGGGCATAAACCCAATGAAACAGACTCATTTCATATACGCACCAAAAACACTATAGAGTGAGTGAATTGCCATTCCACAATGGAATACTATATGGCAAAGAAAAGACTGTGTTGTTCCACGTTAAATTACACCCAATGATGTTGAGTAAAAAAAAAGCCTGAAATGAAAGAATATGTATCGGGTGCTGTGCTGGCTCAGCTGGAAGAACATGTGACTGAATCTCAGGGTTGTGAGTTCTAGCCCCAAGCTGTGTATACAGCTTACTTAAAGAAATAAAAGACTATGTACTGCATGATTTCATTTCTGTTACGTAAAAACAAGGCAAAACTAATTTGTGATGTGAGAAGTCAAGATGGTTGGGGGTGGAGGGGAACGGAAGCTGGTGCCTGGAGGCCGCGGGCAGACAGTGCTCACGGGCTGGCAATGGCTTATTCGTGGTCTGAGTAGTTAAAAGGAAGAATGAGTGTGACCTACTTGCCAAGCTGATCTCTCCTAATTCATGCAATTTTCAGGACATATATTACCTTAAATTATGAAGTATTAAAAATTTTAAAGAGAGAGAAAGACTTAAGAGATTTGTCAAACGAATGCAACGTTTGGACCTTGTTTAGCTCCTGATATGAATAAACTAACTCTAAAAGTACATTAAAATTTTTTAAATGTTTTTATTTATTTTTGAGAGAGAGAGAGAAAGAGAAGCAGGGAGGGAACGAGTCGGGGGAGAGGCGGAGAGTGAGGGAGACACAGAATCCAAAGCAGGATCCAGATTCTGAGCTCTCAGTGCAGAGCCCCATGTGGGGTTCACAAAGTTGAACACCTAACCGACTGAGTCACCCAGGAGCCCCTAAAAGTATATTTTTGAAACATTTAGGGAAATATTGGGTATTTTTGGCCTACGTATTAAAACAGGACTCATAAAAAATTCAATATAGCTATGTGGGTAGTTTTTCTACTTAAGGAAGAAAAAGGATAGTAACACCATTATACATTTGTTTTCAAAGTACAATAAAGTTACAGAAGCAGAGCATTTCCTAGGTAAGACAAATGGAGGTATACGGGTAATATCAGTGACCATTTCCTGAACACCTAATACATGGCAGGTCTGTACCACGTGCTTCCAGCCAAAGCCTGTTTCCTCCTTTGTCATGCTGTCGCACCTCCCTCCCATCATGCCACGGGGGAGTTTCAGCACAGAAGTCCCAATACAACTGTGTTTCTAAGGGAAGATCGTTCAATGTCATATAGTCAGAAGGAAACTTGGTAACCTGAGGAAAACGTTTTGTCATCCCATCTTCCATCTCCAGCCACAAGAGTGATTCTGGGGGATGTAAACCAGGAGGAATTCTAGAATTGCAATACTACACTAAACTGAGGACAATCTAATATTTGAAAATCCTGAAAGGAACCTTTCAGTAAACGTGGGGCCAATGTCCTAAACATCAGGTATAACTATAATTGGTATGCGGTTTACACACAATGTTCCTTAGTAAAGCACTGAAATACAAAGTTTGCTGCATTTGGTAAGACTGGGGTGGAATGATGCCTTTTTCATCTTTCCCTGTCCTCACACGAGAATAGAAAATAGCTCTCCTTCTTCTGTAATGAGGACAGCGTTTCTGAGATGACCATACAACCATACATGAGCAGCAGGAGGAAACCAGCCCCTTTAACGCACCAGGAAATAGGCCAGGTGCTTAATACACATAACCTCATTCAGTCCCCACAAAGCTGCAGGAGCCAGGCAGTGTTCTCCCCAGTTCTGTACAGGAAAGGGGGCGTAGCCTGGAATGACACCCACAAGGTCACCCAGTTGGGCGGAGGAGATCCGTGGCCCAGGCCTGAGACTGTAGAGCAGAAGTGCTACACGGGACACTAGGTTGCCTCCAAGGCAGGCAACACAGCATGGGGACCTCAGCGTGACAGCACCTCTACCTGGGGAGAGCCTCTCTGGGAAATAAATAAGCGATGCCGGCCTGTCCAGGAATAAGGTTATGCTCTGTTTTTCAAAATCGAGGTCAATGGCATTTCTGGGGGGGAGGGGTGGTGCTGGACAATGAATCAGTGGGAGGGGCGAGGACAGAAGCCAGGCCCAATGAGCATCAGATGGCCACCCCTTACTGGGTGCTTAGTTTGTGCCAGTGTATCACATACGCTCTTTAGCTTAGTCCGCACATCTGTCCTCTAAAGCAGGTGCCTTAATTATCCTCATTTCAGAAAAGACAAGACCAAGCATAGCAGGGTGAAATTGTTTGCTCAAGGTAACAAACACCGTTAAGTCAGAGAGCGTAAGTCAGATTCGATCCCAGGACCATGTGTCCCTGGAACTAGGGCGCTTGTACATAAAAATGTGGTGCCCAGATCACACAACAGGCTCCGTGAAGGACTGGAATGGCAACACGAAAAGCGAAGGCTTGAGCAAAGAACAGTTATAAATATTGCAGAAAATCTATTACAAAGCAGGCACATCCAAACACACAACACACCTGTTCTGCCCTGTGCAAAGGTGACAAGTTGTGCGACAAGGCACCCTGACTCTAAGAAGTTCACCATTGCTCCTGGTGGTATGTTTCTTAACAAAAAGTAGGTAATCAGAAATGTGTGGGGGAAGGATTCTGAGAAAATAAGCCCCAACTCTGACTGGTGAGTATACCAGGCAGCAAAAGTGAATGAAGTACACATGTAATAAGCCAGAAAAACTACTGTGATAACTTAGATCAAATTAGATCTCAAGAATGCTATGCTTACCAGCGTAGCTTGAGGCAAGCAGTTTATGCCCAGGAACAGAAAGTCCTAGAAGCATAGTGGAATAGAGCGTGTTAACTCACAGTGCTCTGCAGACTGCAAATCCTACGTGGATTTAAAGTATTTAAAGAAAAGAGTCACAAGATTTGACAGTTGGAGAATAAGACCTATGAGAAAAAGCTGGTTATGTTTACAGGGAAGGGGGATGTACATCTCTTCTAAGACATCAACACACAGGCCAAACCCAGTGATGAAGTGTAGCGTGTATAAACCTGGAAACGAACACACTGAGACTTCTCTGTTCTAAGAGGAGAAGGGTTCTCGTAGTGGACTGCCCACTGGCAGGGAGATGTTAGGACAATTAAAACCAATCCTAGGAGTCTGTGAATATTTTAGGAACATAAGAAAACATAAACTCCAGGACACAAAAACTATCAAGATAAATCTTTAAGCTATAAGACTAGTCTACTCTGGTAGACGTAAACTCTCCTCTATAGACTCGGAATCGATCATTAACCTCTTTCCTAAATTTATCCTAAACGTGTTCTTAAGAGTTTACTTGTTTATTGTTCGTCTACAGGCTTTGTGACAGAGGGACGATATCCCTTCTATCATGACCACAATCTGAGAGCCTAGCACAGCTCCTGGAACATAATTATCTCCTCAATAAATTTTTCTCAATGAATGAGAATGAAGAGTCTAATTCTAATTTTATTCTTGCCTGGATCACATGAATTTGGCAATGTATGTCATTAAATTTAAAAATAAAGATACCCAAAATATAAAGGCAAAGCTATCTCCTATCAGATGAACTAGCGTCCCCTGTTTTCATCATGTTCTCCTAAATACTTCCTAGTGCAAATCACAAATGATACAGGCCAAATACCATCTATCACTCTCAGAGCTATCAGTCTTTGCAAATGGACGTACTGTCTGAAGAATGATTACGAACAAGTCTGCTGCTTAGCAAATTAGGCACATGTTATATATTGAAAATCATATATATAGAGAGATACACACTTATAACGTCAAATAATGGCATTTTCAGGCATAGTCTGTCAGGTTTTCATTTAGCTACTAACACTGTGATCCCCCCGCCTGCGACTTGTGTCATACCTATGTAATGGCTGGGGAGACAAGTTAAAATGTGAAATAGGTTTTGATAAGCAGAACAGTTCAAGCCATGGCCCAGCACAGTCGGTCATGGTGACTGTGTCAGCTTTGAGGAGGAACCTGACACTCCATTATGGCTGCAGGTGCAACAGACTGCGCTGTGGACAAACTTCCACAGAAATCTGCACTGTCACCATCCATAAACAACACGCTGCTCATTCTCAAGAGGCAAAGTTTACTCAAGAAATAATTTCTACTTTTCTTTTCGATCACTTGACAAGGCCTGTATTTTCTGAAAATACGTGTTAGATTTGGCTTTTGTAAAAAATCAAGTAACAAAATTATATTAAATGATAGCTTAATTTTCAGAGAGTCTTTCATAGGGACTTTTAAGTTTTAAGTATCTTTTGCTGAAATATTAAATACTCAAACCACCAAATTACCATGCTCTGATAATTTAGACCCAAATGAAACTGAGAACATAAAATTGACAGAAGTAGACGTCTTCCTATATTTTAACTTGACAAAATACTTATTGTCTTAAGACCCAAGTTTAAAGTTCATGTTCCTTAACAAACACTCTTGAAATCTATGAGTTTCTTTGTGCATAATCTGTTTACAGAAGTGTTATGAATCTGTAATTATTTCCACTTTTTTCTTTACTAGAACATAGAATACGATAGAATATGATAGTTTAGACTATAAGATACTCTAACACAAGCATTAAAACTACGATCGACGGTCACACTTACCTGTATGGCTTGTCAGAGCTGTGGATTCGTCGGTGGTTTCGGACCCCGACGTACGTTGTACTTGTGTACTCGCACACATCACATCTGTACTGTTTCTGTACTGAAGACTTAGTCCCTAGGCAAGGGATTGGAGAGCTTTAGTGACATACTTTGATTAGATACAAATGATGTCATTTCCACTGTGAATGAATATTTATAGCACATTGTATTAACATTTCCAAGAAGGCTTTCTGGTTGTTTAATAAAGCTAACAAGTTTGAACATGGCTTTCCAGGTTCTCCTGCAACTGGACTATCAACAGATACAAAATGAACATCATCTAACCTGCAAACACAGATACATTGGGTTGGTTTCTGCATGACCTTGTACAAAATGCTACAAAATATAATAAGCTTGATGCCGGCTGCCCTGACTGTGTAGCAGCTGAATTAACCAGAGATATACTGTTAATTTGAAAAGTGTTAGTCTAATTGATCTCGAATAAACTGTCTTAAGGAAACACTGATTTGCCAACAAGCTGTGATTTAATACTATAATACAATACTATACAGTATGGCTACATAGCAATCATAAAAAACTCAATATAAAAAGCCTAGAGTTTGGGGCATCTGGATGGCTCAGCCTGTTAAGCCACCAACTCTAGATGTTGGCTCAGGTCATGATCTCATGGTTCGTGGGATTGAGCCCTGTGTCAGGCTCAGCGTGGAGTGTGGAACCTGCTTGGGATTCTCTCTCTCCCCGTCTTTGTCTGGCCCTATCCCACTTGCACTCTCTCTCTCTCTCAATAAATAAATAAAAGCCTAAAGCTTTTTCACCCTGTGGATTTCCTTTGTTTATAAAAATGTCAGCTATCAGTGCAACAATGAAAGGAAAAACAACTGCAAATTATTAAGTGCTATATAATGAAGTATATGCCTAAGCAAACTGACACGTTACAAGGACAAATGTTATCACTAACATGAATCTGCAGCTCACTGAAATTCGGAATATATGGATCCGATGGAAAACAGGCTAGGTCACCACACTTACTCTGCAACAACAGGGCTGGGTAATTTGCATCAGGGTAAGCCTGAGGCGATAGGAGCTGAATGACTTGATCTTGTAAAACTGTTCCTAAATATACTCAACACTTTCTTTACTCTTCTGCAAGCACAAAGCCTGTAGGCCATTCACAGGCCGATGGCTTTACATTCAGAAACAAAGCCAACGTGGAAACCTGAAGAACAAGGCAGAGTAGCAAGGAAGCTTAGGCAGAACACCAGCGCACAGTGCAGAAACGTAATGTTGGTGGCACAGGGGAAACCCACACTGAAATTTTAACAAAACAAAGAAAATCCTTAAGTTAAATTTAAGCTTTCTAAAATTGAATTTCTCTTTTGCCTATAACTACTTTTGCCAGGCAGAACAAAATGTCCTAATTTCCTGGTATAAGTCTACAACATTAATATATACTCTACTCATAATTACAATGTAAGTATCGCTCTTAATTGCTAGGTTAAAAACTTGGACTTGATTATAAGTGGCATCATTCCAAATGCAGTTTTTTTTTTTTAAACCCTGAAAAAAAATGAAGTGTGAAATATTGGATAATGGTTTCGTGTGAGAAATATTACAGATCAATGACAACTAATAAAAATGACAGATGGAGAAACTTAATATAGCACAGAATGAGAGCCTGCGCTACTTCAAGCAACTGTTTCCAACAGAAAGGATATACGATTTAAAGTTCAAGAGTTTGGGCTTCGTCCGTGCTCCTCTACCTAGTACCGGGATGACTGTGGGCAAAGCATTGCACCTCCTGAGGACTCAGCTTTCTCATCTACGAAATGGAAGTTCCAGAATTCCCCAGCATGGTTTATTGATGTAAGCCTAGGAGAACTCTAGTCTTCCTTCACCGCGGCCTGTATGTCACCTGCATGTCTGTGTCAGGCCTCTGACCTGTCCCTTGCTGTAGACTCCCTGGAGGCAGAGATCTGTGCCTTTTGTCTATACGGAATCCCCAGGGCTTCATGAAGTGTATGTCTGCAATAAAAAATGATTAAATTTTCTGAAGGAACACCATATATATGAATGCGTGGTCCTTGGCTCCAGCAGGGCACGTGTGGTGTCTGCTGAGATGCCCGTCATATGGTCCTCCTCCTGGGCTGGGCTCCTCGAAGGCAGTGAACCTTCACTGCACTCCCGCATCTAGCCTGGTACCCAGCTCGGGATGGGGGCTCCATGCCTTTTGGCAGAACGAAGGTCTGAAGTACTATTCTATCAGGTCTCTGAGCCAAAAACATGTCCCAAGTCACCTGTGCCGTCATAAGGGGCAGAGGCTGGGGACCCCTGAGGCATACTTCCCCCAACTTGTCCAGTAAGCTTACTAAATGGCTAAAAAATCTATAGCAAAACATGCTGACCTACTTTGTGAGCTAAACACTTGTTTTCTGGCTCGACAACTGGATTTCAAAGTTCTAACACCGAATACGTGAAGTATCGGTGTACGTGTAGGTGTGCAGGAGGGCTCAGCCACCTGAACTGTTGTGCTCCTATGACAGAGGAAAGCGAATGGAGTGAAGTGAGGAAGAAACAGACGTGACAAGCCATTTAAAATCCATACATGCAACCACAAGAAACAGCAGGACGCACAAAGAAAAGATGTCGTAAAATGGAATATGGTGGACAGATGCTGGCGCTGTAAAGCTCAAACTGGTTACTTTAATTTTGAGCTGACATTTTAATCTTTTTGACTAAAATTGTGAGTTTTAATTTGTTAACCCATTTGGACAGTTTTATAAATTACTGCTTTTGAAGACGGTGCTAGGAAAGACATATTCCGCCACAGTACTAACCGCAGGTGGTGCCACTGAGTAGTATTTACTTTATTCCTTCATTAGGGATTTATGGTCCAATGACATCAAATGTTTTAATGTCTCCTTTAAAGGGGATATGGAAACATAATGAATTAAAATAAAAGGAGGCATTTAGGGCTATTTTGTACAAAGGAAACAAAATTGTTTTAGCTCAGCCGTCTACTGCAGAAACAGATGCTATGTCATAAACTCCTTTTGTTTTGGATAGTTTTACAGGGATGACATCTGTTTGACAAGGGAATTTTGGTGCTACAGTGGTGTCAAAATCAGTTCTTTCAGAAACATTCTTGAATCAGTTATGCTTTCTGGGGTATAATTTAATGAAACATTGTGGTAAAACATTTTCCTCTGCAGTTGTTTCTAACTTTAATTCTTAGGAAATCTAAAAAGGAAAGTCACCCCAATATGTTTTATTTCCCATAATCGCTATGTACCGCACTTGAGACATTTAAAGTATATCAACTGAAGAGAGCTGATGCAAGGCAGCACAGCTTATTACACTTTATCCCTCATTCTCCGGATGTGGCATCCGCTTTTTCATGGGACTCTAATTAAATCTTTTGATTCTAATATTCCTATTAGCAGAAGCTCAGCCGACTGGTACCTAACTAGTACATAAAAAGATCTTGTGTTTTTTTGCCCTTTCCCCCCACCCCCCTTAAATAATGCAGATGAAATCCGGCAGTCATACTTGGATAAGAAGAAGATCACAGCAGGAAGCCTCACTGAAAGTCTGAGGTGGGGGCCTGCCATCTGCAAAAGCTGCTCTATTCTCAATGGGTCAACTGAGTGGAGAGCTGGGAGGGCTTGCCTTCCGCACTGCAGCCTCCCTGGCCGGCTGGTATGTCACCCACAGGTTTATGATGTACTTGGCTCTTACTGGGCAGCATATATTTTGACGTGTTATCTACTTCCACAGCTGAGTGAGTACTTACTAATGTGGCATTTCATTTAGTGTCAGAATTACCTCAGGACCACAGGTAAGAGTCATTCACATCCACAGAATGAAAATAGAGAACATTTGCAGCTTCAGCCCTGAAAATAACGCACATGGCAACTAAGGGCTTTTTAAACAACAATATGCTAGTCCAAAAAATGCAGATACCTTCTTGAACACATTTTCCATCAGCTGTGTCACTGGAAATTCTTGACTCATTAGAAGCTGCTACTGACAAGGTATCTGGAAGACTGTGTTGCTCTCTCTCATGGTTCCTCAGCTGACTCTAAAAGATTGAGAAATAGTCGCAGGTAATTTCAATAAATATACTTGCACTGTTACTAAGAAGACTGTTGAAGCAGTTCATTGCTTTCATGGCCTGGTACCTAGAACACATTACCAATATTTTGAAATCAAATGGGCTAAAAGGCTATCTGACTTATTTGACAGTATATGGAAAGAAATACACTAGAGAAATCACAATCTCCTCAAAAAGGAAGTTCGTTTATGCATTCTCCAAAAGGAAGCCCCCACTATCTTCAGAGGGTTTTCTGCCTGGCATGTCGTGCTGACGGAACTGCTGGCTGGCCTGGAGGAGGGAAGAGCAGAGTGTTCAGAATAACCCAATGCTTTCACAAACATATATCCAACCCATAACTGCTGGACTCCTGCTAATTCTTGCCTTTCAGTACAAACTAATGTGTCGATGGCTATCTTCTTCCTTCACCACCAGCCCCACAAATCCAGAGTGCAGGAACAAAAGGAACTCCCGGAACTTGCTTTTGCAGCCCATCTGGATGCACTGCTTGTCTAGCAGCCTGAGGCCACTCCAGAACTTTGTGAGGGTAATCCAAGTAGGCAGTGACTCTAGACTCAAAGGCTGTTTCATCTCTGACTATTTTTACTACCAGCCAGGCCAACTCTGGGTGATCTGAGAGAAGTCTACATCCCAGTTAGCCTTTTAGGACACTTTTTTTTTTGGCCCTCCAGACAGTCAACGGGCAACACTGGAGAAGAAAAGTTCTAAACTTTGGACCTAATGATTCAGTGAATCCTGTTTCCTTTAGGAAAACAGCATTTCATGCTGCTTGTTGGTTTTAAGGTAGAACATAAGATGAAAATCGAAATCCTTCAAGTACCCTAAACTGCCCATTAAACAACACACGTGGGTCTATTTCCACTTTACGCTCTTTCATGAAGTCCAACATAGCCTGTTTTTAGGTCACTGTTGGCTGGTGTGTAGCTGAAGTCAATGACCTGCATTTTGGGGACATGGAAAATGGAAGTTTTTTTGCACGGATGATGCAGGATTACATTTGTGTAAAACAACAGTCCTTCCACTGCACATTCTCTCGTAATTACCCCACAATTTAAAATCAACACATTTAAAAAAAGATATAAATGTTAAAACGCTAAAAGCAACAAACATAGACGCTGTTAAGGAGGCGGTAGACAGGGAAAACAATCATACACCAGAAATTCTGATGACCAAGATTTCAGTCCCAATTCTAATACTAATGGGTTGGGATCCCCTGCGCAAATTACCAAACTTTCCTGGGCCTTGCCTCAGTTTCCTTATCTATAAAATGAGATGGTTGGACTCTGCCACATTCCTTCCGTGCTCTAAAAAGTCTAAGGTTCTCCAGATGGTTTCAGGAACCAATGCTTACCTTGTAATGAAAAGACTCTTCGCACTGCTTGCACTGGTACGTTCTTGTTTTACAGTGGTTGATCATGTGGTTCTCCAGATCTTTGCTGTCGTCAGCTCTGTGCTCACAGATAGGACACTGATAGGGCTGTCTCTGCCGATGGACTCGCAAGTGCTGCTTGATGTAGCCCTTGCTACCGCTCGCGTAGTGACACAGCCGGCAGCGGTAGGGCCGATCGGCATTCGGGATGTACTCCACCACACTGCTGCCCGATAAGCTCGTCTCACTGCTGGGTTGGCACTGGGCGTTGTCCTGCAACTCTTTCAAAATATCATCGTCGGAAGCATTTTGGTCTGTCCTTTCCCTCAACTTTTCAATTACAGTCAGTAAGGACATGCTGATGCCTGTCTTAACTTGCCCGTCCGACAATTCCTGCCTACCTTCTGGGAGTGCTACCAACGTAGAGCTGCTTTGGTTAAAACTAGTTAGTCCATCTGAAGGGTTTTTAAGGGGCGACATCATTTTAGTATATGCTGCCAACGTACCATCCACTTGCCTTTGCCCGGTATCTGGATCTAAAAGGTTCACATTCCCGTAGTGCCCAAGGTTGGCCCTTGTCAGCTCTGCAGCTCTTATAGGCATCGTGACGAGGGCTTCTGCAGCTAGCGAGTGTAGTCGGAGAGACTCAGAGTTCGTCCTTCTTCGGCCTGGTGGGGCATTTTCATCAGTAGCCAGTCCTTTGTTTATTAACTCGCTGTCCTTCTTCTCTGGATTGCTCCAGCCTATGATCAGCCCCCCGATGTCGACAGTACATTTATCAGCATGATAAACTTCATCTCTTTCTTCACTCCCAATCTGGGATTCAGTCGGGCTCAGGTTTTTTCCCTCTTCAATTTCAGCATTCATGAGGAAATGTTTCTGTGAAAGGGTTTCTTCAGCACTTGGCAAACGCTCCACGATCACATTAACATGACCTTTTTTATCTGGGCTACTACTGATGATCTTCTGTGCAGACGAAAGTAGACTATCAGCAATCAGATTCTCCTCCACATCGGATATCACCTCCAGCATTTCTTCCTCATTAGGGTCAAGGGTAACTGACTGAGTCAGATGGACTCCACCTTCTGCACTCTGTTCTAAAGGAGATGAAGAGGACAGAGGTTCTGAGCTGCAAATCTGCACTTGCACTGAAGGACCATTGTGGATACTCAGTTCATTGTCTCCAATAGCAATTACTACTGCATCCACCCCACCAGGTTCAGCAGCCACTGAAGAGTCCAGCAATCCTAGGGGCTCGTTTTCATTTTCAAAGATCGGATAGGAGCAGTCGACCTCCCCAGCATGTTTCCAAGCATGTGTTTTCAACATTCTCTGCTGGCCACAGGTGTAACTACAAAACAAGCACCGATACATGCCGTACTGTTCATATGCATACCATTTCCTCTTACCCATTTCTGCCACGGATGCGTTTTGGGTGGTGTGAGTTTGCGGACTGTCCACACTCACTGGGACATCAGAAACGGTTTCGTGATTTCTTTCTGTGGGCCTCTGACACAAAGAGCTGGAGGGGCTTACACACTGCTGGGATTTGGATTGAGTGTGACTGTTGGCCTCGTTTTCGTGGTCATTTACCACGTGAGCTTCAAGTTCCTCTTGGCTTTTAGATGTAATGTGGCACTCTGAGCACATTAATATCACTTCATTTTGCTGACCATGCTGCTTAATATGATCTTTTAACACAGAAAACGATGACGACAGAAACTTGCAAAGGCTACACTGGTAAGACATAGTCTTCCCATTGTTCTGGACAAGAGAGCCAGGGGTAAAATGTATCTGTGACATCTCAGCCCTTCTGATCTCTGCAGGTGACTGGGTTACTTTAGCTGGAATCTCACAAAGTTCTTGGGTTTCAAGAGAGTGCGTTGCAGCACTTGAGCGTGAGCGTTTTTTCCCAATTAAAAGACATTTTTGTGACTTTTCATGTTCTACGATCTTGCTTAGCTTCTGGATAACATGGATCAATGGATCTGTTTTAACTTTTCTTTGTTCATCAATTTCCAATGATGAACTGATGACAGTTTCAGCAGTCAATATGGCTTCCTGTTCCCCAATATCTGGCACCAACATGGCAACACTGCTGCTTTCTTCCATATCTAGAAAGCATAATATACATCAGAAAGAAATACCAGGTTATAGGTATTCCAAGTATGTAATTATAGGAAATCTGAGCTAATCTTAGAGTTTAAGCTAATCTCAGTTATGTTCTAACCTGGAGCTCCATATCAACATACCAGTATCCTGAGAAGAGACTTAAATTGCTTAGAACTTCTCTAGAGAATGTCATCCCCTATCGAAGCTGAGGATGATCTTTCCACCCATTTCTTTCTTTGGAAATGACTTTAACAATATGCATCTCCTTTTTCCTTCACTTTCTTTCTCCTAGACATCTCGCTGGACCCACTACCGCCCTGTTTTGTGCAATGCCAAAAATCAGGACTCCTTTTCCGTGACTGAAGGACACACGCATTCCCGGGGCATGTGGAACCACCTCAAGTTACCACAAAACCAACACACAAAACCGACACATGACTGACACAGTTCTTGGGAGACTTCAAATATAACTATAGTCTTATTATTAAAATCATAAATTTGTTTTCTTTCTCCCCAAATCTTTGGAATTATGAAGACAGTCTGGGAACCTCTTGTAAATGGCAGAGTGAATTTTGAGAAGTACGGCGCAAATGAAACTACATAAAAGCAATGATCCAGTTCCTTCTTTTACTTCCTTCAATTGATCTTCCTGAAGAGAAACCACAAACTACGTTGTGGTTTTTTCCTAGAGGCCATATTAGTGGTCAACTATTACTCACGCAAGAATA
The DNA here is from genome assembly GCA_004023785.1 of Mungos mungo. Classification (NCBI taxonomy): domain Eukaryota; kingdom Metazoa; phylum Chordata; class Mammalia; order Carnivora; family Herpestidae; genus Mungos; species Mungos mungo. The sequence continues at coordinate 302,633 of PISW01001533.1, read as the reverse complement.
TATGTATTTTCACTTTCCTGAAAGGGAGAGGGGCATCAGAGAAGGGAAAAAAACCTGATATTCTCGTTGTGTTTCAGGTCTAAATATTCAGAATCCTTAAAAGGGGCTCTCTGTAAGTTCCAGCAATGCATTATAGCCAAGGAAGTCATAAAACAAAAAATACTCACAATATCTTTCCGCTTAAATCTTGAATCCTCTATTTCCTGGCAGTATTTTCATTTCAAACATTTCCTTTGGCTCAAAGTGAGATTAATTTGTTGACTTGGATCACATTTTTCAGTTTAGGCTTTTTTCCAGCAACAAGTTTTGTTTTTCCACATTTTAGGTGCATTCTGGAGTCTTACTCACAACATTCAATAAATGCCAGCAAAAATTTTAGTGGCACCAGCTACAGACCAAAGACCATACTATTCTTAAACCTCAACCACAGGCTCTGAATTCTTTTTTTAGGAGGTGAATCATGGCTTCCCTCCCCCCAGGTGGCTGAATCAACATGGCAGGGCCCTGCAGCCCCGGCCAAGATCACACCGCACTCCTGCTAGACCCTCCCAGCACTCTGACCAGCTGCAGTGCCAGTCCTTCCGTAGCTACTCTTGGCAGCAGTTACAGCTTTTCCTCTTATTTTCTGCTCTTTCTGGCACACAAACTTTCTATATCTAGGTCCACATCAGGCAAAGATGCAAACATTTTACTCTCGGCTTCAGTACTACTTCTTCCCTCCTTCTTGATACTGTCCCACGTGATCCGCTTTCTCTTCTTTTCCATGTCCGACTGCACTTGTGGCAGGGAACGCACCCAAGAGCCATTACAACAACGACCACTACCCCAGCTCCCACAGACCAGTGGCCCTTTAGCCCCTCTCTTCCCTAAACCACCTGAGGGCATTACCTCTCAAAAGACTATGTGGTTCCTATCCATCTTTCTCAAGTAGGAAAGGCAGTATTTTTAAATCTCTACACTGAATCTTAAATCACTAAAGAGGGACCAGTGTCGGGACGACTTGTTTCTTTGGGAAAATCTTTTGTGATGTCTTAAGTCACCTTATTGCCTAAGAATTCCCATTTGGTAGGCCAAGAGGAGCTGTGGCTGTTTCGGTGACTACTGATTTTGCTTCAGGGCCACTCGCTTAAGGCTTTATTTCCTTCAGTTCAATTGCTAAATGAGAATTAGTTAAATCACTGTTAACACCAGACAGCCTTGAACATTCAGTTTCTTGCACAAGATCTGGTGGTCTACTGGAGATCTAAGGTCTCCTTCTCCACGAAATACGACATCTATGTCGGCTGACTGACAGTCTGCAGGTTAACGAGTGAATGTTTGCTCAGCAGATTTTGCATACCCACAGGGTTACAAAGGTGACTCCCTTTATCCCTCTTCTACTTAATGACAGAACAGGAGAGAGTGTAATGCGAGTTGCTCCCTATGGCTAAGTCAGTGTGTACCTTAAATAAAGGGGAACGAAGAGGAGGAGGAGTTCGAGTTATCTCAAGAAAAAGACTAATACAAAAGAAACTGACAAAACATTCCAATTTTAAGAGCTGTGTCTGCTCAGGCATTAAGAGCTAATGGAAATTTGCAGCAGATGCTCCAATTTTCCCTGAACATTTATGTAAGTATCTCATTTTAGAGGCTGCATACATTTGGGGATAAGTACAGAAATGGCAGCTATAAAGCAGATATGACAACATAAAATACATCGAGAAACACCTGAAAAACCAGTTTGGATCCACATGGCAGAATCGATGTACGAGTTAAATCTCATTAAAACAAAAGTCTCTCTTAGAAAAGGTTAAGCAATTCATAATAAAGTATGCACAGGGAGGAAGTCAGGCTGACCTTAAGACCAACTCTAAATTTTCAGAAAAATTTCACTTAGGCCACCAATGTGCATATATATGGGATCCTATGTCAAGTGAAGTAAAATTTATTTGGGGAAAAAAAAAGAGCGATGAAAATAAGGAGTACAAACCCAATCGCAGTGGCTCAATAATGACGACAACACAGATGATGATCATCTGCGTACTATCGATGGCCTTCATGAGATCAATACAAATGCACAGGCGGAGGGTAGGTGGAGAGGGTAGGGATAAAGCAAGAATAGCAAGTTTTGTAATTAAAGTTGAGTGATAAGTATTTAGGAGTTCCTTACGCTCTTCTCTCTATTAGTGTAAATGTTTACAACTTTTCGTAATAAAAAGTTACAGAAAAAATGGTTATGTGTCAGGGCGCCTGGGTGGCTCAGTCAGTTAAGCATCTGACTTGGGCTCAGGTTGTGATTTCATAGCTCATGAGTTCAAGGCCCGTGTCGGGCTCAGTGCTGACAGCTCCGAGCCTGGAGCCTGCTTTGGATTCTGTGACTCTGTCCCTCTCTCTCTGCACCTCCCCTGCTTGTGCTCTGTCTTTCTCTCGAAAACAGATAAACATTAAAAAAAAAATGGTTATGTGCATTGGCAGTAACCAAAATACAGTATGGAAACAAATTTAAAGTCACAGTACTAACGGTTTAAAACTGAATTGAATGGATAGGACAAACATATTTAGAAGTTAAAAAGAAGTAACAGCTTTTATAGAAGTAACAACAGTACACAAGGCAAAACAGTCAGAAGGCAACAGTCGATGACCAAATACTAAGAAACTGAAGAGCTAGTTTTGGTCCAGGAAGGTAAGCCACGGGTTTTGAAGAGGTAAGACATATACTGTACTCAAAAGACAGCTGTGCCAGATGCCAACCAAGTCTCCCTCTGGCTCACGGCCTCCTCCTCTCCACTCTGCTCTCTGCCCCAGGAGGTATGCCGTCAGTAGGCTCCTATGCCCTCTGGTTTCTGGCTGCGTTGTGCCAACGGGGAGCCACGAGAGGAGATCAGAAGGAGGCAGCACAATGAAATCAGGACAGTCATGTCCCCAATTCCCTCCGTCTAGGCCAGCTCACACTGACCATGTTTCTCAATGGAAGTCCATTGGCTTCAGGCAGGGGGCTCTACAAAACTCTCCTGGATCTGACACCTCTCTTCCTTCTGATGTTGCCAGCTCCAGATACCACACTGTCCCTGTGGTTTGCCTATACAAGCCCAGCACCTTTATTTTGAGGATCTTTGTAAATACCTCCTCCTTGAATTATCCTAATTAGAATGCATCATTTTCTCTTTTGGAATTCTTTAACACAAGGGTAAGACTGACAAGGAAAATAGCCATGTTTTCCTAAGTGAGAATAAACCTTCTATCTAGCAGTTCGTGAAAAGATCAACAGGGCTGAACAGGAAGGTTTACAGAAAGAGTAAAGACTAGAGGTATCACCAAAGTAGGAGGCTTCTTACTTGGAATCTTTAGACATAACCACATTAGACAAAATGTATCAAACCATTACAAATAAATAAATGTAAGTTGTATCCAAAATCACAAAAGTGCTATCATCTTTTTCCCTGAGTCTCAAATCTTTCCTAGATAACAGGACAGGTTTCTCTGGCCATCTGAAAGTAAAACCCTCCTATGAAACCTTTCAGAAGCCGAAATGATGTAAAGTGAAGAAGGAGTTATCATTTATTTATATGGAAACAACACCAAAAGTAACCTCTCTTATGCTTTTCTGATATTTTAGAACACATCTTGCTCTGGCGTGCACACAGTAAGATGAGATAAAGCACAGATGCTTACAGACACAGTTCAAAGCTCCGGCGATCGGTGCGGAGATTCCGAGTACGGTTCCTGCGCAGCAAAGGAGCTTGGTGGGGCCACACTTGCCGCCTGGGTTATGTGCTGCCTCTATTAATGGCTTGCTGCAAAACAAACATGGAAAACTTCTTGGCCTTCTGTGTAAAAGTGAAATCTTTGGATTTCTTCTGGTAGAGCAAGCAAGTACTACTGTAGGTCTTTCATAAAAGCAAAGAGCAAGGGGCTACCAGGGTGGCTCAGTTGGTTGAGCAGCTGACTCTTAACTTTGGCTCAGGTCAAGCATGATCCCAGGGTTGTGGGTAGGGCCCTGCGTCAGGCTCCATGCTGAACATGGAGTTTTTTAAGATTTTCTCTCTCTCTTCCCTGCTCCCCCTCTCATGCTCTCTCTCTCTCTCTCTCAAAAAAAAAAAAAAAAAAAAAAAAAAAAAAAAAAAAAAAAAGGCACAAAATGGCAGGAAGCAAACTGTCAAAAAGTGGCAGAGACCTGTATTCCAAAGGCAAAAACTTATAATTAATGTCTTTCCCAAGAAAAGAACCAAATTATTTCCATTGTCTTTGTTTCCTTATAATTTACTACTAGGTTTCTTTGTCTATCCAATTAGTTCTTTTCAGTTATAGAGTACGGTTATCATAAGTAAAATCAAGTTGAACAGTTCATGTGGGTCTGAGTAGGGATGGAGAAAGGCTGTAGTTTTCTGTGCATGTGCAAAGGCAGTTCAACGATACAGAGAACCTTTCCTTCCAGTCTAAGAATTTGTTCTTTCCCAACTAGACAAAGAAATGGTTTCATGTCCCTGAATTGTAAAGTGTCTACAAAGAAATCACCTTGAGATTGCCTATACATTACTTATAGATTTATCTTACTAATTCAGCTAGGATTCATTCGAATTAAAATCTCCTTCGCTTAATGTGATTAACTGCCACTAAGAAAAAAAATAGTATAAATATCACAAGTACATGAATTTTACAATCTAAAATTTCTTACCTGGCATCTAGCCTGGGAGAATATTCTAATTTGGCAGCTAATTTGGCAGACCATGAACAGATAAAGCCTAACTAACATTAACCAATATTAAGATTTAACATTTATTGAGCACCTCTAATGTGCCAAGCACAGTGCTGGAGGCTACACAAATTAGTAAGAAAATCCTTGCCCTTGAAGTGTAAGGGGGGAGGGGGTGTGGACAGAGCCTACGTACACTTTGTGTATTATTTATGTAATTCCTGGTAATACTAGCCTCTTTTTTGCATGTGGGGAATGTGAGGATCACAGACATAAAAGCAATAACTGGTTTCAGAACTTGAATCCAGGCCTTACTGATTCTAAATCCCCTTTCTTAATACACCAATTTCTTTCTTACATCTCAACGAAAACAAATACGCATAATCATTACTGAAAAGAATAACAGCCCCTTACAGCTCAACGATATCAAACATTATTCTGTTTGATCTTTATAAACTCTTTGGAACAGGCCAGGTGGGTGTGACACAAGTTTACAAACAAGGAAACACTCAAGTGTGGTTTCAGTGACTTACCCAAGGTTACATGGCTGTTAAGTGGCAGAGCCAATGTCTTTCAAATCAATTTCTGAAATTAACACAGTCCCTCGGACCAATCTTCAGAATTCAGCTGTGGCCAAGAATGAAAGTACATAGTATCAAACATTTCTTTCTTGGTGAAACAAAGTAACGATTTCTTTTGGCAGGGAAAAACTTCCCAATGTTCTGTGACAAAAAGACATTCCGCAGAATGTTCATGCACCCCAATCGTGTGTTGCACATTTACGAGCAGACTTAACCACTTTGTGCAAGTTAGAAAAAAATTGCTCTGGAAACTTCTCCCAATAATTGTGTTATTTTGTTTTAGCTAAGAATTTATCTAATTGACTCAAAACACTACTGGTTCTACGGATACCAGTTTCCAATGAATAAGGAACAATACAACTGCATATCTCTATTTTAATCCTAACCAAAAATCCTATCTAAAGGATGATTCTGCTAGCACAGTGGGCATGAAAAGATAGGACCCAGGAAACTGACCTATATATCCTCTAACGCAGTTTCCTGCCCTGGTGGTACATTTCCTTGCTGTTTCCTATGCTCGCTAGGCTGAATCTCAAAGATCAAATCATGCCTATTCGTTTCACCTAGAATGCAGTTATCTTATCGATTATGGCTACGTAAATAGTTCGTCGCCAGGGCAGAAAGTACGTCTCTGGTCCTCCCTTGGAGTTAATTTTAAACGAGTTGGTGCGGTAAAGGCATGAAGGGCGAGGCTTTCCCTTTTAATCAATAACGCAACCCAAACACTGAGTCAAAGCAGAGGGCTGAAGAAAGTCCCGAGCTCGAGCAGGTGATAAATTCAGTAACTGCCGGATTTAAAAGAGATGCAGACTGATAGTAAATTCCAGCCCACCGCAGTGACTAGAAGGATGGCCTGCGGGTCGGGATGACGGCCTCCGCCTAATTAATCACCCAAGCCTTCCGCACAAACCATTCCCTCCGGATGCCTGCAAGTCTTAGGAGTGGGAGCCCTTCCCACTGATCTCAGCGATCGCTGGGAGCCCAGTTCATCGAAAACGTTCGTAACAGGGCCAGAAAGCGAGGGTTTCTGTGCTAGCTTGGCCCACACCACGGGCTGGGGCGGTCGGGGGCTGAGACCGGGAACCCCCAGAGGCGGCGAGGACACCGGGGTGGGCTCCGCGGCGGGCCCGGGCGGTCTCACAGCGGCAGCGGAGCGGAAAGCGGCGCCTCGCAGGCCCGCCGGCAGCCCCGGCCGGTGACAGTCTGCGGCGCGCGGCCGGGCCCCCCACCCCCCGCGGCAGGGCGAGCCCGGGGTCTCCGCAGGCCTCGCCGCGGGCGGCTCGGAGCACCGGAAAGGGACGCGGGGCGTGGGGGAACCGGCGAGCCCCGGGCGGTGTCGGCCGGCCGAAGAGGAAGCGGGCGCCGGCGGAGGCCTGAGGGGAGGACGCACATGGCCGGCGGCGGCGCTACCTGCGGGCGGAGGGGCGGCCCCGGGGCGCGGTACCTGCGGTCGGGCGGCGGCTGCTGCGTCCGCGAGCCTCCTGCGGCCGGCTAGGAGCCCGGCCGTGCCCTCGCCCTCGTCCCGCTCCCACCTCTCTCCCGGCTCGTTCCCCTCTTTTCCCCCCGCTTTCCCCCTCCTCATCCGGAGCTCCAAAATGGCGGCGCTGGGGACGGATCACGTGAGCCTCGGGCAGGTCAGGTGACCCGACTGGCGGGCGGCGGGGCGGGGCGATGCTTAGGCCCCGCCCATGGGCATCGCGGGGCACTCGGGCTGGGCGGGCGCGAAGGTGCCCCAGCGGCCCGGGGTATCCCAGCCTTGGGCGGGTACGGGTCTGGGCCATCGACCTCCCAAGGCCCTTGCGTTGCCCTCTCAATGGTCGCTTGGGTCTGGAAGTCAGTGTCTCTCCCCACGTGGCCCCAGTCTTCTGTGGACTAGCTTCTTCCCCCCATCCCCTCCCTAACTGGCTTTTCACCTAGAGCTCTGTGATTCTTTCAGCCTTATGCTAAAGAATTTGTTACTGCGCTTGTTGGGCCATGTTTTTTGTGGTGTCCTTGGCTAAAATGTAGAGGTCGTAGCTAGGTTTGTGGCTGGACCTAAGGTGTGACTGGTGGGCAGGGCTCACCTTGGGTCATCTGTTTATTTGAGAGAGAGAGAGAAGAACTCATCCTAGGGGTTGTGGCCTGACACAATCTCAGTCCTTTTGAGGGCTCCATGGTGTTGGTCATTTGGCTACGTTTTTAGGGGCTGGCATACACATCAGGGTTATAAGCAGTCTTGTTTTGGTTCCACTGTGAACAGAGCGAAATCCAAAGGGAGGGAAGCATTCCACCCAACTTCGCAGAGAACACTGTACTGTTTGGTACACTAGGAACGACACAGCAGCAGGTGTGGGTCTGGACTCACTAGGTGGGCCAGGAGCGGTAGGACGCTCCATTTGGCTTGCTCGTTGAGATATCCCACGGAGACTTCCAGATACATTTAGAGGGTTTTGCAGCAGGCTGGGCTTTCAATTATCAAGTGGTAGAAATATCTAGCAAAACAGTCACTGTTCATCCAGGTTGGTAATCCTCCTTTCTGTATCTCAGGATACAAGTTCACCTGAATTAGGGGGTGGGGGTAGGAAACCAGCGAAATTAGCGTTCTGCTACAGACTCCTTTGCTGGTTGGGCCAAAGAGCTAAGAAGAAGAAAAAGTGAAGTGTTGAGGAATTTTTTTTTCCCAATAAAAGATTGAATAGAAGACTATCATGGAAAGGTGGAAGGAAAACAGTAAGGAAAACCAGAAATAACATGAAAGGGGGAAAGCGAGAACAATGTGCAAATTTCTTTCCTTTCCTTGCATTATACATATAATCTTAGTTTATAACTGAAGAGAAAGTTTTCTTTAGCAATACTTGTGATGTCCATGAATCTGAAAGTGGGCAGAAGTCAGAGAATTATTTGATCAGGAAAGAGTGCAAACACAAAGTGGAAACATTGTAATCTATTGAAAGTAAGGAACTTCTAAAGAAGAGGAGGAAGGTCAGTTGGTTGGTCTGAAGTTTCTCTGGTATTCTTTCCCAGTATGCACCAGCTATTTCCTCATGTCCCTCTTGCAGGATGAGGTTAAGTAGAACTTCCTGGCTCAGAGGCATGGCCAGGGACTGGTGTTGTCTAATGAATAGTGTGTAACGGATGTGTCACTTCTGTCCCGGAGCATTCAGTTGCCAGTGCACCATTTTCCGGCGGCCTTGATGACTGGCAGTGTTCACAACGGTGGCCACCCTATCAGCCTACATTTTAGAGTATCGATGATTTGCTGAGCCTCCAGGGGCCCCACAATGAATATGTAGGGTGAGGAGGTCACTGAGGTTTGGAGCTGTTTGTTACTGCAGCACGACACAGCCAAACTGCCGACGGACATTCTTCCTCCCTCCACTGAAGTGGCAGGAAGAGGCAGAACCAATAGAAAGAAGCCATTACAGTCAGATGACAATGTTAATGAAAATTAGAACCTGCATTCCTGAAGACAGAGAAGGTATGAGACATAAAATCCAATAGGAAAACCTTGGCAACTTCAAAAAGCCCGTGGAGCAAGACCTCAGTAGGTTTCTTTCCTGTACGAGAGCTTTCTAGAAAATTACAGTGAACATTTTTGAGTCAGAGGAATGCAAAGACATTCAGAGGTAGTTCCACTGAACTTGTGGTCATCCCACCGAACTCTTTTGAGCACCTTCCATTTGCCGCAAAATGTTATCTATCATGATTTAATTAACCAGTCCCAATAAGATTAGTGTTGCAGATAGAAAACTTGCTTACTCAGTTCTCCAGCGCCTACTCACTGGAATCGGATTCTGTCTCCAGATGAGAGATGACCCGGATAACTGGATCCCTATCTCCACATATCTCATTATCGTACTTTGCGATTGTTAATTAGTGGATGAGGTTAAAGGTTTTGCTTCTAACAAGTATCATGGGAAGTGACCAGGGAGTCTGATCATACGTGGCGTGTGCTTGATAACTTACATGGGAGCACCGGGAGCACCGTTTAGACTTGGGGAGAGCGAAGGGCAGTCCAGTGAGTTGCCGGGGTGATGACTGGCTGTAAACCGAAGGAGACGCGGAGCCCGTTGAAACTTGAGAAGACCAACTTGTTCCCAGCCCAGGATACTTATAAAGGACACCTTGTCTTTGGTGTAATAAGATTAGATTAGATTCCTTTTGACAGGATTAATCGTGTAAGTCTTTGGCACAGCACAGAAAATTGGAGGAGACGTGTTAGCCTGTATTTCTTTTAGTTGTAATTTTTATCGTGACCTTTAAAAAATGTTTTTCGAATATACTGCCTCAAAAAAGGAAAGATTGTGGAGGGGTGGGAGGAGGCGGGGGGCTAAGAGGAGGAAAGAAACCAGAGTGGTGGCGTGAACTGAGAAGATAAACACAAACATTTCCCTCGACTTTCTGTTTAGCTCCGGTGGGACTGGGAGCAGGTGGGCTCCATCCTTCTGATCTGTTCATCCTGCCTGTGAAGCAAGAAGTTCAATTTATCTTTTTTTTTTTTTTTTTTGAGCTTCAGATGCCTGGTATGTGGAAGCACAGAGTTTAATTATAGGAGTCCTCTGGTTTCAAAATGGGACTTCATCATTAAGAATAATGGCAAGGCTTGATTTTATTAATGAATGAAAGGATTGCTTGATGTAAGTCAGAAGGAATGTAAGATTAAAAGACATGATATATTATTATATATACAGCTGTCAGTAATAAATTAACATTAGCTCTAGGTTCCTTACACTTTGCATCCTCAATATACACCTAGAAATACTTCATAATTATAGTTCAAATCTCAAGAATCATCATAAATTATCTATCTGTCATTCATTCTCTGCTAAAAGCCACAGACCTACATTATTTCCGCAGCGCATTGACATCTAAAATCTCTGGTGGTCCGAGGCACACATATTAATTTATTTCCTCCTGAGGACCTGAGTAAGCCAGAAGGGTACCCAGTGACCCACGGTGGCTAGGAAGGTTTGGAGGAAGAGCAGGGGGCATCTGTTGTGAGAGTTGAGTGGCTCTAACTAACATTGTTCATACTTCGCTTTCGGCTCAGCCGTTCGGGGTCTGAGCCACTAACTGCTTTAGAAAAGGTCCCCCGAGGAGCTCCAGACCGTCCTCAGGCAGTCACGAGGTGTGGTGGTGTTTGGAATTCTGCACAGACTTCCCCTTAGCCCCTGGCACTGCCTCAGACCCAGGCCCTGGGAAGAAGGACAAGAATCCATGGTGGTGACATCTAGTGGCTTACCTGGAAAGTGCAGTCAGGCCGCAGAGCACTCCCGTGGGAATCTCGAGCCGCCCCAGGTCCCACCCCTGGGCCCCAGAATCAGTTTATGAGTTTGGTTTCTGGCAGAGACTCCCCGAATTCATGTTGATTTACGGTTGGGATGCAGGAAACGCACCAGCAGGCTGGGAGTGCAGGTGGAGAGGGGCTGCTCTCGAGGAGGTGGGGAGGCTCCTTCCAGTCTGGTCCGCAGATGCGCGGGCTGGGAAGGCGAGGCTCGCTGGAGCTGCCGCGGAGCAGGAGCTCGCCTCCGCCAGCCTGTCTCCCTGCCTCAGCGCAGACTGGTTATTGGAACGCTCAAGCAATTTTCAGTCGTCTTTGTCAATAAAGTCAGTCTCTTTTCCACAAGGGGAATGAAAATGAGATTTTGAGGCCTCCAGAGGGCTGTCTCCTTTGGTCACTTTATCTGCCCGGGAGCCCCAGCTGAGGTGGGTGGCAGCTATTTGCTATGTCCAAAACCCTGTTGACAGGTAATACGACCTGCTTCTGAACAAGACAATGTGATTATAATAGGATACTGTTAAATTCTTCTCAGAGAAGCGGTTTCCTTAACGCGGTGACCTTTATTGATGAGAGGGGCAGAGGAAGAAAATGAAAAGAAAGAGAAGAAGATGAAGAAAGACACTAAGAGGAAAAGTAACTGCTAATCAAACCAAGAGGGCCTGGCTAAGGGGTAATCCTGTGACCTAAAAATGTGTCGTTTGTTATTTTGACAGCTCCTCTTGAGGTGATAGACTGAGAGAGGCCGCCGGCATCATCATCAGCTGGCGGGGAGCTCCACTTCTGGCTTCCTTAAGACATCAGTAAATGGACCCCCATAGACAGAGAGTAGACCCTTCGAGGGTCTTCCAGCTCTGAGCTCCTCGCACCCTGGGGAAAGCCAAGCATAAAAACCATTGTTTGGTTTTTGATCTTCCGGGATGTTTCTTTCATTGACAAAGCAACACGAGTGAGCAAGGGAAGGGAGAGGGCGTGTGTACACACTGCAGTGCTCAGGCCCTTTCTGGCATGAAGCTCCGGCAAGGTGTAAGGTTGGGAGGGCCCCGTGGAAATCTGCTGTGGGTTAGCAGTGGCGCGTCCAGAATCAGACACGAGTGAGGCTTCAGGGCGCGTGCGAGCTTCCTGGTCAGGTGGCAAGACTCCCATGTCATCCATTTCTCTCACACAGGCACCTCTCCCGCAGCCCACGTGTCTGGGCCACACAAGGAGGGAGGTCCCAACGACTGGCTGAATGGGGTGTTGGGGGGGGGAAGGGATCAGCTTGGTACGTGGAAGGAGACGGGCCCACAGTGAGAGTGGGCGCCAGGCATCTGTCTGGGTCATGGAGACAGCCCTGCCTGGCACGGAGGGCTGGCCGTGGGGAGCAGGGAGAGCTTTGGCCAGAAAGGTGGGCTGGGGGCCGTGGCCGGGGCCGGCCCAGGCAGAGACAGGCATCCGGCATCTGTGGGGGGCCTGCCTGGTGCAGGGCTCTGGGTTAGGGGCTCTGCTCCTCTTATTTCACACATCTTGGTGGACTTGGCTCTGTGGTCATTAATTACATACATAATCCCTGCCTGACCATCTGTCTAGGCTGGTGGAGAATGAGTTCCAAGAGCCCAGGGAGCTTGTTAGTCTTGCTCATTGATATTCCCCCCTGGCCCAGAATAGGGCTGGGAATATAGGTACACTCAATAGACATTCATTGATTGGATGAAAAAGTGATTTCATTCAGCAGACACCCTCCTAGGCGTGGACTTTATTTGAGGAGCTACTTAAAAGCAGTCTTTTGGGAAGATCCAGCATGAGATTGAGAACTGAGGGCTTGGGAGATAGAAGAAAGATGGCATCCAGTTAGGGACCTGAGGGCTGGCTCAAGAGAAGCCCTAAGAATCCAGGCTGTAACCTGGGTTTCACCCTGAGCTTCAAAACCCATTAGCGTTCACTAGCTGTGTCTGTTAGGGCAAGTTACTTAGCCTCGCTGTGCCTCTGTTACTTCATCTGTAAAATGGGGGTATTGACAACTATCTCCTAAGGCTGTTGGAAAGTTTAAGGGACATAATGTATATGAAGCGCTGAAACACCTGACCCATAGTAAATGATTAACAGACAATTCGTATTATTTACTTATTTACCTATTTATTTTTATTTTTAAAAAATGTATATTTTTGAGAGAGAGAGAGAGATAATGGGAGGGCCAGAGAGAGAGGGAGACAGAGGATCTGAAGCAGGCTCCCCGCTGTCAGTACGGAGCTCAACGCAGGGCTCGAACATTATGAACTGTGAGATGTGACCTGAGCTGAAATGCAGAGTCTGACAGTTAACCGACTGAACCACCCAGGCACCCAGCAAGAAGCGTTAATATTGCAAAAGTTCAGATTGGAATGGTACAAAATGGAAGGGCGAGATGGAGACAGAGACCCTGAGCTCAGGACATGTATGTAGCATGTGAGGACACAGGGTGTGAAGCGGAGAGCCCGTCAGCATCTCTGTTCACTCAGTGTGCCCTCCATGAGAGGCACAGACAGCTCTTGGCTCCAATACCAATGACAGAGGCAAGCACAGAAGTCAGGGGACACACGGAGGAGAGGAGGCCAGACCCATCCAGCTAGTCTAAAATCAGCTCCTCAGTTGTAGAAGTCGATGTGAGCTCAGTTAGTCATGTCACATATGACTACGTGGGTTTAAGCCTATTTTTCCTAAACGCGGATTTTCTTGGCAACTGAATGCGTGCTAACACCCTAAGATTTAGTTACATTTTGGTTAAGAAGTCCAGAAGACTTTGGACTTGGCTTTGAAAAATTGAAAGTGAATTGAATTTGCATTATTTAAATGGCTTATTCAGATTAACACTGCTATCTCTTCAGATTTAAAATTTCAAAGACTCAAAGATTTGATATTTTAGCAGCAACAATGACATCTAGGGGTTGGTTTCTACAGGTTTAATCTTAGATATCTATCCTCTGCATTTTGAAAAATAAGGGTGTTAACATGTTGATTCAATCCAAAATGTCTGGACTGTGTGAACTTGGTTGAGGGCTAGGGCAGCATTGATGGATCAGAGAAAAGAAAAATCTGGAAGTGCTTTCTGCTGTCATCTAAGAAAGCTACTTTGCTTCTAAAATTGCAAAACCTCTCATTTTGCTTAATATACTCATCTATATATTCATTTCCCTCCCCGCACCCCCCCCCACCGACCTTTTAACCAGAAATGTGCCATATTCCGCTCTTTCTGTGGATGACAGAATTGCTTCCCCTGCATGGAGAGGGCTGGGGCCTCAGATTCTAACTCCTTCCAGTTTTTTCCATTTCCATTCGGTGATGAGCCAGTGGAAGGAATTTTTGACAGTTCACCTCATCTCTACCTTATGTTTTTTACCAGATACTTTTAAATGAAGGCTAGATCGTTCTCTTGACTATGGCTTTGACTGTCAGATTCAGAGGCAGCCTTTTGTCTGTTGTCAGCCAGTCAGTCAGTCAGTCAACTAACGCTATTGATTGAGCACCTTCTGGGTATGGTCTTGTGTGTGTGTGTGTGTGTGTGTGTGTGTCTGTGTGTGTGTCTGTGTGTGTGTGCATGCGTCCCACTGGGGTTCAGGTGGAAATAAGAGGGACCTGTAAGGCAATATACATAGGTTAAGCCCATGAAAAACAATTTATTTAGATGACACCAAACATACATGTTAATAGGAAATAAATTATACATGAAAACATCTATGAACATACTGGAAAAATTCACAAATATTCAGATGATATTTAAAGTTCCTTTCAGCATGAAATTTCTGTGATTTTTTGTGCAGATTAAAATTAGTACCCTGCTATACTGATGCATAATAATGTTGGTGTCAGCACAAGAATTACAGAGTTTTTTTTTTTTTTATGTTCGACTGAAAGCGATTCAAATAGAACCTCTTCCATGTATGGGTACGAGTTGACCCTCAGTGTTACCAAGCTGTAGGGGCCATTTCTGGTTGCAGGGTTGTACAGAATGGCCTGAGGGTAGTGAGACCTAACTGTACCCCTTTGGGGATGCATGCCTCACCATTTAATGATTATCTTAAGATGGACCAGGAAATCCTTTTAGATTCCACCCCTGCTGTTGACCTTTCCTTTTCTCTCTTAACATGTCTGCCCAGTTTCCTGCCTTAGCGAGCAGACTGAACAGAAGTAACGCATTGCCAGGCTGTCAGTGTCCCCTTATGGACAGTTCCTGGGATCTTTCCCTTTCTGGTGGTGTCCGAAGTCTCCAGTGGCTTCTCACAAAGATGAGGACCTTTATCCAGCCGCAGTGGTCTGGCCTGACATTCCTGCGTTCCTGGCCACTGCCCCGGCCTCAGCCCCTCACACCCACCCATTCCTGGAGGTGCTTTTCAGTTTCTCAGCTGCACCAAGCCTGGTGTCCTCCTCCCTCTTCCCAGGACTCTCCTAGTCTCCACAGAGAGCCATGTTCTCAGGCAAGCCTCCTCTGACCTCCATGCTTTTGAAATGCCTTTGCCCCCCCTTTGCTGCCTCATGCCCTTTGGCTCCAGCTCCCACCATGGCTACAGTGTATCTGCATGGTTATGGCATCAATGCCAACCCCCTTCCACGAATGGCAAATTAAGTGAGGTCAGCTGACGCGTGGTGTCAGCGAGGCGCCTGGCACTGGTAGATGTCAATGAAGAAACGGACAGTGGATGAATGAATGAGTGAGTGAATGTTGAATATAGTGGAGTTTGTCTTAGGTGCCTGAGACTCTTGCAGTGCCTCAGGCTTCTCAGCTCAAGATTGAATAACTCTGTGACTTAGTGGTTCAGGCTGCTGTAACAGAAAACCATAGACTAGGAGGTTTATAAGCAGCAGACATTGATTTGTCATATGTCTGGAGGCTGGGACATTCGAGATGAGGCACTGGCAGTTCAGTGTCTGGTGAGGGCCTGCTTCCTGGTTCACAGACAGTTGTCTTCTTGCTGCGTCTTCATATGTAGAAGGAACAAGGGAGCTCCCTGGGGTCTCTTCTGTAAGGGCACTAATCCCATTCATGAGGGCTCCACCCTCATGACCTCATCACCTCCCCCAAATCCCACCTAACACCACCATCTTGAGGCTAGGTTTCAGCATATGAATTTGGAGGGTAACATGCCGTTCAGTCTATAGCATTCTGATTGTGTCATCAGTGACAGACAACATAGGTTATCTTTCTGTGGGTCCTAGAACCACAGAGGAGATGTTGATTTAAATGAATATATTATATTATTGGGCCATAGTGTTGAGTATAGAAGGTTCCAGTTCTTTGAGGAGTTTCATTAGTCAAAGCTCCTCTTGCACATTAACACTGAAATGATGTAGAATAAAAGGGCCTCTGGTATGGCCCATTTTGCCCTGATGGAGGAGTTCGTCCATGTTAGCCAAATGCTCTTACATTCCAAACCCAGGCAGAGCCCCAGAATGGAGTTGCCCTTCTCAGCTCTAGGCAGGAACTGCTTTCCATTCTCCCATGGAAAGAATTTTCTGAATCATTTGCCTCACTATCCTCAGGTAAAGTATAGTCTTGATGTTTAATCTATAAGGGAAAGATTATCAAGTGACATCTCGATTTGGAGCAAAGGTTTATAATTTGTAATTTAGTTTGAATGAAAAATAGGAGTCAACCCAAGGAGAACTAGCTTTAGTGCCCAGAGACCTCTCTTGAGGTGATTTTCTAATTAGGTTTTGTACTTATCCTGGACTTCAAAGTCAAAAGAAATAGCAGAACGTGGAGCACAGATTCTGGGCTGGCCTGCCTGCGTCTCTTTCTTGGCTCTATCACTTAGCTGTGTGACCCTGGACGTATCATTTACCTCTCTGTGTCCTAGTTCTTGACCTTTAACAGGCAAAGAATAATGTTCCAGACCCACAGTCCTATCGTGTAAGTTCTATGGATGAATACCCTGGAGGGTGCTTTGAATAGTGCCCCTGAAGAAAGCACTATTTCAGTGTTAGCTATTATTATTCCTTAAAAAGTGGTAGGAGATGTCCCTATGCCTTTTCCAATGCATGGATTGGGTGTGTGGCTTGCAACCTCTTTTAATCTACACATTCAATGAAATCCACATCAAAATTGCACCAGGGTTCTTCTCAAAGCTAGAACAAGCTATCCTCAAATTTGTATGGAACCACAAAAGACCCCAAATAGCCAAAGTAATATTGAAGAAGAAAACCAAAACAAGAGGCATCACAATCCCAGACTTTAGCCTCTACTACAAAGCTGTCATCATCAAGACAGTATGGTATTGGCACGAAAACAGACACATAGACCAATGGAATAGAACAGAGAACCCAGAACTGAGCCCACAAATGTACGGCCAATTAATTTTTGACAAGGCAGGAAAGGGTAGCCACTGGAAAAAAGACTGCCTCTTTAGCAGGTGGTGCTGGGAGAACTGGACAGCAACGTGCAGAAGAATGAAGCTAGACCACTTTCTTACACCATACACAAAAATAAACTCCAAATGGCTGAAGGACCTGAATGTGAGACAGGAAACCATCAAAACCCTCGAGGAGAAAGTAGGAAACAACCTCTTGACCTCAACCGCAGCAATTTCCTACTCGACACATCCCCAAAGGCAAGGGAAATGAAAGCAAAAATGAACTATTGGGACCTCATCAAGATAAAAAGTTTCTGCATTGCATAGGAAACAATCAAGAAAACGAATAGGCAACCGACAGAATGCGAAAAGATAGTTGCAAATGATGTATCAGATAAAGGGCTAGTATCCAAAATCTACAAGGAACTCACCAAACTCCACACCTGAAAAATGAATAATCCAGTGAAGAAATGGGCAGAAGACATGAAGAGACACTTCTCCAAAGAGGACATCCAGATGGCCAACAGGCACATGAAACGATGCTCAGCGTCACTCATCATCAGGGAAATAGAAATCAAAACCACACTGAGATACCACCTCACACCAGTCAGAGTGGCTAAAATGAACAAATCAAGAGACCATAGATGCTGACGAGGGTGTGGAGAGACGGGCACCCTCCTACACTGTTGGTGGGAATGTAAACTGGTGCAGCCGCTCTGGAAAACAGTGTGGAGGTTCCTCAAAAAACTATCCATAGAACTCCCTTATGACCCAGCAATAGCACTGCTAGGGATTTACCCAAGAGATACAGAAGTGCTGATGCATACAGGCACATGTACCCCAATGTTCATAGCAGCGCTGTCAACAATAGCCAAAACATGGAAAGAGCCTAAATGTCCATCACCTGATGAGTGGATCAAGAAGATGTGGTATATATATATATATATATATATATATATATATATATATATACAATGGAGTATTACATGGCAATGAGAAAGAATGAAATCTGGCCATTTGTAGCAAAGTGGTCGGACCTCGAGGGTGTCATGCTAAGCGAAATAAGTCAGGCAGAGAAGGACAGATACCATATGTTTGCACTCATAGGTCTAACAGGAGAAACCTAATAGAGGAACATGGGGAAGGGAAGGGGGAAAGAGAGTTGGGGCGAGAGAGGGATGCAAAACCTGAGAGACTATTGAATACTGAAAATGAATTGAGGGTTGAAGGGGGAGAGGGTGGGGGAAGGGAGGTGGTGGTAATGGAGGAAGGCACTTGTGGGGAAGAGCACCGGGTGTTATATGGAAACCAATTTGACAATAAACTATTAAAAACAAAACAAAACAAAAGAAAACCTTTGCAAGTTCTAAAGCACCTAAGGTGTGCACAGTGCTGAGTAAGACGCCGTGGGGAGCATCCCTGTGTTTGGGGATCTTATGATCTAATTGAAGAGAGGAGGATCCTCAAAGCACAACCGCAGAATGTACTGACTCCATTCATTCCTTTATTCATTCATTCAACAAATACTTCTTGGGCACCTACTGTGCTAGGTACCAGGAATATGGTGATGGGAAGCGCAGATCAGATCTCTGGCCCTGTGGACCTTAGAATTGAGTGAGTGGATGGAAGCAGACAGGTAATCAGGCAGACCGATAAGTAGCAGGGTGGCTGTGGTAGGGAGGAACCAGAGTAGTGAGAGGCGGGGCAGAAGGTGTGGGGGCGGTGGGAGTCAGTCACTGTTTTAGAGAAATGCGGTGTTCAGGGGAGGCTGCCTGGTGGAAGACGGGAAGGAATGAAGTCCAGGAATTGAGGAGTCACAAGGTGAAAGAACCCAGGCCAAGCTACGACCGGCTTAGGAAGGCTGAGAGGCAACCCAGAGAGTCTGGAAGGAAATGAAGGGCATGGATTGGCAGAATGAAGGCGAAAGGCGGTTCACTCCCCTCTGGGTGGGACCCAGAAGAGGGGCATCAGGAGGAGCAGTTCTGCTCATGGAGTCCACCCTCCATTTCGTGAAGGGCATTGTAGGGGCTACCTGACGTGTCTACTGTTCATGCCCTGATGCCCAGCACCTGCTATATTTTGCAGCCGGTGCCATGTCAAGCCCTTCTCTTCTCCCCGGTATTGTGAGTCCGAAGCAGGTGCAGTGACGCCAGCCTAGAGCCCAGGAGCAAATGGGATTTTAAAGTTGTTAGGGCATTTTGGCATCCACTTCCCCGAGATGAACAAAGTGTCTTGTCTGGTAATTGCAATTAATGGTTCTGCTATTCAAGCATATCCGTCAATAAATCTCCTCTAATAACCGATTGGGCACAGTCGTTGCCATAGTTATGTCGCTAAATTGAGCCCAGGGTAGTTGGCCACGACACTGACCTTACTGGGGTCAGGCCTGCTTCCTGATTGTATGACTCCATATCCCAGGAATTAAAGTTACCCTCCAAATGATTGGCTTTGAGCCAGCTGAAAGACAAGCTCAGCCCCTCGCCTTAACTGCCTGGAGATTTCCTGTAAATCTCTTAAATGCTGAATAAAAGTCTTCGAAGCCCTGTACCGTCAACGGTTGTAGTAATTAATCCTGTCCAACCCGCTTCTGTAGAAAGCTGGGATGCAGTCAGCAGGGGGACCGCACGTCAGATCTGTGATCACTAGTGTTCTTTGTGGCAGGCCTCACCTCAGATTCCCTGGCTGACGAGGTCAGTGCCTCTCCCTGGAGTCCTTGACTTCACTTCTTCCCTTCTAGAGAATTCCTTCCCCCAATCCCAAGTTCTGTCTTCGGGAGCCTTTGACTTCTCCCACGGGCCATTATGCCGTGGCCACCATGCTGGCTCATTCAGTGAAGGGCTCAGCTTCCTGAGACTCCCGCTGTTCCTTCAGAAACCGGATCTGCTCCTTTTCCTCCTCAACTCAAGACGCACCTCAGGTCCTCAGGACATCTCGGCTTTCTAGAATGCCATTTCAAAACTGAAATGGGAGCACCTGATGCGGTGGGGGTATTTTTAAATGTGCCTATTTATATATTTGAGTTGATTGCAGGTAATTACGCAGAAGATGGAAGAAGGGATCTGGAAACAGAAATACTCTGTAAAATGGCCTGGCTTCATTTATATCTGTATAAAATCCTGGGAAGGGGGGAAGGGAAGGAAGACAATGGAAGCTTCTTTCCTGACTCTGGCTGGGCCCAAGGCTTCACTTAGGCTTTCCCAACTCTTGTTTCCATTTCTTTCCATGTTTGCTTCCTCCCCTGCCTTCACTGTTTATCTCGGAGTGAATGCTAGAGACTTTTAGAGCCAAAGGGCCTCAGAGATGTGAAGGGCAGTGAGGCAGGGCCACCATGGGGCTCACAGAAGAGACGTGAGGCTCAGGACTCTTGCCATGGGCCCCGGTCCTGCCCCACCTTCCTTCCTCCGAGGCCCTTCTCACGTGTCAGCCCCAGCGTGTTCACCTTCCTGTGAGCACAAGGAGAGGGGTTTCCATACGACACTCCTTTTTATATACCCCCTGCTTATCACTTGGCCTGTAGTTTTCCATAACCTCCAAATATAATAAAAATGATGGTGTCTTTTCAAAATGGGTAATGTTTGCAAAACTCGCTGTGTTCCTCGCCAGAACACTTCTAGTCTTCTGAACATTTCGAATTATTACCAAAAGAAAGCTAACCCCCCCACAAGTGGGTCTGGACGGGAAATGTGCATGCTTTTAAAATGCTGCCACTCCGTGGCTTAGTGTTTTGATGGCTGTTTGATGAAATTTGAATGATTTAACAATGTCAAATAGAATTCTGGCTTCCCTATTAATGATGTGTCATTGAAAGGAGCTGCAAAAATAGCAAGAGGTTTGTTTTCATAAAAGAAGGAAAAGGGAAAGGCGAATTAAATCCAATAAATCCATGCAGCTCAACAGTTGACGGCACCCACTTCCTTTCTTTGTCTCCCTTTTCTCTAAGCTGGGTGCTCCACCCTCAGTCAGCTGTGTTACCGACACAGCCGGCCCGGAAGTACAGGGGACCCCAGTCCATGTCCGAGAAGCAGCAGGTGGACGCTCCACCCCACTGCCTCCTCCCAAACTTCGGAATAGCTCCAGGTTTCTGGGCTCCGCCCCAAATCTGTTTTCTCTGCATCCTGACCAGGGGTATTTAATGGGAAGATGGAGTATTCATTGTTGTGGTACCCGGGCATAGGGAAGGAGCTAACTGCCCACAATTCTCTGCTGAACTTTGAGTTCCAGTAGAGGGCAGGTGGCCGCTGGGGCCATTCACTGCGATGCTGCTTCTGCACTCTGTGTCCCTTGAGTGCACACAGGCACATGCCTGGCCACACACTGGCACCAGGAATGGGAGGGCTGGCTCTCATGCTTCTCATGTTGGGGACCATGGGGGACCATGGGGAAAGAGGATCCCTAGAAAGAGACAGGAATCACAGAGAGAGTGAAATGGGAATTGTCTAGAAAAGTCAGAGGAGAATGCGAAGAATGAGGAGGCCAGGGAGGAATTGCAGATTTGGGCTGGATCAGAGCAGGGAACCTTTAAGGGGGAAGCAGCGGGTCCAGCAAGCCCCTGGCCCCAGCGCACCTTCCCTTAACCGCCCTTCCCTCCTGGCTCCCTCTCTCCCCCTTGGGGTTTCCCTTTGTCTTTTTCTCCTAGTTTTGGCTTTTCCTTTGAACTGCAGTCTAAAGCAGTTTTTAAAACATTTTATTTTTATTTACACATTTCAAGTAGTTAATGCGTATGTACGGTATAAAATTCAAGACAAAAATGGTCATACAGTGAAAATTGTCTCCCCTGATTGTGTCAATAGCCCCCCAATTCTCCCATGAGGGAACCATTGTTAATGGTTTATTGTATTTTTTACAAAGAGATTCTAGGCAAATACAATAACGCACTATTTTTCACATTGCTTTTTTCCCCTAGTCCACCATATGATGTTGGAAATCATGCCATATTGGTATGTATAGAGCTGCCTTGTTGATCTCAAAGACTGTACAGCGTTCTATTTTATGGATTTACTATAATTTACTTTACAAGTCTTCTGTTGATGGACAGTTAGTTTGTTTCCAGTCTTCTGCTGTAACAAAGTCCCTTGTACAGACATCTTTGTGTCCATGTATGTGTACATCCGAAAAATAAATTTGTAGAAAGGGGATTGCTGGTCAGAGGGTATATGCATTTTAAAATTTGAAAAATGTTACCACATTTCCCTCTCTTCTAATTTACATTCCACCTTGCCAAACCAGTGTGATCAAAAGTTGATCTTTGACAATCTGTTAGGCAAAACATGTATCTCTCTGAGTGAGTTGGCTCACTGGCATTTCCTTCTCTGTAAACTGTTTGTTCATGTTAAGGGTAGTTTTGATAAATCCACTTGGAAGAGGCTCAGGTTCCCAGAGGTCACCAACTGGGAAAGATTTAAGAGGGAGAGGAAAAGAGCCAAGTGAGCTTTATGGAAAAAAATAAACTCAAGGACTATTTCTTTTTCTAGAGAAACCACCGTGTCGGGATTGTGCCCTGTCAATATGCCAGTTAGGCACAAGTGGCTCTTCAGTTTGATGAATTGACATTTCTTCCCCTGGACAGTGAGCAGAGAGCCTTCCCTCCCGCGGACCTGGTACTCACAATGCCATCCACCCATTACTGGAGTGCGTTTCCATTGCAAATTGCATATAAAACCCATTGTTTCATTGCAAATAAAAGTTTAGATTTACTGCAACATGACCACAATATGATATTTTCCTCCATAAAGCCCTCAGTTACTTACTTGTGTTAGTGCATTAGACTGAAGTGAGCCACCTCATTTTCAGTGAGTGACCTTGAGGTGGCAGCAACATTACATTCAATTCTGCGATGCACCAAGTCCATTACAAAGTGAAAGTAAAAATTGCAATAAATCAGAATAATACTGATTGTTATAATTTTATTATCGGAGCATTAAGTCAATAAAACTTATCTGAAATGTCATTTGCATTGTATACAATTTTTATTAGTTATCCAGTATGTCTTAAAAGCATGTTTAAAACAACAAAATGAAGAAATCAGTGATAAATTCTGCAAAAGCTGGGATTTGTCTGCCGTTCTGGTAAAACTAAATTCTCTTTTGATTCCTTGAATTGTAAAATATTCTTTTTCAGGCTTTAACCGTACGATGATGCCTTATGTCTGCCCAGCTGTGTTTAGTGCCCTATTGTCTGATTACTTATTTTCCTGCAGGTTGTCTGGCCCTTTTTCATTTATGATTGTATATAGGAAGGTCATCTAATATATGGTATCCTTTCAGGAAAGGAGAATGTGGTTGTTCTTTTAAATAATGAGGAATAATGAAACTTATTTATGAAGGAAGTCAGAAAAATTTATTGAAGAATCACTATAAGAGAAACATGCAAATTAAAAAAAGCTGCTTAATAGCATATTCATTACCAGGGAGCTTCCCAGTAATGAAATAGTTGTGTAAAAGGCAGGATATTAGGTGATGTACTATTGCTTATATCAGGTACAGTACGTGATTGCTATGCATTTTTGTCTTGTCAATTGCTATTAGATTATCATAGTATTACTGTGTAATTACTTAAGATGCAAGACACTCGGAATGTTTAGGTCTATGTTTTTGCAATCTCTTCTTTTTCTTTCTTTCCCTCTTCCTTCCTTCCTTCCTTCCTTCCTTCCTTCCTTCCTTCCTTCCTTCCTTCCTTCCTTCTCCTCCTCCTCCTCCTCCTCCTCCTCTTCTTCTTCTTCTTCTTCTTCTTCTTCTTCTTCTTCTTCTTCTTCTTCCTCTTCCTCTTCTTCTTCTTCATTTTATGCCATGGATTACTGACATATAAGTTATAGGAAGTTGGAAACATCTGCATGTGTCTCTAGTTAATAACATTCATGATGTTCTAGTTATAGCTTTGGTCTTGGTCTTTGATTAAACCTTTTTTTCTATTTTTTTAATTCAGTCTCCGTAGATCCTGTCAAAATCGCCAATGCCAACTATATTACAAGTCATCACAGCAGGAAAAGTTTTCAATTAGCAATAATCGCGCTTTGGATAAACCTCATTGGCTATGATACTGCCACTGTGCAAACCTTGGTTAAACCTTTTTTTAAGCAAAGGCAGAGTTGGGGTGCTCTGCTGCAGTGCGCGGACACTGGGCTGGAAGTCTAGAGGCTTGGCTTCCCACTTCCAGCTCTGCCACTCTCCTGTTTCATGGCCTCAATTAGTAGCTTGGCCTCTCTGAACTTCAGTTACTTCATTTGTATTGTAAGCAGACATTGGAATAAGTGCATATATGCAATTATTCATTCACTCAACAGACATTCATTAGTGCCGGTGGTGGATTGGGAGTTGTTGGGGGATATGGATCCTGAGGTGAATGAGACACACCCCAGGCTGTGAGGGTGGAGGAGCAAAGTGTATAAACAGAGGCTCATAGCAGGTGTCGTGCAGGGTGTGGTGATGGGGGTCTCAGTGAGAGATCATGGTTCATATAACAGAACTGAGCTTTTACTCTGTATCAGGTGCTTGGTGAGGGCTTTACATGTGTTATTTCTTCGAACCCCCTCCCTTACCCATGTTGCAGAGGAATTATGACCATCCTCATATTACAGATGAAAAAAAATCTGAGGTACAGAGGATTGACCCTTATCAGGGACACAAAGGTCATAAACGATCAGCTGGGAGTTATGCTCAGGCTCTTCTTATCCATGTGCCACGCCATATGCACAAGTTCCTTCCCTTCTCTTCTCACTCAGAAAATGCCATTTGTCTAAAGAAGGTGATGGATCTCTGCATCATTTATTATACAACAGAGAAGAGGCAGGAATCTTGACTTATACAATATATTCTCTATTATACAGTAGAGAAGGGGCAAGCATCCTAGATAGAGGGAAGCTGAAGCACTGAGAACAGTAAACAGAAGTCCCTTTGACCTTATTTGGGGACTGGGTTGTCTGTTAGGTCCATTCTAACATGATCCTCTGGGTATTGGCTAACTCAGAGCGGAGTGGAATCTTAGAGACCTCTCTGCTCAGAATTACTCATGCCGCTTAGAAGTGGAGCCAAGTAGTGGTAAGAAACAGGGCTCTCAAGTCAGACTGGCTGGGTCAAATCCTGGGGATAAGTCACTTACTGTCTCGGATCCAGTTCATCATCCCTGCAATGGGGATACCAATCAGGGCTTGCTTGTAGGCTTGTCTGAAGATTAAAGTGGACAATCCCAGTGATCGCTCAAGCCCAGAGTCTGGCATGTTAGAAGTGCTCAATAAGTGTTTTCCATAACTCTTGTTATTACTGATGGTCTTTTCCTCTTGGGCAATTGGCATAAATAGATATGTAATAAGAAATCCAAAACAAAATTAAATTAGAAGCTCAAATTTGATCCAAATGCAGCTGAGACAAAGATCAAAGTAATGCATAGTTAATGTAAATAATTGAGAAATGCCTTTTGATAATAGCAACCAGCAATGTCATGAATGTCAAATAAGTTGATTATTAGATAAGATACTTATTCATCTTTCACAAAAAGTATTGACTTAATTTTGGTGACAGTGTCAATTTGAGGGGGCTGACTGAATATGTTGGAAAATATTTGTGTGAAATGGTCTAACAAGACAAGTTCTTTGAATTGCACTAACAATCATATGTATTTATAAATTCAAGGTCGACCTGCCCCTTGGATGCTCTTGGAGCTGGGAGTCTGGCCATAACCCAGTCCTCTGTTTGCATTGGACTCCAGGCAGTCCTTGTCTGTCAAATTTCACAAAGCCACATATTGACTTGATAAAGCCTATTTTATATGTTATGGAACCATCTCACAAACACATCACCAAACAAAAGATAAGTCCCAAATGGCTTGCTAATCCTGGCTTTTTGAGAGAGGGAAGAAGGGAAATGTCCTCTTTTGGAAAGTGACTGTATTTGTCTGAAATATTAGACCACAGATATTAGATCACAAAACACGTAAAAATAATTCACGGCTCTCCAGGGCACAACTTTTCAATGTGCACATGTTGGTGTAAAACCAATGAGCTCTGCAATTTCTGGGCTTGGCCTAAGGGGCCACAGGGCTTGGGAGGATTGTTTTTCTGTGCTGGGGTCAGAAATTTCACTGTGATCAATTGCCAAAGTGAGTTGAATCAGAGAGTCAGGGAGGCCGGGTGTGTACTTCCCGAGCTTCCTGGCAACATTTTCTCGTTCATGGTCATCTTTCTGTTTTTGATAGTTGAAAGAGACCATGCAGCTTGTCAGAAAATCGATGGGGCGGGGGTTTGGGTTCTGGTACTTTGAAGGTGTCACGCATGCACACGTACACTCAGGCATATAACACTCACAAACACATGAGTGTATGGGTGCACACACATTTTTTTCCTGTCTTCTCCTAGCTAAGAAGGCCTTTAGTTTGCATTGTAAGTCAGAAACACTTGTTGCCACCCAAACCTTTCATTACTGGCACTGAATTTCACCCACTGATGGCGTGTAGCTTTTATCATCTCCTCTGAGCAGCCCAGTGGTTCTGATTAGCTCTATGCAGTTTTCACTAAAGTAGTATTGCAGCTGAAATTCAGAACGCCAAGATTCATCTTTCATAGGGACTGTGGTCACCAGTTTCCTTGTCCTGACCTTGTGGCAAGGAGGTTTGAAGGTGAGGTATTTTGTGCAGGAAGTGTCTTGTTGCAAAAGGAGCAGGGTGCCCATTGCTGAGCACTTGTTGGTATCAAAGCTAATGTGTGCTTTTTCCTTTTTTGGAAGGAGGGAGGAGGAATGTGGGAAGGAAAACCACAGACCTTTTAAGGTAAGCGGCATGCTCTACCGGAGCTTCAGTGAGCATGCTCAGCCTCACTCTTGGCTTGGTTTTAAGTTCATTTAGACCAACACGAGAGAGTCTGTGAACAGACTACTGCTGGGGACAGCACTTTCTCTGTATCCTACAGAAGAAAATTCCTACTTTCCTAGTGCTTTCACACACAAGATGACTTTTCATTTATAATCAGGATTAATGCAGTCTGATGCCTTTGTTCCTGGATTTTGACTCGTTACTCTCTACGCCACCCTCTCTGGCTCAGTCTGCCCTGAGCCAGACTCCCAAGTGTCCTCCTCATACCTGGGCTCTAAATTATCTTGAGCCCAAGAGGAAAGAAATGGAGAGGTCTGGTTCTCCCAACAAGAAGAGAGGGCATAGAAAGGCTGAAAAATGGATTGAGCTCTTGCCTGGAATGATCCAGAAAAGATTAAAAAAAGGCCCATTATCTGGGTCATTTTAGTTCGATGAGTTCAAGATTTCAGGACGGTAACCTGATTGAACTCACTTTCTTTATCATCATCATCACCATCATCACCATCACCATCACCTTCACCTTCACTTTCTTTTGATTTTAAGCAAAAAGTGTTTGAAGTGCTACGAGGGATTCTGGCTGTCCACCCAGAACCATAACTCACCAGGTTAACAGGCTGCAGTGCCTAATGCAAAACAAATCGCCAAGCTGGCACTGAGCAATGTGAAATCCAACTAGCTAGAAACTGTGTCTCATTAGAGGCCATCCACGCAGCAAGCAAATGCACTTGGAAATAGTCATGTGATTCTGTCACAGGAACCAGAGAGGTGATATTTGTTGCTGGGCAGCCAATCGATTCCCTTGAATCTGTTTGCAGTTTCTCTTCTTTGATATTCTGTCTCTTCTAAAACCTTATCCTTCCTCTGCACCCTCAGTTTGCTTTTGCCCACGTACCTCCACCAAACACACTGCAATCCTCCACAAAGACATGCCATTAAGTTGGCTTCCAGACCCAGTAGGATAAGTGTAAGGACTGAATCCTCCCTTCACCCAAAGAGTTGACTTGAGGCCTCTCCTGCACTTTGCAGATTAGAAACAAACACTTTTCTGGCAGAGAAAGGACCTGCCTTTGGTTGCATCTCCACAGAGTAGATGTTTACATTTATGCCAAGATTTGTTCCTAACCTCTGCTCAGCATTTGTTTTTCTGAAGAAGTAGGGGAAAAAATCATCCTATGCAAACAAAGGCTAAAATATTTCTCATGTTACAGAGCTGAATGTTACCAGCACTTATATTTCTTATGAGTTATGGCCTAACTTCCTAAAACAACAAAAACAAACAGCTAACAAACCCTTAGTCTCCCTCCCAAGGATATGGGAAAGGGTTTATCATTAATCCTGACACACTAATAACTCAAATTCTGTCAAAGAGTTGGTCAAGCAAAAAAACCCTCCACGAGTCACCCTGAGTTTCTTTCTTCACATCCGACTTCACCAATTAATAGGACTTGTTGGCTCCACCTCAAAAAAACAAAAGAACCCCAAGTCCAGCTACTTCTTTCCACCTTCACTACCATCATCCCAGGCCAGCATCATCAGTTACCCAGCACCCATGAGAAGGCCCTCTACCCAGCACTCATGAGAAGGCCCTCCCTGGTCTCTCTGTGGCCACATCTGACCCCTGAAAATACTCTTCAGACAGTGGCCAGAGCCATCTTTAAAAAGCATAAAGTCAGATCATGTTGCTGTTGTGTTTGAAACAACTCAGGGCTTCCTTATGCCCTTAGAATAAAATCCAAACTTTTTGCCAAATTTCCTACCTCTTACTAATCTCATCTGGTACCCTTCTCTCCTGTGGTTTATCACACAGACATTTTTTTCTTCACTTGAAGTCACTGATGGGCCTTTGTATGGGCTGTTATGGATGCTTGGAATGCTCTTTCCTTGATCTTTGCATGGCTGGCTTTATCTCAGCCTTCACACCTCCATTTATATGTTGCCTGAGGCTTTCCCTGACCACACAGATTATTCTAGAGGCTTCTCTAGCCCGACTGCCATTGATGTCTCTCAATCCTGTTTTATTTTCTTCATAGTATTTACAGTTTTCTGAGTCGTCGTTTCTGTGATATGTTTACACCTTAATTGTTGGTCTCCCCTTACCAGAAAGTGCCAGAGGAGCAGGGTCTTTGCTGGGCTTTCTCTGGTGTGTGGGATTCAGCACCTAGGACAGCGCCCAGACCTTTGTATCACCAATGAATGAGTCATCCCAAACCACTATGCCAACACATCAAGCTGTTGAATCTTCTTTGTGTCCTCCCCCGTCCCCAGTATGGTTCCTGGACTTATTTCCTGCTCTCTTGAAAATTTTTAGGTGAGCCCGTCCTTCCAGTTTTACATTTTATTCTCTGTAAAAAAATTAGCCTTGGAGTTGTACATCTGTTTCCTCTGTCATGGAAGTCATTCCATGCAAAGCCATCAGCAACAGTTCCCCAATGTCAGAGGCAGAATCGTGTCCAATGTTAATTTCCTAGTATTTTTTGCCGAGTTAATCTGTCCGAGGATGATAATATATCAGATATAAAATGCTGAAAAGGGATCTCAGTCACCTGGACAGCCCTGGCAAAGTCAAGAGAAGCCTCCTTTGTTGGAAAACCAGTTTGTCTGCCGTTCTGGAGAACTGGTACCACCTAGAAGCTGCATAGCCCAGTTACTGCAAGGAAACATGGTTAAAAGGGCAAAATTGGTGAGAACGTGGCTCCTGGAAGAGTCTCCATGGAGAAAGGCTGCTCAGCACCCCCCTCCCCCCAATTGAGCCATAGTAGGGGCAAAAAGCATTTGTGCTTTAGCAGGATAAGTTTTCATAATGGGAGTTACTTTCTTTACTATGTAGGAGCAGTAAGTATGCATGCATGACTGGTTCTTTACATTGCCATTGGACACCTAGCGCTCTAGCTGGAGAAATTTCTGTTGGCTCCTGGAGGTCAGAAACCATCATCTATCTGGAGGGGAAAAATTTCTATCCAAACCAGTGTACTTCCTCAGACTCCAAAGTTCTTAGATTTTATGAACTGGGTACTAAGAAGAAGAGGTAGATTGTTCTGCTGGGTAAAATCAAGTTGGGGGATGGTTGCACAGGACTCAGGGATGGAGAAAACAAAAATAATGAAAATCAATAGTGCATCTGCAGTGATCTTACAGTTCAATCTACGCAGTTCTTTGCACATGTAATTTCTGAGAAAATTCATTATGTTGTTGTGGCAGCAAACACATTCCATATAAATGCACAAATGCTCTGCTAATAACCAGCACTATCCCACGTTGTGTTGTGGAAAGTGTCGAACTAAAATCGGAGTTGTAGAATGTTAGGGTTGGGAGGCTATGATCCCATTTTAAAGTTGAATAAATAAAGCCAGTGTGGGGAGTTTTTCCAGGGTCTCAAAAATCACTGGCTGCAGAGCTGGACCTGCACCCAAGCATCTATCTCCTGCTCTGTGCTCTTTCTCCAGCCCAGATGTCAGCTCTGCCTTCATCCCTTGGCCCCTGTGTCTAGGTATGCTGTATGTGATTTGCTTACAAGTCAGCATAGGCATTGCCTTTACACTCCAAAAGTCTTCACGCACGAAGGCACTCATGAGCACTGGGATGGCAGAGAGGGTCACAGCACAAAGACCCTATGACATCCTCAATAGGAATTTCCACCTAGGGGTGATCACTACTGGTCATTTGCAACTACCTTCTATGCAGTGCCCAGCCACCTGGCTCTTCATAGTGCCAGGATGTAAAATTTCTCCTCTCTATGCCATACTGCTCAGGTTTTTTTCTCAGTCCTCCCCTCAAACTCCCTAACCCAAATCCAATGACACAAAAGCATCCTCCAGTTAACAAGATGCTCTTTAGAAGGCAGTTCGCTTGCCATTTTTATTACTTGAAAATACTCCTGGAGTTTTACCCTGAAACCACAGGCAGCTTATCAAAGTATTTCCTCTTTCTATCTACATAGATCCAGTTTTTTTCTGAGAGGAAGCCTGAAGCGAAAATTTCCCTCTTGTCCTATATTCCCATTACATCATGTAGATTCCTGAACTGGCTTCCAGAGGCCCCTTTCAATTCTCTTTTCTTTGCTGGGTATCTTACTGGCAACTTTCCCATTGTGTGTTCAATCCAACCTACTGAACCAGAACAACTGATAATGATAGTCAACATTTCCAACTGCCTATGTGAATGCCCCACCTTGGGACACCTGTGTCCTCTCAGCTTGTGTCCACTTAGGGCTGGCACTCCTCCCTAGGACCATACTTAGGTGTCCAGGGGTCCCCTTTGGTTTAATAGTAGCCTTAGAAGATATTGCAGGGAGTTGTTCTGTAGGGGGCGTTGGCTGGAGGCTCGCAGAGGCTGATTCCCACTCTCCTGGGCACTGGGCGTATGTGTGGGCTAGTTCCCACCCCCTTGGTGACTTCTGCTGCGGAAGGCCCACCATGTGAAGACTGAGGGGTGGAGACCTGCCGGTGAGGGCTCTGTCCAGTGTCTCCTGGGGGCCTCCATACCATCCCTCATGGTGGTCACCATCAATTTCTCTCTTTTCTAGGGAGGGTGGGATGGGCATCTTTAGCATAGGGCTTTCCTCCTTTTCCCCTCAACTCAGGCCTCTGCATCCGGTCCCACACTACTTTATCACCTGCTCCCACTTCAAATGACCCTGACTCTTCCCTTCCATGGTCAATCTCAAGGCTATGATCCTTTAGAGAAGTGCCCTGGTCTGATCTCTGCTTCCTGGAGGGTCCTGGGGAAGGTCACCCGGCAGCAGAGGAAAAAGCACTCAATGGGTGACCATTAGTTTTCTCCTCCCCTTCCATGTGCTACACTCCTATTGGATACTAAGCGTTTTATGCATTGTCTTTAATCCTCACAACAAACTGGAAGAAGCAGATGCTACCATCCCCAATTTAAAGATTTGGAAATCATGGGGCACCTGGGTGGCTCAGTCAGTTGGGTGTCTGACTTTGGCTCAGGTCGTGATCTCAAGGTTCATGAGTTCAAGCCCCATGTCAGGTTCTGTGCTGATAGCTCAGAGCCTGGAGCCTGCTTTGGAGTCTTTCTCTCTCTGCCCCTCTCCCACGTACACTCTTTCTCTAAAAAATAAATAAAGAAACCTAAAAAAAAAAAAAAAAAAGAAATCAAAGATCCGAGAGGTTCTGAAACCTGCTTGAGGTCACCCAGCTGTTGGTGCTGGAGGCAGAGGTTGAATTCAACCCCGGTGTGTTGTCAAAGTTGCATTCTTTCTATAACACCTTGCAGTGTTCTCAGTAAGAGTCCCAGGAAAGATAGCTCTTCCTCTCCTTTTTGTTAATTAAAATTTTTTTTTAAATGTTTATTTATTCTTGAGAGAGACCGAGAGAGCATGAGCAGGGCAGGGACAGAGAGACACACACACACACACAGAATCCGAAGCAGGCTCCAGGCTCTGAGCTGTCAGCGTAGAACTGACACCGGGCTGGAACTCACTAATCGTGAGATCATGACTGGAGTCAAAGTCAGTCGTTTAACTGACTGAGCCACTCAGCTGCCTCTCTTCCTGTCCTTTTAAAAACATACACACATAGGTGCCCTGAAGCAGTTCCAGAGCTGCCATCTGGTCGAGGTCCTACCATGGCACTTGATGGAAGATGAGTCATGGGTGAAAATGTGAGTCCCCCTGGGGGAGCAGTGTCTGTGCTGGGATTCATACCTCAAGGTGCGGCCCCTCGAGAGACCAGGTCTGTGCTTTCTTTTCTTTTTTCTTTTTCTTTTCTTTTCTTTGAGAGCGAGAGAGAGAGAGAGAGAGAGAGAGAGCGTGCGCACGCGCGCGTGCGAGCAAGCACATGCGCATACACCCGTGCCCGCAGACATGTGAGTGGGGGAGGGGCAGAAGGAGAGGAAGAGAGAGATTCTCAAGCAGGCTCCATGCTCAGTGCAGAACCCTATGTGGTGCTCAGTCTACGATGGTGAGATCATGACCGGAACTGAGTCAAGGGTCAGGTGGCTAACTGACTGAGCCACCCAGGCACCCCTGTGCTTTCTGATACATGATCTATTACTCGGACCCTGGACATATGTCTCCTCATGGGCAACCCAGGCTTGAGGAAGGCACAAATGTCCCTGTGTGGTTGCAAGGTCCCTAGACTATAGTCCCCAGAGCCTTGGTGGACTTCGATTGGACCTTGGATCCCTTGGGGGCCAGTGGGCATCAGTCTTCAGCCAGACCTGAGTTGGCCACTCCTGGGGAGTGTCTTGTGCCACTTAAAGGTGCTGCGTTGACCATGAAGATCGACACGTGACAAACGTGTGTGTGGCGTAACATGTGTTAAAAACGTTGCAAAGGGAGAGGTTCTGAAGCAGCCGCCACTGATCTGGCTGAGTGTTCGCATCGGGGCGGGTGGAGGAGGAAGTGGCCACCGCGGGCCGCCGGCCAGCTCTGCCGTCCCGGGTTCACACTCCCCGACAGCCTGCGAAGGCAGCGCTTCTGGTCGGGATCACGCGTCTCTGAGTCGGGCTGGGGCTGCTGGGAATCAGAGGCCTCCACGAGCCCCCGGCGTCCTCCTGGCAGTCTCTGAGGCGTGGGCCGCTGCCAGATCACGGCTCCCAGACGGATGTGTGAGTGAGTGCTCTAACTCAACCCAAAAGAGCTTTTTAAAAATCAAAGGCAAATCTTGAGAAAGTCAGGGGAAGATGCTTTTGTGAATTATTGTTTTCAGCTCCTGGAAGTTACCCGAAATTTCCACTTGGATTCAACCTGCTAAGATGGCCTGCTTTGTGTACCATACCTTGCTGAGGTCCTAGGCCCATTTCGGCCAAGCTGCTGCCAGGGACAGACAAGTGGCAGTCCTGTATATGTCTGCCCTGGGTGCTTGATTGTAGAATGCACAGAGAAAGCCCTCGGGATGCCATGACCTTATTCTGCCCCAAATATACCACAGTTCCAACCAGACAGATATCCAGAAAGGCCCAGGCTAATATTTATGGCTAAAAATAAATAGTACAAAAATCTCAGCATCTTGTGATCTGTGAGTGAGACTCAGGCAGGTAGTTTATGAATGTTAAGTGAATATATGAACCCAACATGGGGCTCCATGAGCCTATTGGATGGGGTTCCCTGGAAATCTCCACTATCCATGAGAAGTTTATTAAACACAGGAGCCACATAGCATTTCTTTTCACTGTGGTTATTTGATTACCAGGTTTTCACTTTCCTACATTTTATCCGACTTAATGTTTTCTTACAGAGCTACGCCATGCCGAGATTCTGACAGAATCCCACAGGGAGAGGCACAATTAAGACTCTTATACAATAACACATTCCTTTGTCCTTATGATCAGCATACGTATGGACATCCACAGTGGGGAAAATAGTGCTGATGTAGTTTCTCTGAGTTTGGCTTTTTATTTTTGTAGCTCCTATTTGGGGATTTTAGTTATCCTATCATAAGCCAGGGTATTATATACCTCAGCATTATGGTAACATTAAGGCATTGACTTCTAGGATAATGACTATTGCTTCTGCAGCAATCTTCTCTTCAGGATGCTCTGGGAATATTTCCTACTTATCAGGTTTTTGACCTCTGAGGTTTTGATATCTACATAATTCTAAAACATATGGTCATTTTGGTACCAAAGTTTAAAAAAGAAAAAGCAATTAACCAGTTGCCTGGTGTTGTATAGATGAAACGATCTAGATGATCAACCTAATCTTTGATTTGGCTGATTGATTAATTAAACATTTATTGAGCCAGGCCCATGATAGGTGCTGGCATGCTGTGTCTGGTAGTCGGAGGCCTGGAAGGTAATCGGCAAATGTTGATCCTGCCCGGGAAGGGAACTGGGGAGAAGAGAGGATGCACTGACCTCCCAAGTCAGCCACGGGAGGAAGGCCTTTTCTTCACTGATACCTGTACCCAAGCATGGACCCCTGGGAAGTCAGCAAGTTCAATACTTGGTCAAGGCAGTGCTGTGGCAGTGGGTCTTTGTGTGGGGGCCACGCTGAGTTTGGATGTGTGCACATAAACGTATTTATGTGTACACACACACACACACACACACACGTACAACCATGAGGATTAAGAACGTTCAGAGGAGGCAGAAATTCCACTCTTCTTGTCAGTAGCAGCGCCTACTCCATGGAGTATAATACAGTCACATCTGTGAAATGATAAGATACGCATACTCTTCGATGCAGCCATCCAACTTCTAGGAATTTATCCTACAGCTATTACTCACACATGTGCCATGATGAATATTCAACGATATTCATTATTAATTCATTTATCAAATATTTCATGAGCTGCTGATGCATTCCAGGCACTGTTCTAGGTACTGGAGAAGGAGTAGTAAACAAAACAGCGAGAAACAAATACAGACAAATGAATACATATGTAGCAAGTTCAGGTAGGGTGGCCATGCTTCCCGGTCGGTCGCCTGGGACAGTCACAGTTATGTCCCACTTAGAACTGTTCATAGCGCCCCCTTCTGTTCTCAGAACTGTCCTGGTGTGCACAGTAAATCACATAGTCATCCTGGTGTGGTGCTGGTACCTGCTATGGGGGGAGGGGGGAGGAGAAAAAGAGGCAGGATTGTCAGAAGACAGTGTGGTTGTATGTATTACTCATTGCAGAGAGTTTGTAGCAACAAGAAATTGAAAACAACCTGCATGTCCATCAGTTGGACGCTGGTTAAGAAATCACATTACATTCGTGCAATAGAATATTATGTAGTTGTCCAAAGGAAAGAGACAGGATTATGTTTATTGCTATGGCACACTCTCTAAAATACATTGTTAAGTGGAAAGAGCAAGATAGAGGACAGCGTGTAGAGTTTAAACCACTGCATACAAAGAAGGGCGTATGGATGTGGAGGTGTTTGGCCATGCACAGAAAAGCTGTGAAAGGACATAAAATTCTGGGAGTAGTGATTGCACTTGGAGAGGAAAATTGGGACATGGAAGGTTAGGGATGGAGAGAGATTTGCTTTCCACTGTATACTAGTTTGTACTCTTGGACTTTTAAAAAATGATATATTTCAAAAATAACAATAGGGAAGAGAAAGAAAATATCTCAAGTTCAGCTGGATATGAAGTGCAGAGCCTCTGAGGTCAGAAGTTCTCACTCATGCCACATGAGAATCCCCTGACAACTTTAAAAAACACAAATTCTGGGCCCCACGGCCAGAGATTCTGATTCAGTCGATTATAGATGGGTCTGGGCACTGGTATTTAAAACTAAATTTGCCCTGTTGATTCTAAAATGCAGCCGGGGCTGGGGACCAACACTTCCCAAACTTTAATGTGTGCATGAATCATTTCCAAATCTCAATAAATGACAGGATCTGAGCTAGTAGATCTGGGGTGAGTGTTCCCAAAAAGGTACTGCATTTCTAACAGGCCCCAGGTGAGGCTGGTACAGCTGGTCCATGGGTCACATGTTAGTAGCGCAAGGCTAGACCGTCTCTGGTTCAGAACAGATAATCCTTGCACCTCTGCTTACACATCTTTGGAGATGAGCTGCTCAGTTTTTTTTTTTTTTTGAATGTTGCTGTTTCATGCAAGAGTGGGTGCAGATAATTAGCTTTCCTAAGTTGGAAGATCTGAATGCTACTGAAGTGGTACGGGATCCTGGGCTTACATCTTGTGTTTCTATTATTCTATTCTCAGAGCACAGGGTGAAGTATAGTGTAATGATTCATTCATTCATGAACTCATTCATTCATTCACTTACTCGTACATTCATTCATTCATTCACCTATTCATTCATTTCAAGAGAAGGCTTCCAACCCTATTGCATGGGTGATCTTGGAGAAGTCCCTCTATTGTGGGGAGTTCAGAGAAGGGCTCTGATGGCATGAGTGGGTGACCCTGAGAGGCACTTCTGGAGACTATTGGAAAGGAAAGGAAAGTGGTTAGGAGGTAGTAGGACCCCGATCTGTTGGCAGACATGGGGGTCTGTGCCTGGTGTAGGGCAGCGGCTTAGTGCTCCTGAAGATCCCCAACACAGGAGTCACTTCCTGAAACCAGAGGTGGCCTTGGCCAAGCGCCAACAAAACTGTGTCTCCCACCATGCAGGTAAAAATTGGAGGAAGTGTCCCTTGGCAGGTAATGGCATCTGTTCCTGGACAGCCTCAGCACGAGTCTCTCATGGGTTCGGACGGTGTCCAGAGCCCCCTTCAGTCCGAGAGTTTATTGTTATGATTGAGTGAAAACCTTAAGAAAGTGGGGATTGGTACCTTTCTCTGTCAGTTTCACAGTCTTCAACCTGTAGCTGCTCAGAATGCCCGTCCAATCACAGGACTTCCCCGTTCTATGCGGGCAGGTGGAGCATGTGTGTGCGGAGCTTTTGGACTCCTCAAAGGGGAGCAGAAACAAAATATCTGGGGGTGGTTTGTTGCTTCAAGGAACCTAGAAGGAAAACCACCTCTTTGTCGGTAGAGGTGCTGCCTCAACAAAGAGCCGGGCCATGGTGTTGTGGGGGCGCGGGAAATAACGGAGATCATTTCCCCACAAGCCTGCTTTCGGAGCTGCCAGAAGATGCCTGCTGTCGGGGAGTGAGGGATCGGGTCACTGAGAGGGGAAATCAAATCTACGAGGTGTAGAAGCCCCAGAACGTTTCCAGCAGGGGATTTAAGGCAGGGTCCCAGGCCTCACTCCTCAGCAGGCCCTTTTTCTGGCCCTGTGATGCACGCCCTCCATCCCAGCCACTCCCTTCACGGCTTAGCTCTCCCTGTAGGTAGGAGCCCTCTTCCGGAATGCTTCTGACCCTCCTCCACTCCCCACCAGAGCAGGGGCAGGCAGAGTCCAATGCTCCCACCCGGCACCTTCAGGGCTTCTTGTAAACTTAACATTGCTGCTTATCCACACATTCCTCTCCCCCCCCTTCCCCACTCCTGAGGCCTGAGCTCCAGCAAAGCCCAGGCAGCCTGTCCCTTTTGTCAGGCTTCTTGCATCCTGAATCCCCTAACGCCCCGCCCAGAACCCAGTGTAACAGCACCACTGGGGACAAAAGACGGAAGAAAATACTTCCACTCACAAACATAAATACCAGGCGGCAGCTCCGACTCAGGGGAAGAGCTGGAGCGGACAAGCTCTTCATTTTGTAGTTAACAGAAGAAAACCGAGCTGCTGCCAGAGAAGTGATGGTCTGGGCCAGCGGTCGGGTCCTGGGTGCCTCTCCCTCACCTCACCCCGTGTGGCCCTATTTACCTGTGACCAGGGCAGAGGCCTGCAGGCCAGGATGGGGCTGAGGCTCAGGGTCCAGGCCCAGTGCTGCCAAGCGTGGAATCAGAAGCAGATTTGGACCTAGAAACTCAGAGATAAGGTCCAGACTAAACAGAAGTAGCTTTGTATCAGCAGTGAGGACAATCCTGGAGGCTCACGCCTGAATGAGCAGAACAGCCTGCTTTCTGGACGTGTCTGGGGCCCAGCGGGTTTAGAATGCCCCGTGGTCATTTCCCCACGTGGATTGCGGGCACCGTGGAGTCCTCCGTATGACTTTGTAGTTTTCACGTCTGTCTTCCTTTGTGGCTGTAAGCCGTTCAGGGGTGGAGACCGAGTCTTATTCCAAGTATTTCCAGTCGAGACCAGGTTGTATTCTGGGATGCAACACAGTAGAAGCTCAATTAAGTATTTTTCGGAATGACTCTGAGTTCATAATATTTTATATCAACTCTGAGACCCCTGATTTCCTTTGCTCGACGTTGGGGCTTGATGTTTCTGACCCTGGACTGTACACTGGCTTTGCTTATCCACCAGAAGGACTTAGTAGAAAGGGCCTGACATTTACCACGTAGCCCAGGATGAGGTGCATAGTATATGCCTTCAGTAAATGCCAGTACCCTCAATCTGCAAGAAAACATCATCCGTGTTTTACTTGGAGCAGGTCAGTATCTCCTTACCCAGGGTTGCTGGCTGGCTGGCTGTTAAGGAAATTACTTTTCTACCCAGTTGGAGCCCAAATCCGCTAGTCCTCACTGACCCTCAGGATAGAATCGACTAAGTTACCTCGTATGAGCCCAACTCTTGAAAGATTCAATTTTCCTAATTTCCCTCCAGGTACAGAGCTGAGTCAGTGACTGATTAGCTCTGGAATAGTCATGTGCTGGTTGTATTTATAGCACTAATTAATTAATACAGGTAAAGAGGGAGGAAGATAAAGTGCTACCCAGGTGCCGTGTCTTAAAATGACTATTAGCTCACGGGCTGGGGACCCTCTGAATGTGAGCGTATGGGCAAAGAGTGCCATCACAGGTGGAGCCTTTTAAAAAGCATCAACTTGATTACGGAAGACATAAATTAACCGGGGGAAGTGGCGCTGTCAGTGACAGACTGTCGTCAGGATCCTGTCCCGTTTGGTTTCCATTTAAAATGACACATATGGTGAGGGGCTGCTTACGGGTTTCAAGTGTGCATGCGCACGCTCACGCAGGAATCGGGATGCCTCAGTTTCTGTGAACTCAGGGGGCGGTGCGGTCTCCCAGACTCCCCTGCTTCTCCTGAAAACAGAGAAGGGAGCGGTGAACTCTGCAAACGTTGGGGAGCCCAGCGAGGGTGGCTTGCCTCGTTTAATTGCATTCATCAGAGTACCTGAAGCCCTGCGCAGATGCAATGTGGGCGCAGGTGCCCAGGAGGCATTGGTAGCACCAAGGCCTGGCCCGAGGAACGTGGGATTCGGGGAGGCCTGCAGCAGCCTTCTGGGTTCTTCCTGTAGGGAGAGGAGGCATGGGAGAAGGCTTGTGGCTTTGGGGGTTCTTAGTGCCCAGGAGCTCCGTGGAGGCAGGGATGGTGGGTCTGCTTCACATAAAATGGGATGGAGGCCTGAGCCGAGCAATCTAAGGCCAGATTCAGGGGAGCTTCAGTTCTGCCGAGTCCTGAATCAGTTCTGTTCTGGCCTTGCTCCACCTCTATCTGACTGGAAATGACAATCAATTCTGACCAAAATGCTTCTCCTCTGAAATGCCCCCGTCAGCCTAGAAGCCAGCATTGGGGGCTTCTTGGGAGGAGGATGGGGGCTTTGTGCTTCTTGAGAAAGAGCTTGCCCCACCCAGGTTTGGGCCTTGAAGTATTTCAGCAGGACTAATGCCAGCCCACATATAATTTAGAAAAAATAGGGCACTTTTGCGCAGTGAACAACCAGCACAACTGTACAAAGCGACCTGTGCTTTAGGTGGAACCAGAAAGACCATGCAGCTTCCTCATAACAGCTTTTTGCTGGGCGGAGATGAAGAGGTGGCACCACATCTTGAGTGGCCCTTGTGGAAGGGCCACCTGAAACCACCTAGACGTGGCTCAAAGATGTTAACTGTGTTATTTGGTATCCAATCAGTCAAACACTCCTGGAGATTTCAAAACAGGGAACTGAGCACAGGGAATTGGTCACAAAGATATAGGAAGAGTGGGACCAGAGAAAAGGGTGTGGTAAAGTTAGCCATGATAGATAGCTGCCGGAAGTTGCTGCCACCTCCGGGACTTGAGGAACAGTCAGGAAACCAGGTGTCGGCCAACACCCACAGTTTGGTGCCTCTGCTGGGGTTGGGAACAAGCTGGCCAGGTCACTGTCCCCATCCCTGCTGACCCTTGCTGGTACCTCTGTTGGAAGAGACACAGAAGCTGGGAAAATGGCTTCTCCCTTCCTCTTGCCTCCCACTTTTCTTCCAGTGCTTTCTGAGAGCGGGACCTCACCCGAGCCGGCCATAGCACAGGAGTGTGGAAACAACCGCTTGCAGGTGTCCGGTCCCGGTGCTAGAGAGGCGATCCTGGGGGGTGACGTTTGCTGAGAGGCAGTACCTTCTATGCCCTGCACTCACCAATGCCTGGCTCGTTTTCTCTTTGTGGCTTAAAATGTGAAGGTTAGAAGATTCGGCACAAATACGCACTGGGTGCCTGCTCGGTGTCAGGCACTCTGCTGGGCCCTGGGACCACGGGGTGAGCGAAGCCCGATTCCTGCTCAGACGGAGCTGAGGGGTCAGGGAGAAGCGTCCAGTACAGCGAGTGTGTCCCGTGGCCGGGGACTGAGCTGCGGGTTTACTTGGCTGGTTCCATTTGGCTCCCACAGGAGCTCAATGCGTTTCCAGATGAGGTAATACGGGCTCAGGTAACTTAGGTGGGACGGGTAACCTACGTAAGATCGCAGGCACCCGGAGGCTCACTGCCATCCTTTGGGAATCCATGGGAAGTACTTGCCGTGGGGGTGGGGGGTGAGGGTCTTGCCACCCTAGGGGACAGGGGCCTGAAAGGCCTGTCTTGGACCTTGTCTAGTGGGACCTCAAGATGGGATGGGTGGTCCGAGCGACAATGACCCC
Organism: Mungos mungo; assembly: GCA_004023785.1. Taxonomy (NCBI): domain Eukaryota; kingdom Metazoa; phylum Chordata; class Mammalia; order Carnivora; family Herpestidae; genus Mungos; species Mungos mungo. The sequence continues at coordinate 261,770 of PISW01001533.1, read as the reverse complement.
CACCTCTGCTCCATGTCCTGGTGCCCACCCATCCCCGGTGCCCCACCAGCACAGGCTAGAGCGCCATTGGCACTCCTTCTGGGCCTTGTGGGAGTGATGTAGCCATTTTCCTGCTATGTCTGTGCTGGAGCCTCTTTCCCCTCCTGGGGGGCGCCGGAGGGGGGCCCTAACGTATCCATCTCTGTATCCCTCGAATCTGGCGTAGCATCTTGCACATAACGAGTGCTCAGAAAGACATTATTCATGTAAATCACCTGTATAAAAAGACAAGGCCATGCAACCTGTAGTTGGCAGTCTTCAAAAGTAAATTCAGCCAAAAAAGTGGAAAGCAGGGACTCGAACAGATATCGGTACACCTGTGTTCATAGCGGCATTGCTCGCAACAGCCAAAAAGGGGAGGCAGCCCAAGTGTCCGTCAAGGGAGGCATGGGTAAACAAAACGTGGTATATGCTTACAATGGAATATTATTCAGCCTTAAGAAGGAAGGAAACCTGACAGATGCTACACCAGGGATAAACCTTGAGGCCATTATGCTTGTGCTAAGTGAAACGAGCCAGTCACAGAAAGCTCCGTGCTGTCTGATTCCACTTACACAATGTACCTGGAGTAGCAAGGTGGGTTCCAAGGGCTGGGGGAGGGACGGGTGGGAAGTTCTGATTTAATGGGAGGGGGGAGGGGACGGGAAGTTCTTTCAGTCAGAGAAAATGAAAAGGTTCTGGAGACAGATGCACAAAGGTGTGAATGTACTTAATGCCACGGAACTGAGCTCTTAAAAATGGCAAAATTGGTGTGTTTTATGTGATGTGTACTTTACCACGATAAAACCAAGTGAACTCAGGATTCTTCACTGTGGCGTCTGGGTTTGGGATGACCCCAGACTCTTCTGAGAATCCTGTTTAGGAAGGGGTCCTTGAGGGAGTGAGTCTATCCCTGCCTCCACAAAGACTATCAGTCCTGAGGCTTATTTCTGGCGGTTCGGATAACGAACTCCTAGCGCCTCAGGGCTTTATTGGAGCCCCAAAGAGGCACACTGGTCCTGCTAAGGTAGAGTCGTTGATGGCAGAGTGTCTGCTCCGAGATATGGGGTGTGAGCACTTCGTCTGTTTGTCCTGGTAGCACGCCCAAGGACAATGCTCATCTCTACGCATCAGCAGCTAGAATGAACGCTTGCAAATATCAGCATGTCGGGAATTTACTGGACGGCCCCAGATGGCTCCAGAACAGGCTCAGAGAAAGGGGCAAAAGCGAGGTGGCCCGAGACCCTCAGGTGGTGTGGTGGCTTCTGCAAGATCAGACACCAACGCTGGAGTGAAGGGCTTCCTTCCTGTAAGACTCAGCGCCTGAGTCAAGCAGCTCGATTGGCCAACAGGATAGCAGGCCGCCTCTTGGCTTGGAGAGGGCGGTAGCCGTTCAAAGAGCCTGGGACTTGAGAAGAAGGGGCACTGGATGCTGAGTGGCCACAAGTGGCAAACGTGCCCTGAGACGAGGGCCCCATCCCCGCTGAGACCTGGTGGGAGCACAGAGCCACCCTGGTACCCCATCATGCCCCTCTTCTGAGCTTCAGACAGAGCTGGGGAGTGGGAACAGTGCCCTCCTGCCAGTCCTGGAGGTGCCTGCAGCGTTTCCTAGGTCCCCAGGCCTCCGGCTGAGGGAGGGCGCGGGCAGGCACTGTCCTCTCCGCGTGCAGAGTGACGCGGCCATCTTGCCGCTGCTGCCTCTGGATCTGTCTTGGGGAGGAGAATGCGTACTGTTGCCTTCCACCGAAACCCCATAAATCTCCAGGAGTAACAAAACAGCAGTGTTCCGGGGCCTTCCCGAATCTTTACAGGACCCCGTGGGAGGGAAGAGCAGCCGCAATCCGGTGCATGACCTCGTTTGCCCTAGAAAAATATGAATCTTGCCTAACTTTTCCCTGCTTCCCAAACATGCAGTAAAATGTTTACTTCCACATAGACTTTTAAATGCACCACTGATGCGCTCGCGCCCCAAGTATATCAGCAGATTTAAAAGGTTCATAAAAATTCCCTTCATATGGCTATAGTAAACTTTTGTGCAATTGTTCTTCTGTGAGATTAGCGGTTCACAGACCATCTTTTTAAGTTTGATCACTGATTTCTCTGAGAGCTAATTATCAGCAGACTGGGGAATGATGAAATTTATTTATCACCAACGCTGGGGAGGCAACACGGCCCAGGAAGCCTCCGGGGCCTTCTATCTCAGGGAGCTTATTCCTTCGTGGAGCATGAAGTGTGTTCCCGCTCCCTCCTTGTGTGCTCTGGTCTCCAGCCAGCAGCTGTGGGTGCCTCCGCCCGGGGCTGGCACGGCCCTCCTGGGGCACCTCGAGCGGGGCTTGTTAATCTACGGTGTCGTCTGCACACACGTGTGCTGCCCAGAAGAATGCGCTTTACAAGATGCTTATTCCCCAAACCCGACTGGTGGGGGCTTGGGTGTCAGGAACTGAGGGTCTAAGGCCTCAGCCACGCGCACCACTGCCCGTGGGCGAGGGGTCTGGGCAGAGGCTGTGTGATTCAGCCACACCAAGCATTTGACTACTCCAGGCATTTCACACACGTGGGGATCACACATGTGGGATTGCTGGATCCTATGATAATTTTATTTTTAATTTTTGAGGAACCTCCATATTGTTTTCTATACCGTCCTACGTTCTCACCGACAGCACATGTGGTTCCTTTTCTCCATATGCTTGCCAACACTCGTGGTTTTCTGTATTCATTTCATTTTATTTTTTGTCGCAGTCATGCTGAAGGGTATGAGGGGGCATCTCACTGTGGTTGTGGCTCGTATTTCCCTAATGGCCGGTGTTGTTGAACATCTTTTCACGTGCTTATTGGCCATTTGTACGTCTTCCTTATATATCTTCTTTGGAAGAATGCTCTATTCAAGTCCTTTGCCCCTTAAAATTTTTTTTAATGTTTATTTATTTTTGAGAGAGAGAAAGAGAGAGCAAGTGAGGCGCAGAGAGAAAGAGGGAGAGACAGAATCTGAAGCAGGCTCCAGGCTCTGAGCCGTCAGCACAGAGTCCGATGTGGGGGCTCGAACCCACGAACTGTGAGATCATGACCTGAACCAAAGTCAGAAACTTAACTGACTGAGCCAAGAAGGCACCTTCCCCCCTTTTAAAATTGGATTGTTTGGTTTTTGTTGTTGTTGTTGTTGAGTTGCAGGCATTTTAAGTTTATTCTAGATATTAACCCCATATCAGGTATATGATTTGCAATCTTTTCCCTCTCATTCTATTGGTTGACTTTTCATTCTATTGATTGTGTCCCTTGATTAACTGAAGTTTTAAAATTTGATGCTGTCTAATTTATCTAGTTTTTCTCAATATCCGACAAGTCATTGCCAAATCTAATATCACAGAGCTTTGTTTTCTTCTAAGACTTTTTATAGTTTTAGGTCTTGTATATAAGTATTCGATCCATTCAAGTTAATTTTTGTGTGTGCTGTGAGGTAAGGGTCCAGCTTCATTCTTTTGCATGTGCTCATCCAGTTTTCCAGCCCCATTTGCGGAAAAGACTGCCCTTTCCCCTTCGAGGGGTCTTGGCGTCCTTGTTGAAAGTCCTTTGACTCTCTATGTGAGATGTTATTTCTGGGCGCTCTGTTCCATCGGTGTGTGCGTCCATCAGTCTATACGATGCTGTCATTACGTCTTCATTGCTCTCTTTTGTTTCCTACAGATTTTGTAGGAGGTCTTGAAATCAGGAAATATGAGACCTCCAGCTTTGTTCTTCTTTTTCAAAGTTGTTTGGCCCAAATTTCTCTTTCTCAAATAGGCCTACACTCAGGGCCTGAGCTAGGGGGCGGCGCTACAGGTGCCGGGGGCATGAAATAGGGAGGGGCTCACTCTGGTGCCCGCCCTGCGCTTGCGCGACCCTGACCCTCACCAGCGGCACCGTTAGCGCAGCTGCCTTGCCTCCCCCAAGTCCCTGCCCGGCTCTCCCTTCACCCTTTTTCTTTCCGCAGCCCACTCTCTCCCTTACCCAATAAGCCCCCTCGCCTTCCTCTCCTCTCTGTTTTCCAAAGCACTCGGCATCTGTTAGCCTATCAACGCATGTAATTATTTATTATGCTATTGCTGTTGTCTGGCTCCCTTCACTGGAAAATACGCATCCTTAAGGCAGAGAAATTTCCTGGTTTGATTCTGCATGTCTGCAGTGCCGAGGGTGGGGCCTGGCACATGGTAGGCACTCGATAAATATTTACCGAATGAGTGAATGGAAGAGTAGCTAATACTGCTTAGCCTTGCCTGGCAGGCAGGTAGGACAGAGGGTCCATCCTCAGGATTTTCCTCCTGCCAGTGACACAGCTTGATGGGTCAGGGCCTCCTGCCTCTGCCTTTGGGCTGGGGACGGATTTGGGAAGTGGAGAGAGGTATGCTGGCGGCAGCATCTGGCTTTACGACTTCATGCTGCTTAAGCATTAGGATGCTCTGATGGATAGTCTGGTCTCCTCTGCCTCACAGGAGGAAGGTGCCTCCCCGGCCCTTCCCAGCCCAGAGCACAGAGAGCCGCCCCCAAGCCAGCCTTGGCGTCTCTTTGCTCGGACCACGCAGGCAGCTCCCGGGCCACCGTCCTTCCATGTGTACCTCCCACTGTATTTCTCACTCTATGGGAAGGTAGAGCCAAGATATTGCCCTCAATTTAAGACTGCTTGACCCCAATTTCACCATTCACCTTTCCTCCGTCACTGCCTTTGATGTTATTTTATGTTGGCATGCAGAAGTTCCCGCTCGTGGTGACTAAGCTAAAAGCAGCCTTGTGTATGTATGTACATACTTTTCCCCTCCACTGTATTAAAAATGTTCACGCGGCGGTGTATTTCAAGGAAGTGCCCAAGTTCTGGCTTCTTCAGTTAATTTCCTATCTCTAGGTAAGGTCTTCTTTTTGAAGTCGATGAAGACAATTCTATGTAATGTTTATCGTTGATTTAACAAACATTTAGATGGCCCTTACTCTGTTCCAGGCACTGTCCTAAGCCCTTCCCATATAGTAACTCATTTAATCCTCACACCACCACAAGAGGTATGTCCTGTTTTATCTCTATTTTTCAGATGGGGAAAATGAGGCAGAGAGAGGTAACCTGCCCCAGGTCACCCAGCTACTGAGCAGAGACCCAACGATCCATCCCGGTTCTGGAAACCAAACCCCACGTTTCTAACTGAGAGTCCAGCTCAAATCATCTGCTTTGGTTCTGGGGCTGGCATCAGGTTAAGTGGATTGACACTGCATCATGAACTGGTTTCTGTTTTGTTTTGATCACTTTCTGATGCCTCTGGGAGGATCTACATGGGCCCAGGGGGAGAGAGGATTCCAGAAGGTCCTGGTAGTCCAGTGCATCATTAGTCTGGGAGCCAGGAGCCCTTGGAGGAAGGCATGGTGGTTGAATCAAGAGATCTGGTGGTGTCCGGTGTTAAAGGGTTCCTTTTCCTTTTAAAAGTTCACACATAGGGCAAGGTGGACTGGAAAGGGGGGTCCAGGCCTCCCTCATTTCCCAAAGTTCTATGAACCTGAACTGGGTTACTAAAAACTGGGGCTAATAGGAGGGAATATAAGATTTTCTCAGGCAAGAACAGAGCAGCTGATGGCCGGGGTCCGTGGGAAAGGCAACAATCACCAAAAAGGGCATGCCAGCTCTCCCCGCGGATCCACAGACCTAGCAGGAGAAGGGGAAGGTCCGGGATTGACCATCTTCTCCTGAGATGGGGCAGGGCACGGAGAGCGCCGTGCAGGAAAGGCCTTGGAAGAGAAAGCACAAAGCTACCTAAACTGTGTAGTTCCTGTCCGGGAGGAACGTGATCCCCCAGGGACGGCAGCTTGTTGCCAGCACTGACCTGATTCTGATCCTGCTCCCACATGTCCTCGAGAAGAAGGTGGATCTAAGCCAAACCCGAAAAAATGATTTTTCAGAAGAACAACACTGATAACAGCAAAACTGGTAAAATGGCAAAATGTTCGGACCCAACAACAAAGAAGGCTGAGAGGACGTTGTGGCAGCTGTCCTCGGCAGGGCTGGGTTAGGAGCCTTCTAGCGTCCCCTTACTGGGTAGGGGCACATGGTCACAGATAACTACGCAGCTTCCAGCTCAGAGGGGCCAGGGCAGTGTGTGGGTGTCTGACACAGAGGGAGACTGCAGAGGTGGGGAGGAGAGCCAAGCCAGGAAAGGCAGGGACGCCTGCGGGCGGGAGGGTGCCCTGGAGCCTGCGGGGACCCCAATGACAGACAGCAGCTGCGATGAAGCAGTGCTTCATGAGAACTCCAAATATTGTTGCTCAGACTTAATAAGGTTCTAGAGCCCCACATTAGCAAGATTCAGTGAAGATGATGTGTGCATTTACATTTTAAAAAATCGGGATAACATTTGTGTATAGCAAAATGCACATCTTAAAAGTACAATTCCATTAGTTTTTAAAAGTTTATTTATTTATTTATTTAGAGCACACAGAGGAGGGGCAGAGAGAGAGGAGAGAGAGAATCTCAAGCAGGCTGTATGCTCTTAGCACAGAGCCTGATGCAGGGCTCCATCCCACCAACTGTGAGATCATGACCTGAGCTCAAGACCTTGATCAAGAGTCAGATACCTAACAGACTGAGCCACCCAGGTGCCATTTGTATATCTTTTGTGAAAGGTTTATTCAAGTCTCTTGTTCATTACAAAAATGGAATTGTTTAACTTTTCATTGTGATTTGTGTATGTTCTTTGTATTGTAATACATTTGAATTGTGAGTATTTTCTCCCTGTGTGTGGTTTGCTTTTTTTCTTCTTAACAGTGGCTTTTGATGAGTGGAAACTGTTAGTCATGATGAAGCCCAATTTATCAATCATTTTTCTTTTAAAGTGGGTACTTCTTGTATCTTCTCTAGGAGACCTTGACCTCCCAAGGGTCATTAAGATATTTTCATCTAGAAGCTTTATAGTATTGACTTTTCTAGTTAGCCTATGATCTATCTACCAAGGTAATGTTTTGTGTATAGTCTGAGGTAGGAGTTGAGGTTCATTTCCCCCATATGTTTATTCAGTTCTTCCAGTGCCATTTGCTGAAAAGGCTTTTATTTCCCCCATTGGGAGGTACCTTGGTACCTTTGCTGAAAGTCAGAATGTGTGGGTCTGTTTCTGGAGTCTCTATTTTGTTTTATTGACATATTCATCTCTTCTAATTCTCATACCATATTGTCTCAATCACTGTTTGTAATTAATTAGGTAACATAAGTCTACCAAATTGTTCCCTTCCTTCCCCTTCCTTCCTTCCTTCCTTCCTTCCTTCCTTCCTTCCTTCCTTCCTTCCTTCCTTCCTTCCTTTCTTTCTCTCTTTCTTTTTCTTTCTTTCTTCTTTCTTTCTTTCTTTCTTTCTTTCTTTCTTTCTTTCTTTCTTTCTTTCTTTCTTTCTCTCTCTCTCTCTCTCTCTCTCTCTCTCTCTCTCTCTCTCTCTCTCTCTCTCTCTCTCTCTCTCTCTCTCTCTCTCTCTCTCTCTCTCTCTGTAGGCTTCATACCTACTGTGGAGCCCCTTCTGGAGCCTGAACTCACGACCTAAGATCAAGACTTGAGCAGAGAACAAGAATTGGATGCTTAACTGACTGAGCCACTCAGGTGCCCCAAATAGCCCTTCTTTTTTATTATGGTTTTGTCTCTTTATAAGTTCTTTTCAGTCCCATGAAATTTTTAGAACTTATTTATAAATTCCTACAAAATCCATTAGGATTGCTTTGAATCTATAGATCATAACTGACTCTTCAATATCAAGTCTTCTGGTATCAAAAGGCTAATTAGAATATCAGTCAATGCTGTGTCTTCCAAATGTAGGTTTAACCTACTGAACCTCCCAGGTGGCCCAATGTTATGTCTTCCAAGCCATAAACATGATATATATATTTTTCCATTTACTTAGGTCTTCTTTAATTTCTCCTACTGATATTTTCAGAGAATGATCTTTCTTTGTTAATATATTTCTAAGTATTATATACATATTATTTTTTTGTTTAAAGTTTATTTATTTTGAGAGAGAGAGAAAGCAAACAGGGAAGGGCAGAGAAAGAGAGAGAGAGAGAGAGAGAGAGAGAGAGAGAGAGAAAGAAAGAGAGAGAGAGAATCCCAAGCAGGCTCTGCACTGCCACCACGGAGCCTGATTCAGGGCTCAAACTCACAAACTGCGAGATCATGACCTGATCAAGTCGAGTTGGACACTCAACTGACTGAGCCACCCAGGCTCCCCTCCAAGTATTTTATATTTTTGAGGCTGTTGTAAATGGCATTGTTTTAAAATTTTCTCTTCTTTTTTCTTCCTTTCTTTTTTCTTTTTTTGTTGCTGCCATTGTATAGGAATACTATTCATTTTTGCATACTGACTTATTTTGCAACCATACTAAGTTTACTTATGTTTTTGCAAGTTCTCTGTAGATACCTTAGGATTTTATGGAAAAATCATCATATTCTCTGTAAATGAATTTAATTTTATTTCTTCTTTTTTAATCCTTGTCTTTTTATTTTTTTCTTATTGCATTGGCTAACATCTCAGGACAATGTTGAATAGACATGGTGAGAGAGAACTTTTTTTGCCTTATTTCCAGTCTCAGGGGGGGAAGCATTTGATATCTTATCAGTAAGTGTGATGTTAGCTGTAGATTTATCATAGAAGCCTTTTATCAGATCGACGCAGTTTCTTTTTACTCTTAGTTTGAATTTTTCTTCTATGGATGGGTGTGGCATCTTGATACAGTTTTTTGGTATACAGTCAGATGACATTTTTATTCCCTTTTTCTGTTAATATAGTTCATTGCATGAACTTATGATTGTTAAACCAACTTGCATTCTGTGATAAGCTCTACTTCATCATGATGTATTCTTTTTGAATATTATTAGATTTTTTGGCTAATATTTTGTGAGCCATTTTGTGCCTATGTTAATAAAGAAGTATATTTATTAGTAAGTTTCCTTCCTTGTGATTTCTTTGTCAGGTTTGGAAATAGTGTTCTCTTGGCTTTATACAACAGGTTGAAGAATATTTCCTCATCCTCTGTTTTCTTTGAGAGTTTATGTAATGCTGCTATTGCTCTTAAATATGTGATGGAATCCACCAGTAGAACCATTAAGGCCTCAAGTTTGTTTTTGCTTATAAATTTGACTCCTTTAATGGAATTAAGACTTTTCAGATTTTCTATTTCTTCTAATATAAGTTTTGGTAAGTTGAAATCTTCAAGGAATTTGCCCATTCGTATAAGCTGTTAAATTTACTGCGGTAAAGTTGTTCATAATATTGCCTTTTATCCCGTTTTGTGTCTATGGAATCTATAGTGATGTTCCTTTTTTCGTTTCTGATATGAATAGTTTGGGTTTACTCTTTTTTCCCCCTTAGTCTTTCTGCATCAATTCTGTTAATATTATAAAATTCAAATTTTGGATTTGTTGATTTTCTTGATTATATGTTTGCTTTTTATTTTATAAATTTCTTCTCTTTGTTACTGCCTTCCTTATACTTACGTTAGGTTAAATTTAATCTTTTCCACCTGCTACCTTGGAGACTTCAATCATTGACGTTAAATCTCTCTTCTTTTCTAACGTATCCATTCAAAGCTGTACATTCACTCTAATTACTTCTCTAGTTGCATCCTCCTAATTTCGATATGTTATGTTTTCATCATTCAGTTTAAAATATTTTGGAATTTACTTTGTAATTTTTTCTTTGATCCATGGGTTATTATTATTTATTTATTCGTATTTTTTATTTTTTAGAGAGAGAATGTGAGAGAGAAGCAGGATCCATGCTCAGCACCAAGCCCAACGTGGGGCTCGATCCCACGACCCTGGGATCATGGCCTGAGCCAAAGTCAAGAGCTGGATGCTCAGTTGATTGAGCCACTCACGCACCTCAGGGCATTCTTTGACTCATGGATTATTTAGATGTGTGTGTGAATTTCCAAATATTTGAGGTTTTTCCTTTATGGTCAGAAAACACATTGTTTAAACTTCCAATATTTTGAAATTTATTGACACTTGAATTTGACCCAACATAAGATTTATCTTGGTGAACATTCCCTGTGCACTTGGAAACAATGTGCCTTTTTACTGTTGAGTGCAGTGTTCTAAAAATATCAATTGGGTTAAGTTCACTGAAAAGTGCTCTTAAAATATTCTATATATTTATTGATTTTCTCGTCTAGTTGTTTTATCAATTAACAAGACATGATGTTAAAATCTTCAACAATTGTTGATTTATCTACTCTCCTTTTGGTTTGGTTAAGTTTTACTTCATGTATTTTGAAGCCCTGCACACATGTTTTTGTATTTTTATGTCTTCCTGATAAATTGCCTATTTATCACTATAAAATGTCCTTCTTAACTATGTTTATACTCTTTGTTGTAAAGTCTGTTTGATATTAATATAGTCAAGCTAGGTTTCCTGTTTACTTATTGTCTTTTTTCTACTCTTTTAAGTTTAACCTAGCTATTTATTTTCATTTAAAATGTTTCTTGTAGATGGCATATAAGTTGAATCCCATCTGATTATCTGTGCTTTTTGATTGGAGAGTTTAGTCCTTTATATTTAATAATTAGTGTCTACAAGTCTACCATCTACAGTATGTTTTCTAGTTGTTCTGTATGATTTTTGTTTGTTCTTCCTTTCCTGAAGATTTTGCATTATTTTACTACTTTTTAGCATTCCACTTAAATTCTTCTTTTTCATACAAAGAATTCTACTGCTCAGTATTTTTTTTTAAAGTTGTTCATGCTGGGCATTCCCATGTTCATTTTAAACTCATCACAGTCTATTTTAGTTAATATTGTACCACTTCACATAAAGAATAAGAACATTACAACAGTAAGGTCCTTTCACCTTACCATCCTTTGAGCTATTAGTGCCATATTTTTAATAGTACTTAATAGGCCCAACAACACTGTGTTACTTTTTTGCTTACACAATTGTCTTACAAACAAATTAAGGAAGGAACAAAAAGTCTTTCATTTTTACCCACATTTTCTGTTCTGATGTTATTCTTTCTCTTTTGAAGATCTGAATTCCAATCTGATGAGTAATCAGCTGTCATTCATATTGTTGCTCCTCTGTTTAATTTAAAAAATTAAAAAAATTTTAAATGTTCATTTATTTTTGAGAGAGAGAGAAGCAAAGGGAGAGGGAGACACAGAATCCAAAGCAGGCTTCCAGCTCTGAGCTGTTATCACAGAGCCCAACATGGGGCTCAAACTCACAAACTGTGAGATCATGACCTGAGCTGAAGTCAGATGCTTAACTGACTGAGGCACTTAGGTGCTCTTGTATGTTGTGAGCCTTTATTGAGTGGCTCCTTTAAATATTCTTTCTTTATATTTAGTTGTCGACAGTTTGGCTATGAGGTGATCTAGGTGTGGTTCTCCTTGTATTTATGTTCTTTGGGATTCACTGAACTTCTTGGATCTATAGGTTCATGCGTTCCACAAAATTTCTAAAAAAATTGCTCGTTATTCTGTCACATAATTTTCTACTTTCTCTCTTTCCTTTCCATCTTGGACTCTAATCACATATATGTTAAACTAATTTTTTTGCCCCACAAGTCTCTGAGGCGCTGTTCATTTTTTCTCCAATATTTTTCTCTCTGTTTTTCAGATTGAATAATTTCTATTGATCTGTCTTCAAATTCATTAACTTTTGTGTTAGGCCTTCAATTTTCTGTTAAAGCTATGTATACAGAGCCTTCATTTCAGGCACTGTATTTTTAAGTTCTAAAATTTCCATTTGGTTCTTTTTGCATGTGTGTGTGTGTTTATCATTTTTTGGATATCCCCGCTGTCACTCATGTATGTCCTGGATTGCATACATATTTATAAAGCTGCTTGAAAGGCCTTTCCCTGATAATTTCAACATGTGGGTCATGTTAGGGTAAGTTTTTGTTGAATTGTTATTATTATCATTATGGATCAGATTTTAATGTTTCTTTTCCTGTCTAGTTATTTTTGAGTGGCTAATAGACATTGTAAATGTGGGAATTCCAGATTTTGTTATTTTTCTTCAAAGAGTTTAACTTTTGTTCTGTCAGGCAGTGACATTACTAGTGGATACTTTCTGTCCTGTTAGGGTTGGTCTAATTTGTTAGGGTCTATTTTGGCTTTGAGCTTGTCTTCACTTTGAATTATCATTCTTAATCTAAAGGCATGGTCTTCTGAGATCTCAACTGGACACTGAGCTTTTGGTAAAGCTTCTCTACTTTGGCTTGGCTGAAACTTTGAAGGCTTTCAGCACTGCCTAACCTCTGGTACCACCACACCACTCTCAGCTCCATGGGAAGATGTGTCTACTAGGCTTCCTGGAATCTGACCCTGTGCATGCACATCCCAGCCCTTGGTCAAGGTACCGTGGTGAGCCCTTAACTAGATGTACAGGGCCTCTCTTTGTGAAATTCTTTCTTTTGTTAATCTACTCAACAAAATTCAGCCACTTCAACAGCCTAGAACTCTGATCTTTACCCTTTAGCTTAGTGACCACTTGATTTGGATAGAAACAATGGGATTTGCATCACATATATGCCTTCTTTGAAAAGTACAGTCCTGCATTGTGTTGTTCAATATCTGAAAACAGTTGCCTCATGTAGTCATCAGTTTTATAGTTGTTTTTGGCAAGAGGCAAGCCTCTTATCAGTTATTTTGTCATGGCTAGAAGCAGAGTTCTCCCATTTTTTAAAAGAGAATATGTTATTTAAAATATACATGCTGCTGGTTTTCGTCTATGTCAGTGCTTTAAATTTTAGCAGGGCCCATTTAATGTGTGAATGAATTAGATGTGATTTAACTCTCTCTCTGCTATTTGAAAGGCCTTTAATAAAGAACCAACTTTTTTATTTATAGTTGGAGATGCAGATTAACATTTACACTAAGCTGCTGAGAAAATGAGCCTTGGGCTGGTTGTTAGGACAGTTGAGCCTTAGCCCTGGGTCTGCCAGTAACCAGTGGTGTTCCCTTAGATTTCTGGCCTCAACTCCACTATATGTAAAATGAATTGAATGAGTTCTATGCCCTCAGGTCCCTTCTAGCTTTGACATTCGAGGATTGTCATGTTGAACTTTGACATTTCATACTTTGGCGACAGCAAGCTTTTCTTAGACAGGTAGAAGGCAGAGATGCTGGGTAGGTTGGGCCCCTGAATGGTTGAAACAGGCAGAAAACAAAAGAGGGGCATCTGGAGGCACAAAAACTAAATTTTATCCCTTGGCATTTTTGCATATTCCAGCCTTCATTATGAAAGATAAGAGTATCAGGGAAAAGGATTCATGGAACCCGGTGTGTGTACCATCTTTTCTAGACCTTTACTAATCAAGGTAGTCATTTTTTGAGTACCTGTTGTGTTCCAGGTACTGAGATTCTTTCTTTCCCTCAATTTTGCTGTCACTCTTACTCTTTTTTGATACATTATGCCCTTTTTTCCTTACAACAACTATCAGAGAAGTCTTACTATTCTTATTTCACAGATGAGAAAATTTGAGGATGGAGGAAATTTAACAATTCCTCAAAGGTTATGTAGTAAGTGCTGTGGCCAGGACTTTAACCCAGGCTTTTCTAGCCTGCTATTTGCTGCATTCCTAATATACTGGCAGAGTTCTATCCTAATACCAGGGGACTGTAATGTTAACCAATAAGACCTGTGATTTCTTTCTAATCCTTAACATAGGTATATAGTTTTAGTTTGCAAAGCACTTTTGTGTATAAAATCCAATTTGACTCTTACAAGAACATTATGACTATGGTCTCTTCACAGATCAAGAATCTGAGGCTACATGAAATTCTCCAAAGAAACACTCACAGCTTAAGAAAGTGGTGAGGCCAGGATTTATACTGAGCTCTGGCTGCCTCACAAGCTCTACATGTGGTCACCTTAGTTGGGTCATGGTTAGGAACAGAGCTGAACTGTTCATGGCAGTGACAGCTAGTGGTTGAAGGTGTTCACAGTAGTATTACTGCTACTGGGAGCAAAAATTGGTACATCCCCTTTGGAAGACTGTTTGCCTTTATCTACTAAGGAGGAACCCATAACCCAATAGTTTCTCATATCTGCACATGTATAAGAATATTCACGATGGTAACCAAAAATGACAATCACCAATAGATTGCTTACGTGGTGTCTTTGTCCTTTCAGGCCACTATTACAAATTATAGACTGGGTGCCTTATAAACAACAGCACTTTCTTCAACAGTTCTGGAGGCTGGAAGTCTGAGATCAGGGTGCCAGCATGGGCAGGCTCTGTTAGGCCCTCTTCTGGGTTGCAGACTGCCGACTTCTTGTATCCTTACATGATGAAGGAGGATGAGAGAGTGCTCTGAGGTCCTTATATAAGGTCACTAATCTCCTGCACGAGGGCTTCAATGCCATGACCTAATTATCTCCCAGAGGCCTTATCTTCTAATACCATCTCACTGCAGTTTAAGATTTCAACACGTGAATTCTGAGGGCACATAAACATTCAGTCTATTGCATACAGATTACAGAATATATATATTTCTAAAGTTTTTTGGGGGTGCTGAAGTGTCTCAGTCAGTTAAGTGTCTGACTCTGGCTCAGGTCATGATCTTATGGTTTGTGGGTTTGAGTCCGGCGACAGGCTTTGTGCTGACAGCTCAGAGGCTGGAGCCTGCTTTGGGTTCTGTGTGTGTGTGTCTCTCTCAGCCCCTCCCCGACTCGCTCTCTGTCATTCTCTCTTTCAAAAATAGAAACAAAACACTAAAAAAATTATTTTTAAAAAGTTTATTTATTTTGAGAGAGACAGAGACAACACAGGTAGGGGAGGAGCAGAGAGAAGGAGAGAGAAAGAGAGAGAGAATCCCAAGCAGGCTCCAATCTGCCAGCACAGGACCTGATCTCATGAAACTGCAAGATCATGACCTGAGCCAAAACCAAGAGTTGGATACTCAACTGACTGAGCCACCCAGGTGCCCTCAGATGATAGGATATTAATATTAAGCAGCAAGGAAAACAAATGAACTACCACTACATGGAACAGCTAAGTGAATCTCTTTTGAAAGAAAGAATCTCCACACAAAAGAGTATATACTGTATGACTCCATTTTTATGAAGTTCAAAAGATAAACAAGCTTCATCTGTGTTGTTACAAGTCAGACAGTTGTGGAGCGCCTGGGTGGCTCAGTCGGTTAAGCGTCCGGCTTCGGCTCAGGTCATGAGCTCATGGTTCGTGGGTTCGAGCCCTGCATCAGGCTCTGTGCTGACAGCTAGCTCAGAGCCCGGAGCCTGCTTCGGGTTCTGTGTCTCCCTCTTTCTCTCTGACCCTCCCCTGCTCATGCTGTCTCTCTCTGTCTCTCAAAAATAAGTAAAATTTTTAGAAGTCAGACAGTTGTTAGCTTTGGGTGGTAGTACTAGGGCTCCTGGCACTTTCTGGCTACCTCAGTAGTAGTTACTCTGATATGTTTACTTTGGGATAATGAACTGAGATATTATGAATATTATATGACATATAATGAATTGGGATATGACTTGTGCATTTGTTCATCCATATGTTGTATTTCAACAAGTAAAGTTTAATGAGTGCAAAAAAAGAAGATATCAAAGTTGAAACTAAGTGGTTTCTTTAAAAAAATCTTGGTGTAGCTGTCTTTCTGGGTTTATCTATCTTCTAGAAAGCAATTACTTAATCTGACTTGTAATCTTAATTAAAATTTTAGAAAATATATAAAGCACAAGTGACTTGGTCCTACAGTTCACCTTGTTGCTCTATTGTTGACCGAGGAGTTTTTAATCATTTGGTGTAAGCTTTATCACTTGGGAGTGGCAGCTATTCAAATTCTGAACACTAGTGATTGAAAAGTTCACTTCCAAGAATCATTTCTGTGAGCCCATCAGATGCTGGAGATGGCAGGGACCCTGTGCAATCTGGATGCTGGCAGATTCCACACAAGTAAGTAGCTATATTCACTACTCAGACCGGGAGTAAACTCTGGGCAAGCTACGCTGGCCAGTGGAGATTGGAGATTTCTGGGCCAACCAAAGATTGGGTCTTGCAATGCATTGAAGTAGGCATTGTTGCATTTTTACTCCCAACATTCATTCCACTTAATTTTACTGGGTGGGGCTTACACTTCACTTCCCTGACCCTGAATGCTGTGGCCAAGCTTTTGCCCAGGGAGATGCATGAGACCCAGTCTAAGCCAATCAGCACGCTCTGTCTCTCCGGCTGCAGTGATTGGCACAGGCATGGTCACATGACCCAAGTCAAATGCAGTTGACTCAGTTTCAGTTCTGAGCTAGGTTTGGACTCCTCTTCCTCTGGTCTAAATGTTTATTTATAGACAGAACCGCAGGCTACCAGGGCACCCCACCAAGCCGTGGAAGAGTGTTACCCTAGGAAGCAGAGGCTGCGGTTGACAGTGGTAGGTCTCTGATTTGTTTCTTCCCTAAGCCCCTAAGCCAGCTCACCCTTTGGAACCTTCATTTATGTGAGCCAATACACTCTGTCACCGTGAGGCTTTTTTCTTGGGTTTTGTGTCACTGGCAACCAAAAGTGTCTTAATTGCTATACTTGCTTATTCTCTGCCTCATTGTATACCTGGGTCTGGTTTTTACATGAGTGATGGAGATAGTTCTTTTCCTTCCTTCCTTCTGATGGAAGTACTTCTTTTTTTTTTTTTAATTTTTTTTTTTTTTTTTTGAGAGAGAGAGAGAGAGACAGCATGAGCAGGGGAGGGTCAAAAAGAGAGGGAGACACAGAATCTGAAGACGGGCTTCACGCTCTGAGCTGTCAGCACAGAGCCCGACACAGGGGCTTGAACCCACAAACCATAAGATCATGACCTGAGCTGAAGCCAGACGCTCAACCGACTGAGCCACCCAGGCGCCCCCTGATGGAAGTACTTCTTTTTTTATTTTTATTTTTATTTTATTTTATTTTTTTATTTTTTATTTTTTTGAATATAACACAATTTATGTTTTTAACATATGCAATTATTTTCCATCATTTACAATACAGTAGTTACAATGACACTCCAAACAGAAAAGCAAAGTAAAAAAATCAAAACCCCAACTTCTATTTCATGTAATTAGACTTATAGAGAAATTAGAAGGTTAGGTGACAACTAGTTAATCACCTAATTTCACAGCTATCTGAAGTGGCGATCGTTATACAGCAGCTTATCTACGATACATTCAAGATAAATGATACAATTTATTACTTGCCCATTGACCACTCTGTCATGGCTCTTGAGAGAAATCCTAAGCACAAGTGCTTGGGAAATTTCTTTGGCCTGACGACAACGATGACACGGCTAACAATACTGGCAAAACCCCAGGCTTTTCCAAACTTCTCAGCCGCTGCGTGGCGAGTTCTCACCGTCTTGTGTTGGCAAGGTGTGGCAAATATTGCCGCTCAGCGGTGAGGTGACAAACCCATGTCCTGAGCAGTTGGGTGGTTCTTCTTAGCTGTTTTAGCTGTATTGAAACCTCCCAAGCCTTGCTCCGTGTGTGTGTGTGCGCGCGCGTGCGTGTGCACGTGCACATGCACGTATGTGTAGGGATGCATGCATGCGTGGGCATGTGCATGTCTGTGGGGGGGTGCGTGCATGTTTGGGCGTGCACATGCATGTGTGTGCAGGCGTGCAGGCGTGGGTATGTGTGGGTGTGTGTGTGCGTGTGTGGGCGCATGCATGTGTGGGCGTGCGCGTGTGTGAATGTGTGTGTGTGTGTGTGTGTGTAGGAGGGTTTGGACTCTCTTCCTCTTTTGTTATGAGGGAGAACAGGGAGCAGATGGGAACAGGTTGTAACACTTCCGCACGCCAGTGTCCTGGTGCTTATTTCATAGTGTCGTCTGCCAATTGGCGTCTGGATCCCATGCTTCTTCGATTTATGTATTTACTGTAAAGCAGCCAAATTTCAGAAAGAGGAGAGGATATTCTAATTTAATAGTGAGAGCAAGGTGTAATTTCTTATGAAGGGAAAAAAATACACCGCCTTCTTATGTGATGTCAGAAAATAAGACTCTGCTCAAGGCTTTTCCTTATCCATTTAAAAATGAAGACATAGGATGTCATTTCACCAAATGGTTATCTCAGGGTTTTAGAAGATCTGATTCTTTTGTTGTGCATATGTGATTTAAAATTAAGTAGACATTATATTACAAAATAAAGATAAGCAGAATGAAAAAAAAAGAAACCCAACCCAACCTTTCAAACAAGCAGCCAAGCAAACAAATTCCCTAAATCTTATCACTAACCACTATTTTCCCTTTTAAGTTGGTTAAAAATGGTACCGAAAGGCCAAGAGTTTGCATGCCAGAGCTCGCGGCTATTGCTAACTGTGGGCTGAGGCTGGGAGCGCCTGGGATGGCAGATCTGGGGGCATGAGACGGGACTGCAGAAGGGGTTGGGGGGTCAAGAACCAACATGGCTACCATAGCAACAGCTCCCTGAAATACCGGGCATCGGGTGGGCAGTCCTTGTGCACCTGGCTTGCACCAGGAGCTCCCCAGATATGGGCCCCATTGCCTTTGCAGAAATGTTTTCCACCTTGGATACCGCCTTCCCAGGCTTCCCTCAACAAAAAGTCAATGCATTCGATCAGGTTAAATGATGCTGCTTAGCGTGGTGGGTGCGCGGGCATTGGGACCACAAGCAGGGCTCAGGGCAGCCAGGGGCTTATCCCACCTCTTCCAGTGACTGGCACTCAGGAGGGGCTCAGTCACCATGGGCTTCAGCCCTAGAATTCCGTTTGTCTGGTTTTGAAATTTGAAGTGCTGTTTGTCTCCATCCTGCCCCCACGCCTCCTTCCATCGCACCTGCTCCCTGTGTGTGCTGGAGTTCTCAAACCCTCCCCAGCCCTGCTGGGTGGCCCAGTCTTGTCCCGGTGTGCTGTGACTTTGAGAGGCGGTGCAGAGACTCCAGACCCAGGTTCCAACCCTAACTGATAAGGAGAGTAATCTCCAACTCACACGATGCCTCCGTTTCCCGGTCTTTCAAAATAGGTCCAATAATGTTTAACTTTTTATCTCTTGCAGACATTATGAAGTCAAAATGAGATCATGGATGTGAACGTAATCAGGAGAAAGGGTCTATGCAAATCCATCCCTGTGATTAGCATTATGGTTATTACTTTTATTCAGGCTCAGAATGATCACATAGTTCTGTGAAAGACACGATCTGGGAACAGAAAAAGAAATGAAAGCTGCATCTACCTGCAACCTTGGAGTCGAAAAATCTCCTTATTCTGTTTCCTGTTTCAGAATAGGACTTGATGTGATTGGGTCATTGCATGTAAAATGCTTTAAGAATGTGATCTGCACTTCATCATTTTAAAATTCAAGCATTCCTGGGCCTTTTTTCCCCTCACCCCGTTCATATTTATCTTCTCGGTCTTGCCTTCATTGGGCACCACATTTGTATTGATAAATTGTAGGTGGTAGGAGATGTATTGATGGGGTTGAGACAGTTCCGAATGCACAGTGCTGGGGCTTTGCATATCATTACACCTAGCTAGCTTTTTGCCTCCTGAAAGCTGTCGATTTGTGCATTATTGCTATTCAGGCTGATAAATGACAGTAATTGTTCTTAAGTTGAAGAGCTGGTTTAATATGCTGTCTGGCCTGGGAATTTCCTGAGCACCAGGGTTAAACTAGTGCTCCACTCGAGCTAGCAAAATGGCCCTTTTTTCATCTCAGACTATAGAGTTAATTGAATTACTCGCTATTCATGCAGTTTGTAGCCTTGATTCTAAAGATACCATGAACGGTAGGGGGAGGGAGAGGCTTTCTAGGGGGCTCAGGGTAACCGTGGGCCCTGCTTCAAGGACATGACCTCCCTTCCCCGAGTGGAAGGCGGTTGGTGTGCTGCGGCGCAATTTACTTTATCCTCTGCTCGCGGCTGGTTCTTTTTTTTGGGGGGGCGAGGGCGGGTGCCTCCAGGGCTGTCCAGATCAGGGCAGTTGCAGTGCTGTGCAGATGATTTCTCTGAGGCTGTATCTGCATATTTCAAAAAAAATTTAGATATCAGAACACTTGAGTTGCTTGCGTTTCATTTTGCTTACTCTCTTAGCGTGAGTTGGAATCATGCGCTTTGATGTAGGTAAAATCTAAAGTTCGCCACATATCTGTGGGGGCAGCCCCTGGACAAGCCTCAGCTGCCTCAGCCTCTCCCTCAGCCGCTCAGTGCAAAGGGCTCACCCAAGCCATTCTGAACCAGACGACCAACCCTTCCTTTGACCAAAGGTGGGGAAGGTCTTAACTACAGGAAGCTGGGCAGGAGAATCTGTCCTTCAAGGAATGTCTCGTCTGAACCTGGTGTGTGGGCAGAGGTTTCTAGGAAAGTATCCTGGAACCGAAGACCTTATCTTCATGGTGTCTGTGGATTGGTTGTCTGGCCTCCCTCAAAAAGAATGAACCGAAAGCAAACATTTAGCCCTAGCTTTTAAAAAGTTTTTAAAAAAATATATAGTTCATTGTCAAATTGGTTTCCATATAACACCCAGTGCTCTTCTCCACGAGTGCCCTCCACCATGACCATCCCCCCTTCCCCCTCCCCCTTCAGTCCTTAGTTCATTTTCAGTATTCAAGAGTCTCTCATGATTTGCCTCCCTCCCTCTCCCTAACTATTTTCCCCCTCCCCCTCCCCACAGTCCTCTGTTAGGTTTCTCCTGTTAGACTGATGAGTGGAAACATATGGTATCTGTCCTTCTCCACCTGACTTATTTCACTTAGGCTGACACCCTCACGGTCTATCCACCTTGCTAAAAATGGCCAGAATTCATTCTTTCTCATTGCCATGTAGTATTCCACTGTATAGATAAACCACATCTTCTTGATCCATTCTTCAGGTGATGGACATTTAGACTCTTTCCATGATTTGGCTATTGTTGACAGCGCTGCTATGACCATTGGGGTACATGTGCTCCTATGCATCAGCACTTCTGTATCCCTTGGGTAAATCCCTAGCAGTGCTATTGCTGGGTCATAGGGGAGTTCTATGGATGGTTTTTTGAGGAACCTCCACACTGTTTTCCAGAGTGGCTGCACCAGTTTACATTCCCACCAACAGTGTAGGAGGGTGTCTGTTTCTCCACATCCTCACCAGCATCTATAGTTTCTTGATTTGTTCATTTTAGTCACTCACTTTTAAAAATGTTTTTATTTGTTTTCAAGAGAGTGCAAGTGTGGGAGGGGCACAAAGAGGGGGACAGAGGATCTGAAGCAGGCTCCATGCTGACACCAGCAAGCCGGATGGGGGGCTCAAACTCACAAACTGAGATCATGACCTGAGCCGAAGTCGGATGCTCAACTGACTGAGCCACCCAGGTGTCCCTATGCCTAGCTTTGGGATGACCCTGTTGAGCACCAAAGGGGTTCAAAATGACAGATTTGTTTCTGTTTGGGGATCAATGTCCCATTTCCCCACGCACATAAGCTGTGTCTCAGTAGGGGAAAACAAGATCGTTTCTCTTATGTTTTTAAAGCTTCTGTAACAGTTTCTGGCTTTATTAGTAGGTACCCCTCTCTCTCTCTTTCTCTGTCTCTCTGGATGGACAAGAATGTTTAGTACCAAATGGTGTTCAATGCCCTACCTAGAAACATTTACTCTGTTTAGATCCAACTTAAAAAAAAAAGTTTGAAATGCTCTTTCCATGTGCCCTTTCTTCGATCACAGTTCTCAAAGTGCCCACTGAAGCAAGACTGAGGGATGAGACCCTACGCCCAAACAGCTGTGGGAGCGGCTCCCACGGAGGAGCATTAATCATTTCTCATCACAGAAGCCATAAAAATCCATCCTTTGCAACCTGACAAGGTATGAGATAATGAAAGAAGATTGCTTAAAATGTAAATCATTTGGATCTGTTGG
The DNA here is from genome assembly GCA_004023785.1 of Mungos mungo. Classification (NCBI taxonomy): domain Eukaryota; kingdom Metazoa; phylum Chordata; class Mammalia; order Carnivora; family Herpestidae; genus Mungos; species Mungos mungo. Next base: position 239,946 of record PISW01001533.1, on the reverse strand, counting down.
TAACACTGTTTAGAATTAAATTCATGTGTAATAGAACTTCCGGTCAGAAACGAACAGTTTCCCAGACAAAGCCATCACACATCCCATAATCCCGTATAGGTGCTCCCAACGTTAATGGGGCCGGTGCCGCTCACTTGATGATGCTCTAGGCAGGAGAGGATCATTTTCCCCCGTTCTGTAACCAGCAAACATGACTGCAAATCACTCACTCCAGTTCTTCCTGTCTGGCATCCCAAAGAGTGCAGCCCTCACCATTCCTGGGCTAGAGAGAGGTGCTGGCTGCTCTCCTTCCCCGCCCCATGACTCCGTACCTGGGAGAAGACAACTCCCTAAGGTCTAAGGGTCACCTGTTGAGTCCCCCATGGCCTAACAAAGGTCAGGGTCCCTCCTCACTCTCTGGGCCTCCTACTGCCTCCCTCTGTGCTGTCCCTAACCGGGGGAGGGCTGGCTTGGAGCTCAAAGGAGCGGCAGGCACCGGGCTAATCTGGGGTTTCCTTTGGGCTCATCTGTGAAGCCCAGTGAGCTCTGGAGCATGGGATGTGTGCCCCTCGTGGCCTGTAAATATTGTGGGTGCTGCAGGGACATGGCAATAAATGCCATTGAATCCAATGTCAGTCTTCCTTGAATCCACTTTCAAGCCTTCTCATTACATCTAAGAGAAAGGCTTATTTGGTGCAAATATGTCTTTAACACTTGCCTCTCTAACCTCTGGTAAAACTCTCCTTATTAAAATGGGAGAGCTGGCCGTGGACGCAGAACCTTCTTTAGGGGACAGCATCTAGGTAGAACCAAAAAAGTGCCACCTTAAAAGACGATGTTTATTTTATAGTTATATTTTATTTGTGACAAATGATACTGATATCTCTTTATGGTAGTGATAATGATTCCCTCTAAATACATTTTTTAAAAATAAAAAGAGTGAATCTAAGAATAACATTAAGTAGAGGAACATGGGTACCTAAGTTGGTTAAGCATCTGATTCTTGATCTCAGCTCAGGTCTTCATCTCTGGGTTGTGAGTTTGAGCCCCGCATCAGGCTCTGTGTTGCCAGCGTAGAGCCTCCTGGGATTCCCTCTCTCTCCCCGCCTCTCTCTGTGCCCCTCATGCTTTTTCTCTCTCTTTCAAAATAAATAAATAAACTTTAAAAAAAATTTAAAAAGAAGGGGTGCCTGGGTGGTTCAGTCGGTTGTGCATCTGACTTCCGCTCAGGTCATGATCTCACAGTTCGTGGGTTTGAGCCCCGTGTCGGGCTCTGTGCTGACAGCTCAGAGCCTGGAACCTGCTTCAGATTCTGTGTCTCCCTCTCTCTCTGCCCCTCCTCCACTCATGTGTTATCTCTCTCTCTCCTTCAGATGTAAACAAACATTAAAACAATTAAAAAAGGATAATATTAAGTGAAGAAGAGTCGGAAGGTGTCCTGAGTAGAGAGGGCTGCAGTTCAGGTGACCCCCCTTTGCTGTGAGCCCTGGAAGCAAGAGGGGAAGGCGGCTCCCCCGGACTTCATCATTGTTCCAGAAATCACAGTAACTCAGCACAGATTCCAAAGTACTTTAAAAATACCACAGGCTTACTGTCTGTTTGAAAAGGAATAGATGTTCTTTGTAGAAAATTTGGAATATCTAGAAAACCCACACACATACAGAGGTCACAAAACAAGGGAAAAGAGGGAAAGAAGTAATCCCCTAAGATCCCATTCACAGAAAGAGCCATTGCTAATGTCTTGCCTTATTTTCCTTCAGTCTCTTAATATGCAAACATACATACATTTTTCCTTCTTTAAACAGAACTGTGGTTACGACACACACAGAGGCTTGCAATCTGCTTCCCTCTTTTCACTTACGGTATTGTGAAGGTTTTCCCGCATCACAATTTTTCTGTGGTGCTTAGTGTTTTATTGCTGAGTTCAAATCAATCTGATACCATTAATTGAAGCTCTTTCTAGGCTTTGGGGACACACTGATGCCCAGACAAAGACTCCAGCCTGGAATTGACATTCCAGGTACATTTGGATGGAATGCAATCGCTCAACCAATCCCTTGTGGTTGGAGACATAGAAGATTCCTTTTTTTTTTTTTTTTGGGTTGTTGTTGTTGTTGTAAGTAAATAATGCTGCCATCAACATCCTGACATATTTTTTTGCACATTTCTGTTTCCTTCAGAGAAATCCCTACAAGTAGCATCTCTGGACATAAAAATATGGGCCTTTCAGAGTGTTGACACGTCCATTTTCCTTGTCATGTGATTATTTGCCATCTGTACATCCTTGTCAGTCAAGTGTCTTTTAATGTTTTTTTGCCCACTTTGTAATTGGACTGTTTGTGTTCTGTTAGCGGTTGAGTTTGAGGGTTCTTTATGGATTCTCAGTACTAGTTCTTTGTTGGATGTGTGGTTTGCAACTATTTTCTGCTCTTCATGTGGCTTCTGCAGGGCCAACATTTTACTTTTGATGAGGTCCAATTTGTCAGTTTCATGTACTTTTCTTTTAAGCCTAAGTGTATGCATGACTTACTAATAAAAATCAATGTTCCATTAAAACTATGCATTTCCCAAGGACCTACTAACCCCCAAGTACTTGTGTGGGGTGGGAGATACCATGCTGAGAAAATGTACTGTTCTTGCCCAAATGGAGTTAGACAAGTAGCAAAAATATAATTTTAAAGATATAGTAGTACATATAACTTAATATATAGTATATTATTTATATATTAGTATAATATTATTATATGCAACATATTTCTATAGCATATATTATTTAATATACAGTAATTATATAATTTTACTGGTGAGAAATGCCTCCAAGGCAAAGAGGAGGTGTTCCAAGAGGGTGAAGTAGACCGCAGAGACCCTTCCCTGAAGAAGCATCATGTGTGTGGAATGAAGAGAATGAGGAAAAATTGGCCAAATGGAGAAAAAGGAGCAGACCCAGAGCCCAGCCTTGAAGCAGAGGGAGATGGGTGTGTTTGAGCATGGAAAGATCCGGGGTGTGGGACCTGGCAGACATGCCCACTGGGAGGCAGACCAAGCAGGTGCACCCCATAGACCCTGGCGGGGGGGGTTGGGACTTTATCCCGAGAATAATGAGAGCAGCGTAAGGCTGCATGGGTTGAAGGTCCTTGTGAGCCATTTACCGAACTTTCGGAAGAGCAATGTCATATTCTTTGTTCTACAGAAATCTCCAGTCTGCATTCGTGTGAATAAGCAGACGCTGAAATTAGTCATTGACTTATTTACAGATCCTGAGGTCTAGAATCCTCTGTAGTTAAAAACAATCATCTTAGAAACTTCCATGTTACATCTAGGATATGAAAATAGCCTATAAAGTATGAGGGAGATACACATGCCCAAGGCAAAATGAAAACAGCTCCGGCACCCTCGGATGCGTTAGAAGACATTGAGGCTCGCCAGAGACCCGGGGTTTGGCGGGCACGCGGCCTGGGGTTCAGCTGCTTGTGTTCGTTACTCAGTAGGCGGAGTGGGGGCCTGGCTGTGACTGACTGATCGGCACGGATGAGGCGTGGATGTGTGCATGTTGTTGGGTCTCTGTGGGGCCACCTTCTCAAATTTGCTTTTGTGTTTAGGGACCATCTCTTAGCACCTTGGACTCAGCAAATTCTGGAAATGCTCAGTCCCTGGGAAATGGATCCCCCTCACACATCTAGGATTGCCTGGCTAATAGGAATCGTAAGGCTGTGTGGAGACAAAGGACAAGAGTAAGGAATATAAAGGGCTCTCAAGGGGCGCCTGGTGGGCTCGGTTGGTGGAGCGTATGACTCTTGATCTTGGGGTTGTATGTTTGAGCCCCACATTGGGTGTGTAGAGGTTACTTAACAATAAAATCTTAAAAAGAAAAAGTGTGTCCAGAACTCTCATTTGTAATGTCGGTGGGACAAACATGTCCTGTGTGACTACTCCTTGGTGGCACTGGTCCTTCACCCGGGCCCGTGGCCTGACCTATGAGGTGAGGAAGGTGTCCCTATGGCATAGAGTGTTTTAGACCCTGACTGCGTCCCCAGAGGCGTGTTGGAAAGTAGGGGGTAAAATATTTTAGGTTCCTGCGCTGCCCCGGGACACCTCCAGGGCTGTGGGCCCCCCCGCAGCGTCCTCACCCGCTTCTGCCGCCCCTGCCCCCTCCCGGAGGAGAAGCCGGCTCCTGGAAGCGTGTGAGCTCTGCTGACGCTGTCCGCGCGCTAAGTTGGCTTCTCTGAGGAGGCGGAAGGGAGTAGGCCGGTTGTAACACCAGCTGTCAGCACACACACTGCTTAGTTTCAAAGCCATGCCACAGACAGAATTGAAAACACCACACTTGAGTTAAAGTAAAGCCAAAGGAACAAAAGAGGAATTTTTGACACAGAGCAGAGTGGCCGTGTGGAGGAGGGACCCGGGAGCCCTAGAAAAGGGTCTGTCTCGGTGACACTCAGGAAGCCTGTCCAACAAAACAGGTGACTCTCCGCCACCTGCGCACCGCCATCTCCGAATGACCGGTGACCGTAGGTTCTCCGACTCACCTTCCCCTTGCTGGTCTGTCCCATGAAACGGGGCAAATTGTTGACCCAAGGATCTGCAGCTCCACCTTTATTTCAGCTGGAAGATCTGAGAAGGCGGGAAAAAGAACGCTAGTGCCCTGTCCGGCTGCCCTCTCCTAGGAGGGACCTGCTTCCCTTTCCAGTGTCCCTGAGACTCGGTCCCCTGCCAGTCGTTGGGATGTTCAGGACGCAGCTCCAAGCAGAGTGGACTGGGAAGCATCTAGAGATTTCACTTTACTACTTTGTATACATTTTGAAAGTAGACACAGCTTCAAGTGAAATGCAAAACAGTAACTCTGGGTGGCGGCAGCCCCTTTCCCTGTCACAGTGTCTGGGACATGTCTGAAATACCCAATGGGAAGTGACCCAAGTCACCAGGTGGACTTGGAGAGTTTCCTTTTGTTGGCTGAACAGGAGCATGGGACCCGGCCTATGGGGCCATGCCTCCTTGTCCGTAATAAACTTCTCCCCACTCCGTGCTCCTTTGGACCCTTGATGTTTCCCCTTGGGCAGGTCCCTGCCACTCTGTCATCCACGTTCGTTCCATGGGCATTTGCAGGTGCCTCTTCTGCACCTGCCTAGCGTCGGTTCCTGGGGAGACCAGAAGTAAGACATGGCTCTCCTTTATCTGCATGCCTCTCCTCTCCCCTCCCCTAGGTGGGCTGGGAGCATCTTGAGGGCTGAGGTAATGTCTTATTTATCCATGTGTCTCGTGGGCAAAATAGAGCACCTGGCACCACGTGGATACCTGGAGAGCCCCGAGTTGGAAATGGTGGTAGGAATCCTGACCTTTCCTCCTTCCCTCTTTGCTCTGCTATCATCTTGGCCTTGACATCTACTCCTTCAGCCAACCCATTCTGAGCATGTTCATTGCCAGATGCTGGGGCCGGGTCATGTGGGGGACCCTGTGTGTGTCTTGGGGCATCCTCACCACGGGGAGGATGTCTGGCTGTCTGTGATCACTCAGGAGATGTCTGTTAAGCCCCCCAGAGATGGTAGGACAGGTGGTGGGGAGGGAGACTTAGGGTCCCTGCCTCTCCTGAAAGGAGGCAGTAGGCTTCTGCATTTCCAAACACACGGAGGATCCAATACGTATCCAGGTTTCCTACTCGGGAAAACCTCTGTTGGGTGAGCCAAATGCTCAGATCTTTAACAGAAGAGTTTCGTCTAGGTAGGCGATTGACAGGTGGGCACAATGATTGCTCCCCACGAGAGCTGAGTGAATAATACCAGAGTTGAAGCAAAGTTCCAACATGTCTCCTGCTCTAGTCCCTCAGCCAGAGATGGATCTCCAGGGATCCATGGGTCTACCAGGGACAAAGGTCGCTAAACTCACCCTTGAGCTCCCCTTTCCCTTGACACTATTCCTGGAAAGGATGGAAGGTTGTGGGACTGGGTGAGGTGAGCACATATTCTGGAGTTTATGGGACTTTCAAGCTGACCTCAGGGAAGATTCTGGAAACATCCCCAGGCAACCAGCTTTGGCACCCCAAGACATGCTCCTGGCCCAGACAAGGGTTTGCCACGCCGAGGTCCCTCTCTCCAGCCCTCTTGGCCACATGGGCATGAGGCTCAGACTCTGAGCTTTCCCCCTCTCCCCCCAGGAAGCTGCTTCCAGGAATTCTCACCTTCCCCAAACCATTAGGGGAAGCCCCTCCTTGCCTCATTTGACTCGATTACATTGCTTCTTCTTTGAGACTCAAAACAGAGAAGTACACTGAGGAGGAAAACTTATTTTTTCTCTCTTCACTCTGGAAGCCAGCCTTGATCCGAATGTTCCTATAGCAACATTAATTCTCCCAAGTTGCACCTGCTGTACGATAAGTTATATATATAGAAGACCCACTGGGGTCCAAATACCCCATATGTGCAAGCGAATGAGTTAATGCCGCCGTGAGAATTAGCAATGTTCCGCTTCCTGCTTTTCTTGCTTTCAAGATACAACCCGTGTTTGCTGGGCGCTCTGGATGCAGGGTTTGGGGAGCAGTAGGTGTGGGTGCAGTTCTGGCAGGGACCCGCCTTCACGGCGGAGGGAAGGGTGTCTGCAGAATGTTTGAGTCTCGAGATGGAAATAGACTTGGGGATGCCAATGTCCTTTCTAGTCACCACTGAATGATTCCTCGAGCTCAGCTCTGGCTGGGCTGGCCTCCACAACTCTCTGGCGGTGAGGCACACAGCAGGGACTTCAGAGCGAGGGAAAGAACTGGGTATGACTCACGGGCGGATGGGGGCCAGCCGGGGCCAGCGTCTGATGCTGTTTGAGTCCTGGGGGTAGGGGACGATGTAGGCAATCCTGGGCCAGTGTTTTTGCCTATTGGTGCAAAATGTAGATTGTTTGGCTCTGGGGAACGTTTGGGCCCTTTGTGGGTCCCTGGGCTGTTGTTTATATTGGGTAGGATATATGCACATCAGGAAGAAAGGGATGGCCGAGATGGTGGGAAAGACGGTTTATGTTTCATGCCAGGGACAGGCATGGCGCTCCGCATTTTTATGCAGGGTGTCATTCACCTTCCAGCGAGTTCTGTGATTATCTCCATGGTGCAGGCTTTGAGCCAGTAAGCCTGCAGTGCCAGAGTGGGAGTAAGACCTCCCAAGCCCGTGCTGCTGGTAACACGAGACTCACCGCACCTTGCTGTGAAAGGAGCCCGTGGGTGGGCTGAAGATGCGGTGACTCCTTGGCCTGCCCTTGCCCTTGTAAGCCTTGTCTTGCTTCCTAACCTGGAGCCCACGGTGTGTGAGATTCCAAGGGCAGGACAAGATGTTCGGAGGCGAGCCGTGAGAAGCGGGGAGCCCTGGGGCCTCCCCAGCGCACGGTGCAGCGTGAGGTCCCTCCGCTCCAGAGCCCTGCGGACATGGGGTCTGTGCACGCCCCGTCAGCTGCCCCTCACTGTCCCTGCCTCTGTGGCCCTCGAGGCTTGCACACTGAGCAAGGGGGCTTCAGGCCTCTGCCGTGTCTGAGGCTCGAACTTAGGACCGCTGTCAGCTGCCAGACAGATCCCGTCTGCTGGCTGCTTGCAGGTGGGAACTCAGGGGTTCTAAAAGAATTGCCTTAAAACCAGAGGGTGAAGAGTCCAACTCATTTCTGGCCGCTCCTGTTTCCTGCATTTAGTGAAAGGCCTTTTCCTCCACTGCCCACAGTCAACGGATACCCTGAAGGGGTATAAAACTCAATAGACACTCACAGAGATAAAAACCCCTGTAAAAGTTCTTGGTTCTAAACCTTCTTTTATGGCCCCGTTTGGGAGTGTTCCTGGAAGGCTGTTTTGGGAAATGAAACAGTCCATTTGTCCCCTTGTAAAGCCAAGCTGAGCCCTGGGGTCCCCTGTCATCCTGCTGGTGCCTCTGGCCCTAGTGCCCGGCAGAGGGCGGGGCACCGCAGTGGGGCACCTGGCCTGGGCGCAGGTGCCCCCAGGACGGATGTGCAGTGATTGGGAGCGTGCAGGCTGCTCTGGGACTCCAGAGCCCGGGCTGGGCACCCCCCCCCGCAGGGCCAGCCCCCTGCATTGTTCTGTACCCCCCCACCTCCCACTCGGGAGGCACAACTGCCAAGAGGTGTCCCTGCAGGTGCAGACACGTGGGGGTTGTTCACTGCTGACTCTGGCACCAAGGGGGCAGGCCAGGGCCGAAAAGACGTAGCTCAGCTCTGGGGTTATGGGCTGGCGGACAGCCCAGTGGGTGGGTGGCGGCTGGGATGGGGCTGAAGGTCTCGTGCCCGTCGTCTCTCACCTTCCTCACAATGACCGAGTGGGCAGGGTTCACCTCGGGAGGGGCGTGCGGCAGAACACAGGAGACTGCCAGTCGCTTTCTAACTCTTGGGGTTCAGAGGTGTACCGGTTCACCCAGGCTGCCGTAACAAAACACCACAGATGGGGGGGAGGGGACTAACCATCGGAAAGCATTTTTTTTTCACAGTCCTGGTGACTGAAGGTGGGGACCAAGGGGTTGGCAGGATGGCTTTTTCTGAGGCCTCTCTCTCTCCGTGTGTACATGACCACCTTCTCACTGTTGCCACACGGTCTACCCTTTGAGCATGTCCGTGTCCTAATCTTTTCTCTTTTAAAAATGTTTATTTATTTTTGAGAGCGAGAGAGCGAGTGTGCATGCGTGGGGAGGGGCAGAGAGAGATGGAGGGTGAGAGAGAGAATCCCAAGCAGGCTTCGCACTGTCAGCGCAGAGCCCAATGTGGGACTCAGATTCACAAACCATGAGATCGTGACCTGAGCCAAAATCAAGAGTCGGATGCTTAACTGACTAAGCCACACGAGTGCCCCTAATCTTTTCTTTTCATTAAAAATTTTAAAAAATGTTTTATTTATTTTTGAGAGAGAGAGAGACAGCGTGAGCAGGGGAGGGTCAGAGAGAGAGGGAGATACAGAATCTGAAGCAGGCTCCAGGCTCTGAGCTGTCAGCACAGAGCCCAACGCAGGGCTCGAACCCACGAACTGTGAGATCATGACCTGAGCTGAAGCTGGGTGCTCATCCGACTGAGCCACCCAGGCGCCCCGACCCCTAATCTTTTCTTATAAGGACAACAGTCATATTGGATTAGGACCCACTGTAAACAGCTCATTATAACTTAACTGTCTCTTTAAAGACCCCATCTCCAAATAAGTCACGCTGTGAGGGGCTGGGGGCTAAGACACCAACATCTGAATTTTGGGGGCATTTAATTCAGCCCAGCATTCCTCAAGTTTGATTGGTGTAGCTTATTGAGGAAAAAAAATAAACCATTGCAGACCCTCACTAGTAACTTGAATGATTTTTTGCTATAATATTTATTATTATAAAATAATAAGATTCAGTAACATTTATTGAGTACTTCTCATGTTCCAGGCACGGTGCTAAGCACTTTCCGAGCGTGGTTTCATTTATAACCACTCACGGAATGAATATAGTAATGTTCTTGACTGCAGTCTTACAAAAGTAGGTTAAACTCTTTATGCTTATAACTTGTGGACAAGTGTAAAACCAGGCCTCAGATACAAATTAAATACAAACAAAATGATAAAACCAATGAAATTTAAAATAGCAACTTCCATTTCATGGGAAGGATGATGTTGTTTTGCTGACCCTAAATCACAACTTACAGGATGAATCCGGAACTGGCAAGTATCACCCAGGTTCTTTCCAGATGGGGAAGATAGCACGTCTTGGAAGTTGGGTTGCGGGGGGAGGGCTGACTCAACTTGTCTACCATTTCTCTTCTGCTTGAACTATTACTGGTGCAGGATAGGCGTTCCTTCTTTTCTTGACCCCTTCCTCTTCTACCTCACTCATTCCTTCCCGAAGAACCGATGAAGAGAAGGAACATGAAGGGCATAGCAACTCATGAAAGTTACGCGCTAAGACCCGTCAAGACTAGGAAGAAAGGCTCATCGAGACAGTCTGAAGAGTCCAAGCTCTCTGACATCTCAAAGCAGTACAGCTTCTGGGAAATCTGACCCTGCCCTTCCAGTGTGGGATGTGGATCCAGAGGGGAGGTGTCGGATGGAAAGAAACCAAGAGAGCTGGAGGAGACCAGAGAGATCGGAGAGTGAGGATACCAGGTGTCCACTTGGGGGACCCTGTGTGGGCTGAGAGGTGACTCAGGGGAGAAAAGCAGGGGCGTGTTGTATGCTATCCTCTGCCTTATCATGATGGGTCCCGGGTCAGTCTGTCACAGTACACGCCCCCTTTCCCCACACTGAGGTTGGAGTAACTTAGGCAGGGCTCACACTGCCATGAACAGAATTCTAGAATTAAAAAAAAATATTTATTTTTGAGAGAGAGAGATGGAGTGCAAGCAGGGAAGGAGCAGAGAGAGAAAGAGAGAAAGAGAGTGAGAGAGAGCGAGCGAGCGAGCGAGAGAGAGAAAGAATCTGAAGCAGGCTCCAGGCTCTGAGCTGTCAGTGCAGAGCCCACCGAGGGGCTTGAGCCCATAAGCCATGAGGTTGTGAACCAAAGCTGGACACTCAGCTGACTGAGCCACCCAGGTGTCCCCAGAATCCTATAATTTTTTATTTGCCCTTCTTTCAACCCCAGGGCACACTCAGCCCCCACCCCTTTAGTCTTTGAGGATGACAAAAGTGTTCTTTGACACCCACAGGATGGAAAACACAAATCCTGGCATGGGAACGGTCACCTACGGGGTCCAGAATGTTTATACTCGTTGTGTCTTTTAGATGGATTTTCACTGATGTAAAAATACTATAAAAAATTAAAAAATTAAAAATTACCAAGGCAGTGGACCCCCTGAGGTTATATCCATGGGCCTCAGTTTTGAGAATCTCAGGGTCTGTCCAAAGGAGGACGGAAGTGTTCCCTGAAGGAGCACTAGCCCCAAAGGCAGAGGAGGTGGATTTGAATTCTGTGGTGCTGCTCACTAGCAGGGTGACTTTAAGATGGCGATTTCATTCCTCTGGACCTCAGTCTTCTGAAAAAATGGTGGTATTTACAAGATGGTGGAAGAGGGGGTCAAAGCTGACTTTAAGGACACCTGCAGTGTGACCCTTGTCAGCCAGGGTGGGCCTGCAGGTGCCCAGTTCTGGGGCTGATCTTCCTAGTCCCAGGGTCTGGGTGTGGAGTAGCTGGGTCGTGTAGAGGGCTGACTGCCGGTAAAAAGGGAGAGGTGGGTGGGAGCTGCCCCTACTGCGGTGCTTGCCTCAAAGGGCAAGGGCACTGAGTGACAGCTCCCGCAGAAGGCCAGGCTGGGCCTGAGACGGGGCACAAGAATCCTGCCTGGTACTCGGAGACCCTCCCTCCCCCCAACAGAGCCCAGCCTTCTGTAGGGCCTTTCACTTGCCCTGTAGGACACCTGGGACGGAATTCCCCACTCAAGCAAGGGATGAAGAAGGGTCCCGGAGCCGCTAGGCATATCTCCCTGGAGGTGACCTTTGGAGACTCCATGACCAGGGGTAACAGCTTGGGTCCCCTCCAGCGCTGGGGCGCAGGCCAGAGCTGGGCGTCCATACTCCTGCGAGGGCTGGGAGGGGCCCTCGGTGGGAAGTCAGGCGTCTGGAGAGGGCAGGGGGCAGGCAAGATGAGGCTGAGGAGGTGGGTGCAACCCAGAGCCCGCTAGGCTCAGGCGGCTGTGTTGCCCTCCCAACAGGAGGTGGCTCACCGGGTACCCCTCTCCTCTCCATGTGGACAGAATAGATGTGGGTCCTGGACTGGGAGCCTGCATGGCTTCTCCATCTTCCTAGAGCTCTGGTGGGCTCCGCCTGCAGCTCCAACAAGGACCTGCAGAGGGGGTGGGGGTCCAGCTCTTTGTCACCCTCTGGTGCTCCAGCCTCCAAGGTTGGTAGTATTCCGCTCTGAACAGCCCATGTGCCATGTGCACGTGTTTGTCTTACCAATACGCCCAGGGCGGGGTGAGGGTGGGAGGCTCGGAGGAAAGGGCTGCACGCACACGCTCAGGTCGGGTGTGGTGAGGAGGTGTTTGGGGACCAGGCCGCTGCAGGCACCGTGTGGTTTAGTCCCTCTAACCCCGGAGGAGCTGGCCACGCCCTCCCCTTGGTGCCGGAAGTCCCAGCTCCTCCTGTGGGTGGCGCTCTTCTCTTCTGGAGCCAAGCTGCCGACGGACTGTCTGTCCGTCCTTGCCATCCGGGCTGCAGAATGGGCTCCCCCAGGCCCCCTGCCTCCGCCCTCTCAGATGAGGGGCTCTGGGACGCGGTTCAGAACGGTGTCCACCCCGGGAGCGGGCGGGGCCCGAGGTTAACTTGCGGACCCCGGGCCAGTGCCACAAATTTACCGTTTATTCCTGCTCGGTAATTAACACCCTTGCTGCTTGCTCCAGCCGCAGATGTGAGAGATTTAAGGGAATATTTTAATCTGAGATCTAGCAGCACGGAGAGAAGAGTGGCATGGTAGACCGGGCTGCAACGGGCATATTTATCGTCCGAGGCTGACCGTCCAACGAGTGAGTTCCGATCGTCCCTTCAGACGGATGGCTCATCACTCTCCGTGTTTACGATTTCCATTCCTGTCCTTCAACGGGGTTGTGGTGAATTAGCTCGGTGCCATTTTCTAAAATATCAAGCATTTTTATACATTAGGTATAGTGAATGGCAAATACTTGATGTAAAGTCTGCAGTTTTACTCCATAACCAGATTGTAAAATATGAACTGAATTAATCATAACTGCGAAGACTAATGGTACGTTTTCTCTTATTTTATCTTTAGTGCCTTTCAGATCATGTTTTAAAACCTTCCACGTCTGGCGTTGGGAACGCAGCCGCGGCTTGGTGGTGGATAGCAAGAGGCAAAGGTCAGACCGGAGGCTGCGCAAATATTGTGTGCTGGATTTATTGTTTTAATTAAGAGCGTGGCAGTTCATCATAAACTGTTTATGGCGTTTCTGCACAGTGCAGCGTTTTGAAATCAGCTGTTTTAATGAAAACATAATGTCATATCTGTCAAAGTTCTAAATATTTTGAAAGTGAAATATGGAAACAAGAACTTTAATTCTGGGTTTACTGAGATTAGCTCATTGAATTGCTTTTAAATCCCTTAAGAGGGTCACATCATGGGTACCGTATGGCTTCATGTAGGTGACGGGGAAGAAAAAAAATTCTAGGAGGTTCTCAGGCTGGTTGTTTAATAGTGAAAATACAAGTTGAAGGTTAATGTATCGCAAAACAAAACCATTACAGTTGGCGTTGGGGTTTCAGATTAAAGACGCAATAATGGGTGTGCAGGGCCCTCGATACCCAGTTGTTTGGGGAGACCTAATTGTGTCGAGGGGGAGCGCAGAGCCTCTCAGGGCGGGAGAGAAATGGAGGCGCCCCTGTTCTTTTCCAGCGGTGAAGCCGCCACATCGCCGTGTTTGCAACTAATTATTTATAATGACCTCAAAGATGATGAGGTTTCATGGACTTTTCAGGCTGAGCAGTTTGCATCCTAGTAATTCCCTCTCATGGTCGCTGGGCATCTGTGGAGACATGTCAGCCATTCCTGGTTACATTTGTTAGGGAGTCGGATAAAATATTTGTCTAATCTGGAAATTGTATTTTTAGCTGTACCCTCATTGGAAACAGAAATTAAGCTTGTCATTAGATGCCGGGCCACAGGAGTGGACTGAACAGGGTAATGTATGTTATATTCTGTGCTCTACTTGGTCAAGTTTCATATATATCGTATTCCACATTATTTTATTAACTTTAATATCTGCACTTCCTATTACCAGACATGCCCCTCGTTCAAAGCACAGAGGCACAGTTCTCTAATCAGAAGTGACAGGCTATATACTTTCTCTCAGCCATTACTCGGTAGCCTAGAGCAAAGAACTCTGTTTCCTTGAAAATGTTTTGAATTGGGTTATTTTTATTGAAGTATTAAAGTAATTCTTCAGATTTTAGGCTATTATTTAAGTACTTTTGGGAGAATACAATAACCTCTGGATTCTATAGGCTTTGTTACTTTAACAACCCGGGCTGCTAAATGCATCTTTTTAATGCGGGTTATGTAAGCGTCTGAGAGCTCATCTGACCAGCGGAAGCTCAGAGCGTTCAGGTAATTATGGAAAATTAGTAGGCTGAATTAGTGTAGGAAAGCACAAAAGTGTAATATTTAAACCGCTGGCAAAATATAGGCCCTGCTTGCCGGATGTGCAGTGACGAATCAGCATTTGTGATCGTTTTGTCTCTGTGTTTTTGTTAATTTGGTTGCAGTAGCCGAGAGACTGGTTAAGGAAGGTGAATTGGGTGCAGGTGGGTGTCGTCTGAGACCGGACCCGGGATCCCGATAGTAGCTCACAGCTTTGGTGTTGGAGGAGGTGATAACGGCAAGGGCCACCCCGGCTGTGGGTGTCGGGCAGGAAAGCCCGCGGTTGGATGGGACAGCCCTAGTGTTGGGTTCTTCCAGGGGTCAAAGTTTAAGCCATGAGGGCACCTTTCTGAAAGAGGCTCCATTTTACCAATAGGAACTACAAAGAGGAGATGAGTCACACACGTGCCCTGAACCAGCACAGCCGTGACACTTACCTGGGGCCACAGTCGTATCGCACTTTGATGCCCAGGGGTGAGCATGTCACCAGAGGTTTGAGTAAGAGAACTTCACTTTGCTGACGCTACATACTCACCAACGCACAGTCTTTTGGGCCGTTGTCCATGGAATCGTCTCCTGCCAGGAGAGGCCAAAGAGAGGAGGCCATCTGCCCAAGGCCAAGTGAGCCAACGGCAGAGTTAAGATTGGAACTCAAGGTCAAAGTCAAGATTCTTCCACTCTCCCACACCTTGCCCATCTCCACTGAACCAGTGAGAAAGGTTCCAGCTCATCTTTTCCCTTTTGTCATCTCTCAGGGTAGTTTTGTTTGTAATTGTTCATTTCTAATGTGGTCTAGAGATGAGGTGTCAGCAAGCTTTTAGGAAGAATAGTTTGCAATATGTGGCTAACAACAACAACAACAACAAAAAACCCAAACACAGAAACTCCAAAGAAAAACCAATGGGAAAATCAGCGTTTGATCATTGGAAAAACAGCTGGACTTCACGCCCTCACATACCCATTAGAACGAACTTTCCAGTGTGGGCAAACTAACAAAATTGACCATGTGCTAAGTGCAAATCTAAGGACCTGATAGGGAGTCTGAGCTGCAAGATATCCCAGGATAGTGTTGGAATCCATTTAAAAAACAAAATTTGGGCCAATAATCTGGGCATTGTTCTGTGGGATCAAGTGTATGGAACCCAGGATTTCTGAAAGTCAGGGAGAGATTGTGTACAAAAGACAGGGGTGGGGAAGAGGTGTTGAAGCAAACGGGACTCTGAAGGGCATTAGAAGCAATGTGGTTTCCAAAGCAACGAGCTGACCATCAGATAGGACTGAATGCGTATCACCGTTTGGTGACCACTCTGGATGCCATGGTTCTAGTCGTTGAAGCAGGGCATAGCTCAACACGCTAAAATGTTGGCAATATGGCGATGGAGGTTATTTCTACTAGCCTGTGTATGTGCACTAACAGTATGCAGTTTAAAATTCATGACGTCTTAGATCTCTATGGTAGCCCGTTAGACTGGCATTGTGACCCCCATTTTATAGATGAGGAAATGACACTGTCTTGGTCTTGTAGCTTAAGGAATCCAGTTAAACAAAGCCCAGTTTAGTTGCACGTCAAGGGGGAAAACACTGTTTTAGAAAAAGTGCTTGGAATGTGCTTCCTTAGGTGTTCTGCTTAGGACCTGTCTTCCTTCTGTTTCACAGAGAGTCAATCATCTGTGATTGACTCTCTGTGAAATGGTTTGTCACCGGTGGTAGAGATGGCGATGTTCATCAGACATTCCCTTCTGTTCTCCCCAAATTCCCAGCTTCCTTGCAAACACAGAGGGTGTGTCTTCTGGGCCAAAGGGCTGCTTCTGGGTCAAATCACAGAAGAGCCTGTGTGTGGCTCATCATGGCTTTCTCTGTCTTCCTCTGTTCACAGACACCTAGGTTGAAATGTAGAAACCTTAATATCCATACAGCCTGGATCGCTGAGTCACCTGGTATGTAGCACAGCGGTCCTGTGAGCCTCCCAGACCCTCAGTGGGTTCTGTGAGGCCAGGAAAGTAACATCGCTGTGCGAAACTACTGAGATTCTGGGGTTGTTTGTCACAGTAGCCCGAGCGGGTCCTATCCTGGCTTACATATCCCTCTGAGCACTTGCTTTGGCAACCCCTCCCCTCTTTCCAGGGCCCAGAAGTAGAAGCTCCTCGTCCTCCTCCTTCTAGCTGGTTGACTTCCCATCCTCTTGGATTTAGCTCAGTGATGACTGACTCCACGAAGCCATTTGTGATCTTCGTGTTAGGGATGTGGTATGAAAATGAATTGTATTGTTCGTGTAGATGTCACCAATGGCTCCTCCTTGCTGAAATTGACTGTAACAAGTGGTTGGAGTTTCCACTGGAGGGTAATTTATATTTATTTGAGCTGCCACCAACTCTTATTTCGTTTGCATAAACTACCCAGGACAGAAGAGGAATCTCTCTGGACCCTGTTTATCTTGTGAAAGCAGAGCTTGCTTTAGAGAGTGGGTCACTCCTCACGTGGACCTCCCTCCGTCCCTTTTAGCGATGAATAATCAGTCATCAGGAGAAGGGATTAAAAAATAGATTTATTGCTATTTCTAAAAGTCAGAACTAGAGGATGAGTAAACACAACAACAGATGTATAAGAACGTAAGTAGAAACACTATTTTACAATAACATGTACTGAATCACATTTATGTCCTGGAAACTATGAAAAATAACTCTCTTTAAATGATTTAACATTTGCTCTTCCTTATATACAGTTGAATTTCCAGTGGGAGAACAAAGATGCTCATGGCTCTCTGGACCTTCCTTCGTGAAAACCCTTCCTTAAAACCTTCTGGAATGTTCCATGAAGGCCAGTGTACAGTTTAGCAGGATGTAGTGCCTGCCTTCAGAGCACACGTGTCTCCCCAACTCCCCTACACATGTGGGATCATTACTGGGGTTCAGGGGACCCCGTGGACAGTCAAGAAAATCTTCTGGAACAAAGCCTGTTAGTGAAGTTCCCTTTTTCAGATAAAAGAGAGTGTGCCCTTTCTGAGAAGCCCTGCCTTCTGAGTCTGCCCTCCTGGGAGAGTCTGCGAGTGGGGTAGCTCTGGTTCGGTCATTTCTGCTTGTGGTGGGGATGAAAAGCATTAGGAGGGGAAAAAAGCTTGTTTCACTGCTTTAGCCCCTTTTTTTCAGAGGCCTCGTCAGGTGGGCCATGTGGCCGGCTGGGTTGATGATATGGAAAAGGATTGTAATGAAAGGTGCTGATCTAGACAGGTAGACATACTTCATAGTCACACTTGAAAGCGGGTATTATTTGTAGTGTTTTAAAAGTGGATTGGTTGGAAGGGTATTGCCTTGGGCTTTTTGAGGACCCTGAAGACCAGAGGGGGCCTGAAGCGGCCGAGTCACCTCTGGAGTAATGTGGCCTAGGGTTCTCGATGGCTCCACAGTGTCACAACAGCACAGAAATGAAAAGCTGACAGACCAGTTTCGTCCACATGCTGGGGATGAGCATCTTTTTCTAGAAGGGACCTTTTTTTTTTTTTTTTACCATCAGTTGCTTATATTGGGATCTGGGCAACTACGTAGGCTCCTTTAATTTGGTCCAACCCAATGAGTAGAGAACAAGAAGGGAACAGAATGATTTGGTACAAAAGGTGACGTGGGGCACTCGGATCTCAGATACCCTTGATGTAAAGTCTCTCTTACTTTCTCGTCTGGGCACAGCGTGGACGCTGGAGGTCTGGTTTTTATGACCCTTTTCTTCATCCTGTGTAACTAGTCCAACCTTCTTTTCTTAAGAAAGCGACCTGAATGAAATGTGCATGTGACCCCAGAAGTCCCCTCAGAAAAAGGAGAGTTTGCAATATTTAGAAGAGAGAATAAGATGTGTGTCTCGTAATCCTTGTTTTTACGTGTGCCAAATCACAAATCCGTGTGTGTACGTGTGAGTGTATGTGTGCGTGTGTGTATGCACCCATGTAATGCCTGCTTTGGAAATCCGTGACAGAAAAATAAGATCACAAAGGTGTGTGTTGGTTTTCTGTGTAGGTTGCGTCTCTGTTTCAGTGCTCTTGAACGGGCTTCTGTCTTTCTCTCTTCCACAGTTGGTACTGAGCAACCTTGGTATGAAAGCAACACTAAGGACTACATAATTAGCCACCTTAATACATTTTTCCAAGATGGATAGGCGATGTTTGGCTTTCTTCCGAAGAAAACATTCCTCTAATAGTATTATGTGGGAAGCTTTGGAGGGAACAATGAACAGAAATATCTGGAAATATATTAAGATATATGTGCATATATTGGACATTAGCACCATACACTAAGCATATTGGGAATATGCTTCAAAATATTTCAAACATTGTTGACCTTTGTTATATAATCCCAGGCTCGGGGAAACATATTTGCATAGACTTAGCAATATATTGTAAATAACTACATAGGACAGTGTGTATTTTTCCTTAAGATGCAGTATTATAAGCAAGACATTAAATTATGCCTATCAGACAAAGCAGCCGGATCTCGACATTTTTTTATAGCACATTCTATTGGGAAGACATCCCTGCTTCTAAAAAGCACATGCATTAACCGCCTGATTCATGTGGTGACATGCGGCATATCCAAATGCATTATGGATCTCTCAGGAATAAAAACAACATAGCGAAACCATCACCTTGGGATGTTCATTGAGTGAATATTTTACAGACACACTCCTTTTGTATTTATATAATAATTTAGTGTTATGACAATTTTTTTAGCAGAGTTGGCAGTTTTTCTTTTTTATAATGGTATTATATTTGTGAGCCTATTAAGTGCATATGGGATAAACTACAGAAAAAAGTATTTTTCATAATTCCTCAGGGTGCTTGTAGCAAAAAAAAAAACATATTGGTTTAGAAAAATGTTAATAAAGGTCAAGCAGAACTTTCCAGTGCTTAGCATGACAGCAATGGCAGTTTTGAGGGCCTGTTTGAATTGTATATGGAGGAGACGTGGGGATTTATGGGGTTTCCAGGAGGAAAACGGCACCTAATGTCCCCTCTGAAAGGGAGACTGACCCTTTGGCAAGGCCGGGGAGTCTTTAACAAAGACTCTCAACAGCATGTTGCCTCCCCCTCTCTGCATCCATCCCCCCACCCCAACAAGGAGCCAGACTGCTTTCCTGCGTGGCCTGGGTCCTGGGAAGCCAGCAGTGCTGGGCCACTGGCGCATGGGCACCCTTGGTAGCTGGGCATCTTTCCAGAAGCCAGGGGAGGTGAATGGTGGAGGTCGGGGCACTTCCTCCCCTTTCCATTGTCCGAGGCAGAAAAGTGCAGCCGCTCTCCGGGACCAGACCCGAGGGGAGAGGCAGGTGCACGTGCTGAGGCTGGGGGCCCCCCTGCAGAGCGGGGGAGGGGTGGCCAGAGGGCAGGCTCCCCTGCAGAGCGGGGAGGGGGGGCAGCCGACACCCACTCGCAGACTGCCCATGTGGGGATCCCCCTCCCTCATGCCCTCCCCTCCCTCTTTCTCTTGCAACTGGGACATCAGGTAAGAGAGTGGAAAAATTCTGTATTTCTTCATCTCTCTCTTTCTCTTTTTTCTATTTCCTTTCAAAGAACTTGTAAAAACGCAAAAATAGAGCATGTTATTTGGGGACTTTTATTTAGCAGTTGTCTGAATGTGAGCGCATCTCAGGCAAACCTGTATGCGGTGATTCTGCACTAGCCTCAAATGACACTTCCTCAAAATAGAAATGTTCTCTGTGAAGAAGTGGACAGAGAGTGACCGTCTTGGATGATGGGTCCAGCCTGGCTTCCCCGGCGGCGGCGGCAGGAGCCCAGGCCCCTAGGCGCCTGGAGTGCAGGGCACTCCTTTCTAAGGCCATTGGACGGTGGTCCCTGGGAAAGGTGAAGAAAAGTCATAGCATCCGCAGGAAATTGGTCCCACTTTTTCTCTGGGTCTGCCCGATTGTTTTTCTCGTCTCCACTGCATCCATCCTGCCTGCTCTGCACTAATATACTGTCTGACAAATGATGGCAAAGGGCTCAAGAGAGCCCAGCTCAGGGTCCTGCGTTAGAGGAGAGGAGTTTGTTGGGGAGTGGTGGCTGGTCCGGCAGGGGGTCCCCTGGGACAGGACCTGTCACGCCATCTGAGTGGACAAGAACCGCTCCCGGCACAGCGTTCAGGGCTGCTTGCCACCTGTGACTGTCCCCGGGGCCCTGGGCGCCTTTACCCTGCACCACACTCTCAGCCAGAGGCCAGGCACGCCAGGGATACTGAAGCACGTTGCCCTCGCCCTGGCCCTTGTGGGGACAGAGACTAATCCAGCCATCACCCCAAAGCATACAGACTCGCCCCTGACAGCGTGCAGTGGCAGGGCCTGGCCTCAGGGTTAGGCAGCTGACGCAGGGCTGTGCTGGGTCATGCCGGACCCTGTCTTTATTTACAGTCTTTGAGATTTTGCTCATCTGAATTTTTTTCCCCATATCAGTTGTGATTTTTAAAAATATTACACTTACCTTGATTGTTGAGTGTTTTGGTGCCTCCTTAAATTTTGAGGTGAGTGCTTCCTTTTTCCCACGCTGGAGAATCAGGAGACTAGGCTGGGTGTGGGGTGGGTGGAAAAAATGCCCCTGAGGAGGGGGGTTGGGGGTTGATCTGCAGCTGAATACATGGATCTCCGGTAATGAGGGAGAAAGTTCCAGGAAGAAGGGACGGCACACAGTTGTAGATGAGGAGGAGGGCTTGGTGTGTTCAGTGTGAGGCTGGAGCCTGGTGGGATGGGGGCAGGCGAACCCCCAGTGTTTCAGGGTAGTTAACGTTCAGACCTAATGACCCCTGGGCAGGATGCCTTGTCACTTCCAGGTGTGGCTTTCACAGGCCGGTGGGTAGAATGTGGCAGGCAGCAGGGCTGGCCTCAGGGGAGGGAGGGACGCCGGCTGGCCTGTTGGAGGGCCTGCGTCCCGTGGGGTCTCTTGCCCTGAACGCGGCCACCTCTGTGGTTCTCATGCTCTTTTCCAAGGAGCAACCTGGAGGGAGCAAGCCGGCTCCTCCCGGCCACTGGGCACGGTCCGGACCAGGGAGCCCGGAATGAACGTTTCTCTGGAATCTGGAACACCGCGTGGTAAAAAGCACACTCTGCAGGCTGGAAACTCACAGCCCACACCCGCAGGACACGCCCCTGGTGGCCCAGCCTCTGCGGATCTCTGCCGGGCTCTGTGGGGCCACACAGCCCGGGGCAGAGCCACCCTTCCTGCGCCCCCCAGGATCCCCTGGTAGCTTGGGTCTTCTTTGTCCACACTCGCTGGGAGCTCCCTGGGCTAGAACTGCGTCTTTCCCTTCTCCGGTGAGCTCCTCAGGCCCAAGGATGATGGGACTGAGGCAGGCTTTCGGGACACGCCCGGCGTCTCCAGCGTGGCTGTTCTGTCCTTGGGTCCCTTAGGGGAATGGCTTGAGGGAGAGCCTTCCGGACTAAAATATGTTGTGTGTCATCGGGGAGCCTGAGGGGGTGAAGCTCCCTGAAGGGGACGGGCCAGCTCCCCAACATGCCGGTGGGTGCAGGAGACGGCGCCCACGTCCTCGAGCGGTGCCCTTATCATGAGCAGGCGTGCTGTTTTGTGAGGGATCTCATCCTTCCCTTTCCAGCCTGGGGACCCTTTCCTCGTCATGGACACAGCCTGACACAGATGATCCCAGGGCATGCGGCCTGGTGGGAAGAGAGCAGGATCCTGTAGTTTGTAGGATCTACAGCCTCTGGGGGAGGAAGCATGGCTGAATGCCTGCTCAGTAATCTAATGGGGTAAAAAAAACCTCAGTGTTTAGTCAATGTGCTTATCTCTTTTCTAATTTATATCACCTCTCATCTCTTAACCATTAAAAACTATTTATTTATGTATTTCGAGAGAGTGTGAGCAAGCGGGGGAGGGGCAGAGAGCGAGAGAGGGAGAGAGAGAGACAGAGAGACAGAGAGACAGAGAGAGAGACAGAGATTCCCAAGCAGGCTCTGTACTGTCAGCACAGAGCCAGACACGGGACTCAAACCGTGAGATCATGACCTGAGCCAAAATCAAGATGGATTGGACGCTTATTAACTGAGCCACCCAGGCACCCCATCCCTTAACCATTTCGAGATAGGCGTGGAGGTGTCCCCTGGGGGAGGGGGAGTCATTTGGAGCAGACACTGAAGTCTGGGGCCGCCTTCCCCTGTCCCCGCAACCATAATCCCTCCCCTTCCTGTAGGGCAGGGCATTGCTGGAAGTCCACAGCTGCTCCTTGCTCTGTGCTCTGCGGGGACTCATCCACCAGCCAGTTCTGGTCCCCACGGGGAGAGGCAGGGACCCCAGGGCTAGAATTCTGGCCTCTGGTGTGACGCTGATAGGTGCAATCACCCCCTTCCGCCCCCTCCCTGCTCTGGCCAGTAGCAAACGCGGCTTCCCTTCAACATGGCACAGTGATGCCTTTGGCCCCCTGGCTAATGAGGAGTTTTGTGCTCATTAAGTCATTAGAATCTTGGGACGAACCCGGGTAATTAGCACCGTCTTGCATATAGGGACAGGGAGGTCCAGTGTTGTCCAAGTTCCCTGCAGCCAGGTTGGTGGTGACCTTCAACTTCCAGCCCGCCGGCCTCTGCCGTGCAGCCCCACCTCTGAGGGCAGTTCTGACTCTGCCGTGCTTTTGCTCAGCAGCACTTGGAGACCTTGGTGTCTTTGGGAAGGCGATTCATTATGAAGGTACAAGCCACCGGGGCTGTGGGCCTGGCCTTCTTCCCTATGGTGACGCCCGTGTGAAACTGATGACAGTGCTTGCACTCTGCTGTGCTGCCTTTG
Source organism: Mungos mungo (assembly GCA_004023785.1). NCBI lineage: Eukaryota > Metazoa > Chordata > Mammalia > Carnivora > Herpestidae > Mungos > Mungos mungo. The sequence goes on along the minus strand of PISW01001533.1, from coordinate 217,140 downwards.
GATACAAAATGGGTAGAGAAACGAGCCCCTGGATTGTGTCTACACATCCTTTCCACTCTCGCCTGTGATATTCTCCACTTAGCAAACACTGTTAAGCGCCTACTGTGTGCCAGGCACCACCGTAAGTACCAGGACAGGGCCGTGGCGTACGAGTCCAGAGTGAAGATGCTCACAGAGCCGCGTGCACACATGCCACCATGCGTGTGCTCACTCCTTCCTTTTTTGAAGCCATCAGAGTGGAAAGGTAAGGCCTTCCGACTGCATGCCCAGGCCGTCTTGGTGGGGTGGTGGTGTCTCAGGCTTGGCTGTGGCTTTTGTGATACTTAGGGGGCCTGGGGCGCTGGCACTAAGGTATTCATGGTAAGCTCTGTGTATCACATGCTATGACCTTTCTATGCCAGTGCCGTGGGTCCTGGGTTAGTTTTACGCGGCACTGTGTCCGGACGACTTGGGACAGATGGGTTTTCAGTTGGATGAGAGGGTCCCGACCTGGAATGCTTGTCCTGTAGCCACTCAAGTACTTCCTCCTCTGGTCCTTTCACATCTACTCAACCAGGTTATCCCCGGGCATTCAGACCCTGGCTGAGCTCCTGAGCTCTTGCACAGGGGAACCTCCCTACACCCCGTCCCACGCACACGGTGCTCCGGGTGTACACAGAGCAAGCTTTGGGTGAAGGCGACAGAAATCACACGTTCATGGCTGATCTCTCTGCACAGAGCTGATGGACCCTGGTGTCTGACCCCCAGGAAGGCATGGGACTCACCTCAGACTGTCCCCAGGGCTCAGCTCCCGCTTCTCCCATCCCCAACACCCCAGCGGGGCCTTCTGAGTATAAAAGAACTACTTTCCGAAGCGAGGTAACAGACCTCTTCAGAAACTGGGCAGCAGGAGAGGCAGAGACCTCCTGTAATTGGGGGACGCTAGATGTGCAGGTCTAGAACAGGCACTCCAGTAGAAGAAGAATTTTAAGAAAAAAATTTCATTAATTTTTATCATACAAGTGATAATAATGATTTTTAAAAGATCCAGTAAGGAAAACATAGAATCCCCCCCCCCCCCATATGAATCCAGCAGGCTCATATTGGATCTCGGGAGGAAATAAGTCATGGGAACCCATCAGTGATCTCCTAACCCTGAAGGAAGATGTGAGATCACATGTGTCCTTCTTGCCATCACATGGGGCACTGGAAGCAGGAGAACGTTCCATCCGTGTTCTGGGGAAAGGGGGACTTCTCTGCTGGCGCATGTCATGATGGACACAAAGTAAGGGCAGATGACTGAATGATCCAGGAATTCATGTTCTCTGTGCTTTGCTTGGCCACTCACTGGTCAGCATTTTGGTTGGGCGCAAGGCCAGTTTCTGGATTGGAGAGGGATGACGGATGTTGTATCTTCGGTCGACCCCCCTCAGCCTAATTTTCTGTGTATCAGAAACGTCCAGGTCTACTGAGGGATGAGCTGCCTGAGCACCCTCGTTAACCAGGGGCCCCGAGAAGAAATACAAGAACCCCCCCCCGCCCCTGCAGATGCTCTCATGGCTGCTTATGAAATTATCAGGGGTGACGCCAAGCTGCCAGATTCTTGAGACCGCTCCAGTTCAGACTTGGTGTCTGCAGCGACCTCCTGACTTAACCCAGAGTAGTGATGTTCTGGGGACACGAAATTGGGCCACATCATTCTGCACAAAATCCTCCACTGGTCCCATTACAATTACACCCAGAAGAAAATCCGAACTTCCTACGATGGCCTAGAAGGTTCTGGGGGATGCTGCCACTCATCCTCTCCCTCCATGTCCCTGAGTCCCCCTTCTGCCAGCTTGCCTTTGCTTCCTCCCTTCCAACCACACGAACCCCCTTCCACACACACCACACTCTGCCCTGAACCTTGCTGCTGCCTGTGCAGGAAATATCTGCCCGGATGTGCCGACCCCAAGCCCCTCCCTGGGAGGGCTCCTTCCCAGCCTCCATATCGGCCCGCCCTGCTTCCTCTGCCTCATCCCCGCCCGCACTGCTTTCTCCTTTGTTCTTGGTCTCTCTAACCTGGAACTCCGTGAGGGTTTACTGCCTGTGACTCTGCTTCTAGAATGTGCCTCCGTCTGCGTTCTGAGCGTATTCTAAGAGTATGTGAACAGACATCTGGAGGTGCTGCTGGTGGCTGTGCATCAGGACATTGCTAGGAAACCACCAAAAACCATTTTTCTCATTAACAATTGATAAGAAATCATTAAGTGTAGAAAATTAAAAAAATGCCAATCAGCAAAAAGAATGTTAAATATTACTTATAACTTCGCACATTATTATTATTTGGAGGTTTACCCTTATAGTTTTTCTATGCATGCAGAAAGCAGAGTTACACTGTTTGTAATTTGCTTTTTATTACTTGACACGATATTATGATAAATCCTTCAACATTAGTAAGTACATTTCTATAACATTACTTCTGGGGACTCTATTGTATGGAGAATTTATACATATGCCCATACATATGTACTCTACATGTATATTTACTTTTCTACTGTTGGACATTATGAGTTGTTCCCCAAAAGCAATGAACAACTTAAGTGAAATCTTTATACACACCCACGATTGATTCCTTTGGGAATAGAATCTCTGGGTCGTGCATTTTTGAGGATTTTGATTTAATATTACCAAATTATCCTTCATAAACGTCCCCAGTTTACCCTATTGCCAATAGTGTAGAAAGGGTTTATTTCTTTGCCCTTGACAGACCTATATTATATATTATCATTGTTTCTTTTTTTTTTTTAAGTAGGCTCTATGCCCACCGTGGGGTTTGAGCTCATGACCCTGAGATCAAGAGTTACTCACTCTTCTAAGGAGGCCAGGACCCCTATTTAATTTGGGTGTCCCAAATGATCTCATTTTTGTTTAAATGTCCATGTCTTTGATTACTGATAAGGTTGAGCATCTTTTACATGCTTGTTTATCATTTGTGTTTATTATTTTGTGAATTGCTATGCCTGTCCTCAATACAGTTTTTCCTGTTAAAATATTTCTTTGTTATTCATTTGTAAGAAAGCTTTCTACATTAGGGGAATTAACCTCCTGTTATATGTATTAAATTTTTTCCCTTGGCTTTGGTTTACCTTTCAATTGCAAAATTGTATTTTTTACATGTGGATATTTTATTATTATTATTATTATTATTATTAATTTTTCAATGTTTGTTTATTTTTGAGAGAGAGAGAGAGAAACAGTGTGAGTGGGGGAAAGACAGAGAGAGAGACACAGAATCAGAAGCAGGCTCCAGACTCTGAGCTGTCAGCACAGAGCCTGACACAGGCTTGAACCCACAAACTGTGAGATCATGACCTGAGACGAAGTCAGACGTTTAACCGACTGAGCCACTCAGGACCCCCAACCTGTGGATATTTTAAATTTGCCTGATTCAATGTTAGTTATCTTTTTTCTTTCTAGTTTTTGCCTTTGGAATTGGATTTAGAGAAACCTTTCCCATTGCAATTTATGTAAATGGTACTTCTTAGTTTCACTTAAAAATTTTCAAATCTTCAATGCCTACAGGGTTTGTTTTAATATGTGGTATCAAGCAGGGCACTGATTTTGTTTTCCCGATGAGTGGCAGATTGCACTTCTATTTTTATGGATGAGCCATCCTTTTCCCATTGATATGAAATGCCTTTGTGGTAAAATGTAAATGTGTGTTTGTTTCTGCACTTTTTATCTTGCTTTAAACTTTTTAAAACTTCACAGTTTAATTATTGTTGCTTTCTGCGATATATTTTAACACCTGGTTGGGCAGACCCCATTTCTCTCTCTCTTTCCCTTTTTACAAAAATGTTTCTTGGATATTTTTTTACTTATTTATGCTTTCAAGTAAAATTTGAAATCAATGTGACAGAATATCAAAAAAGCTCTGATGGAATTTTATTTGGACTTGGATTTGGCTGAAAGACTAGAAGAGGGAAGACTGACACGTTGGCAGTACGGAGCCTTCCTGCCCAAGAACCGGTGCGTCTCTTTTATTATTCATTCAAGTGCTGTGTATGCTCACTCATCATTTCTTACAATAGTCTTCACGTAGGCATTTTACATCTAGAAATTAGGAATGTCATTAAGAGCCTTAAACATGTTTATTTTCTTAGTAATGCCACCGCTGGTGATCTAAGCAATGTGAACAAAAGTTTATGCATGAAGATTTTAATTACAACATGATCTACAATGAAGCAAACATTAGAAACGCTTTGGACAATAATTGGGGGATGGTTAAATATCTTTTGATGTAGTCACAAGTTGAAATATTATGCAGCCCTTAACAAGATATTTATGGAAATTAGTTTAGCTTAAATGTTACATGGGAAATCATGATTGAGCACTGAGTGAACACTTTTATATTTTGTATGTATAGCTTTTTACCGTGTCATAGGATAAGATCAGAAAATGTGCTAAAATGTAAGGAAGAGTGGTTCTATTTGGGAGAGGGGTAGTAAATGATGGTTGTTTTTAAAGTGGGGTTTTCTGTACTTTCTCACTTTTCTGCAGTTTGTATGCATTGATGTCCTCATTGGAGCAAAGTGAGGTGTGTGGGAAGTGTGCCCGCGCCCTGCGCTTGGAGCCCGGGCGGGAAGGCGAGTCGGGCCGTATCGGCCGGTGCAGTCCCGCGCGCGACCGGAGGGTGGCAGTGTCCGCTCGCAGACCCGCCACAGGCGGCCCGCTGACCTTTGTCAGCCTCCGCAGTCTCTCGTTTATCACTGATCACAAGAGTGGAATGAACATATTTACTTGTGTTTTGCTTTCCACTTATAATATCTAGTGGCATGGGAGGGAAATGAAAACAATTGTTCATAGGGGAAATTTATGAGCTTCATCTGGCTGCGAGATTTCCGCAGTTGCCCCACGCCGCCCAGGGACTCGGATTGCTTTTTGCATCTTCAGGCGAGGGGAAAGGCGCCTTTCCATCTGCCCAAATGGCTCTTGAGTGTTCGTCATTCCTGGCTTTTTGTGGCAATCGCCTGTGAAAGGCAGACTTTTCCAGCCATCTTTCTCTTCCCCTTGAGCTTGAGAAAAGTGCCCGTCTCCCCCTTTGGGGCTCTCACATTACAGTGGTCCCCGTTTTTTGCTGGGCCCTCCCCCCAGGAGCCTGGATTAGCTAGTTTCCTGGATATCCAGGGGTGTCCTAAAATTTCTTTCCCTTAATGAGCGGGGGCGGGGTTCTGCTGACCCCTCCTGACCCTCAGGAGGATGCTTCCGTATCATGATGGGGGGAGGTGGGGTTTGTGGGCAAGTCCCTTCTCCTGGGGGTAGCAGTATCCTGAGACCTATTGTCTCATACCCAAGATTGGGGGTTGGTGGGCCTGGCAAGAGGGACACCTAAGCGCTGAGGGCTTTGTTGGGTATGCACGCCCGTGTGTGTGTGTGTGTGTGTGTGTGTGTGTGTGTGTGTGGTGGCTTCCATCCCTGTCCACCCTGGCTTTCCCAGCCTGGCAGAGAGCAGGGTGATAGGACGGGTCCTGCTCACTGTGATTCAGGAGGGGACAAACCAGTGGGCCCGTGTAGTCTGCAGACCCTGTAGACCTCAGGCTCAGGGAACTTGCTCCCGGGGGCCTGGACCCAGCTCTGCTGGAAGCCCAGCCCTAGGAGGGACCGCCCATGCACAAAACCCTGCTGTTGTCCTGATGAACAGCCCCCTCCCGGGTTGTGCACTGGGACGTGCTCAGGCTGGGGGGCAGAGCTGCCAGGGGCTCACGCTCTCAGTGATGCAGGAGGGCCGTGTGTAAACAGGGGAAGCCAGGCGGCCCATACAAGGGCTTGGAGCACCAGAAGCATAGAAGGGGGAGATGTGAACACACAGGAGCTCATTGCTAGTGTGCTGGGATGTGGGGACTTTGGTGTCACTTGATGCATGTCAGTATGTGTGTGTGTATGCATGTTTTAAATTTTCTTTTGGTCTTTATTTATTTTGGAGAGAGAGAGCATGAGCAGGAGACGGAGACACAGAATCCGAAGCAGGCTCCAGGCTCTGAGCGCTTAGCACAGAGCCTGATGCGGGGTCGAACCCAGAACCGTGAGATCATAACCTAAGCCAAAGTCAGATGCTCAACTAACTGAGCCACCCAGACGCCCCTGTATATGTATATTTTTATGGGGGTGCTAATATTGTCTCCAGCAGAAAAAGTTGTTTGGGGTCATAATGCACCTGGGATTCTGTCCTGGTTTCTTTCTCCTTCCCTCTTCCTTCCTTCCTTCCTCCCACTTTCTTCCTCCCTCTTCCTCTCTCCTTTTCTCTCCTTCCCTTTCCTTCCTTCCTATCTTCCTCCTTCTTTCCCTCTGTCCACCCTCCTTACTTTACCCCTCTCTCCTCCTTTCCTTTCTTGACTGGGAGAGGTTTTCCTAAAGTGACTGTGCCCTTGGGATCCCATGAAGACCAAGCCCGCAGGGTGCTCACTCCCGGCTGCCACAGTCTCATCTTGGCTGGGACTGCCCAGCTCCGTGCCTGCAGGGGTGTGACAGGGTGTGGCTGCTGCAGTGAGATGCGTGAGGCCCACAGGTGAGCCTTTGATGGCAGCACGAGGGCCTCGTGGAGCCGTGGCCAGGACCCTCTCCTGCAGCTGCATGTCCAGCGCCCCCTGTAGGACCTGAGCTTCCCTCGGGGCTGCGAGAGCATCACTCAGGGATCGAATCCTAATTCAGCCAGAGCTGTTTTCTCCGAGTGAGGTTTGCACTCTCAGGAGCAGAAGGAGAACTGGTTCGCTCTGTGCCTTTGAGTGACTATTTAAAGACCCCATGTTTTTGCCAGCGAGGTTGCCGCCTTGGCACTCGCCGGTCGACGGTGGTCTGGTTCTGTCTCAGTGTCTCGTGCCCACAGGACCCTCCTTCAGCTCATTACAATCCACATTTTCCCAGCAGTCTTACAATCAAATTACTCAAAATTGCACTGCTTTATTGCATATTGCTAAACTCTGAGACAAGCAAATACCCAGATAATGAACAATTATTTATGACAAATTATTACCTTTACATATAAGATTAACAGTTTTTATTAAGTTCGGTAAAGGTGACTTACCCCTCCCTGAGAAAGAGCATGCAGTTTTCACGTGGATTTCCGAGGTGCCTGCTGGAGGTCAGGTGTGGAGGGTGCCGAGAGCCTGCACGCCCCTCCTGGCTGTCCTAGAGGCGACGCCGGCAGGCGGAGGGGAGCCCGCGGCCGATGGGGCCAACCGTCCACTCTTTCTGCCCAAGGCGGCCATCTTGCCACCTCGGGAACTGGGCGGTTTCGAGTCCCCAGCTCTCTTTGTCTCCTTTGAACATGTAATGACAAAAGCACTAAAGAATGGGACACGTTATACTAATTTCATTTGCATGTAAGTTTAAAAATGAGTATTATTTGAAATTGAACTTAACATCTAAAATTATTTATGGACTCTCTAACGTATGGTTTGGTGATTTCTCCCCATCTCCATGGTCCTGGTGAACAGAAACCTCTCTCAGCTAATTATAACATACAGTATTTCCCCAGCAGTCTTACAATGAAATTATTCAAAATTGCATTTCTTTATTGCATATTGCTAAAACCCAAGACAAGCAAACATCAAGATAATAAACAATTATTTATTGCAAATTATTACCTAATATATAAGATTAACAGCTTGTAACTATTAAGATTAATACATGTGGTAAACTGTATTTATTATACTTATTTTGTAGCAAATATCTTTGTATAAAACATATGTTTATGTATTGCAATTAATGAGAAAAAGTGTAAGATTAACAATTTATGTTGGGTTTTGTTTTTAGATTTATGCACACTGTAAAACTTATTTATTGCACTTATTAAAAGTATTTAATGATGGACTTTTAGATGCTATATTTTTAATGTGCAAATATAAACTAAAGGAGTATTAAATTACAAAATGGAAAATTATAACCGAAGTCAAAGAATCCAACTATTTTCTGCTATAAATCTGCTTTAAAAAGATCATCACTGGAATTACTGAATCTTTAAATAGTGGCCTTTATGGTACATAATGAGTTCCAATGAGTTATCCTTTGAAAGGCTTTTTTCATCATTAAAACCAAACTCAACATCTTGCTCTTAAAGATAAATGTAGCTAACAGCGTAAACAGCAGAATCATTTCGTTTTATGACGAGAGGTTGAAGTCACACTGGTGAAGAGCCGCGTGCCCGGATGGGTGCCCGGAGGTGAGGGACCAGGACCCGCCGGCGGGCGAGGCAGGGCCCGGAACAGGTGCAGACGGTTACAATAGGAACTCGGCCCTGGCTGGGCGTTTCTCGCGGTGCCGGGGTTCAGAGGCCCCGCCGCCGCCTGGCTGGGATGGGCGGGGACCCAGCAGGCAGGCGGAACAGGGGAGCTAAAGACGCCCCTGGAGAAAACCGGCATCAGTTTTGGGTCCCTAATTTTCATGAATGTGTTTAGGAACATGTTATGCAAAGGAGTAATTCCTGGGTTTTCTAAGGAGAGAAAGCCCTGGAACCCGGGGCTGCCGAGAAGATGCAGCGTGCCCCCCGCGTGCCCCCCGCCTGCCTCTGGCCAGTGGCTTACACTCGGCTTGCAGACGTGGATTCTCTCCCACGACTGGGCGTTGGAGTCTGGGGTCTTGTGCACAGACCTCCAAATCACGTTCCTGGTGCAGCTGGTCGGAGACCCTGGACATGGGGTTGTTCCTCTGACCCTTGGGCAAGGGTTGGCCACACTGTGCCAAGCGGGTCACGGTGCTGTGGGGGGTGCTGAGCGGCGTTCTTCCCCAGTGCTGCTTGGGATGCTAACCCTTCTTAGGAAGACACACAGGAGAAGGTGGAAGGAGGGGTGAGAGAGGCGAGAAGGGAGGAAGGAGCTTTTCATTCTCAGTGATGCAGATTTCTGTTCACCGATGGAAATTTGGGAAATAAACTCTGCTTCCTCAGGATATGGGTAATTTGTATTATTTTATGTCAGCTGTTGGGAGCACTGCCCCTCACGGTTATCTTTGAAAAATGTGTGGAAAACATCAAAATCTCTGTTCTTTTGTGTGTGGAAGCTACGTGGGGGCTGTGCAGAGCTCCTGTCCCGGGACGCACATACCAGCGACCCAGCCAGCTGTGGGCAGGCGACCGCAGGACTTTTCTCTGTCTACACCCTGGCTGGGGGGCAGCGGGTGGGCTGGTAGCTTCTGTGTCTGCCGCACCCTCCGACTCCCTGCTTGGGAGGAACATGTCCTTCCTTCTCTTATGCACTTACTTATCTCTTTTTGTGCTTTTTAAAATTATTTTTTATGTTGGAGTGTAGTTAACATGCAGTGTTAGATTAGCTTTAGGTGTGCAGTGTAGGCCTCAACGTTTCTACACAGTTCTCAGGATTCTCGGGAGAAGTGTGCTCTTAACCCCTTGATCGGTTTCACCTCCACCAGTTTGTTCTCTGTATTTAAGTGTTCTTTCATTTTTTGACTTTTTTTCTTTGCTTTGTTTCTTATTTTTTCTTTTCTTAAAAAAAATTTTTTTTAAAATGTCTTTTATTTATTTTTGAGAGACAGAGAGAGACAGCACAGGCAGGGGAGGGTCAGAGAGAGAGGGAGACACAGAATCTGAAGCAGGCTCCAGGCTCTGAGCTAGCTGTCAGTACAGAGCCTGATGCGGGGCTCGAACCCACGAACCGTGAGATCATGACCTGAGCCGAAGCCGGATGCTTCACTGACTGAGCCACCCAGGCACCTCTGCTTTGTTTCTTAAATTCCACTTATGAATGAAATCATATGGTATTTGTCTTTCTCTGTCTTATTTCACTTATATATAAAGAATTGGGGCATCTGGGTGGCTCGGTACGTTAAGCATCCAACTCTTGATTTCGGCTCCAGTCATGATCTTACGGTTCTTGCGATCGAGCCTCGCGTCAGACTCTGTGCTGACAGTGCACAACCTGCTTGGATTCCTTCTCTTCCTCTCTCTCTGTCCCTCCCCTGCTGTTGCATGCTCTCTTTCTCAAAATAAATAAGTGAACGTTAAAACAAAACAACAAAATATATAAACAATTTATGCAATTCAGCACCAAAAAACCCCCCAAATAATCATTCAAAAATGGGCAAAGCACCTGAATAGACATAGAGATGTAAGACATACAGAAAACAGATGTGTGAAAAGATGCTCAACATCACTAATCATCAAGGAGATGCAAACCAAAACCACAGTGAGGTATCTTCTTACACCTGCCAGAATGGCTAAAATAAACAAGATAAGAAATAACAAGTGGGGGCAAGGATGTGGAGAAAAAAGACCTCCATACACTGTTGTAGGAATGCAATTTGTGCAGGCACTCTGGAAAACAGTATGGAGTTTCCTCAAAAACTTACAAATAGAATTACCATAAGAGCCAGTAATTCCACTACTGGGTTTTTATCCAAAGAAAATGAAAACACTAATTCGAAAAGACATTTGAACCCCTGTGTCTATGGCAGCATTATTTACAATAGCCACGATATGGAAGCAACCCAAGTGTCCATCGATAGATGAATAGATAGGGAAGATATGGTGCGTATAGACAGTGGAATATTACTCAGCCATGAAATAATGAAATCTTGCCATTTGCAGGGACATGGATGGAGCTAGAGTCCATTAATTAAGCAATTCCTTCCTTCCTTCCTTTCTTGATTCATTGGCAGTTCATTCAGTAGCTCGGTGTGTATGGTGGGCTCCTGGGCAGGACCTCCAGCTGTGTTGCAGCCCAGCTTTCAAGGATGGGGAGCTGGGACAATTCTCTCTAGTCTGGGTCTTCATAAGAGTTTCACTGTGATGCCCAGTCTTCAGTTCCAGAGACTGCTTCTAGAGGTTTTCCTTGGGACCTACATTCTAGACGATTTCCAGGCAGGAGACTGGGGCTCCACAGTGAGGATCACAGCTCAGGGTGTGGGCTTGGGCCGCGGAGGGGTTGGCATCTGAAAACTCACTCTCCTGAGTAAGGTTAAACACTAGGCTGTATTTTCCTAGGGAGCCCCAGGAATTAAACTTCTGTGCATCCGAGTTTACCACATTATTCAACCTCCTCGTAATAAAAGATGCTAATGTTAATAGGAGGTGACCTTATTTTAACCCATCACATTGGTCAGTGTTTGCAAATGTGCTGGTATCTGGCCAGAGGCCAGGAGCCAGTGTACCGCAGCCGGCTGCAGGTGGGAGGAAAGGGGACAGTGTCCAGGAGGGCAGAGTCTCTTTCCTTCTGGCCTGTGGATGCTCCTCGAGGAATTCATCCTGAGGACATGATTACAAAGGAACACGGAGATCTAGCACAAGGGTGTTGTTTCAGCATCTTGCATAAAAGAAAGAGACAGAGCACCTTTGTCCGGCCACTGAGATTAGGAGAAGAAACGATTTCATCCTCCAAGATGGGTGCAAGAACCCGGCAGTTTTGAACTATGAGAAGCAGGGGTGGAGTGGTTACTAGAATCTGGTTTCTTTCATGGAGGAGGAGCTTATCTGGGCCAGAAGGCGGAGAGGCATCGAAGAGGGCAGTATCTACCTTCAGTGCTTCCGCTCCCTGCCAGCGGCCGTCCCGGCTACCCCGGTTTTCTCCTGTCCCCGCTGCTCTCCTCCAGCAAAGCATCCCCAAAGCCTTACAGGGTGTACACCCTTCAACTCCTAACTTCCACTTTTAAGAATTGTCTGCAGGGAATAATCCTGGATGAAAACAAAGAATCATGCCTGGTGGCATTTGCAGCTTTATGTGTGACTTGTTATTATAGAAAATGTAACAAATGTATAGAAGTTGTGTATCCAGAAAAACAGAACCCCACGTGCCTGTCCTTCAGATGCAACTCCTCGGTCCCTTCCTGTCCCCAGGTTTATTGACACAAATCCCAGATCCCATGTTATTTCCCCCATCAATCATTGAGAGTGCATCTCTGAAAGAGGAGGGTTTTGAAAAAGTGTAAGCATAATACTCTTATTTTACTTTAAGAGCACCAAAATTGGGGCGACTGGGTGGCACAGTTGGTTGAGCATCTGAATCTTGGTTTCGGCTCATGCCATGATCCCAGGGTTGTGGGATCGAGCCCCACATCACGTTCCAAACTGGGCACGGAGGCTGCTTAAGAATCTCTCTTTCTCCCACTCTACACAACTCCCATGCTCTCACTATCTCTCAAAAACAAACAAACAAACAAACAAATAACCCCAAATTCCTTCATGTTGTCAAATATCCAGCCAATGGTCAGTTTCCTGTTTGTCTCAGAACCTGACTTTTTCTTTGAAACAATTTCTTGGAATCAGATAAGGTCCCTCCATTGCAATTTGGTCGACATGCCTCATCTTTTTTCCCATTTCCTCTCTCTCTTCCCTTTGGAATGTTTTGAAGAAACTGGATGAATTGTATTGTTTTCTACAGATTTGATTTTGCTGATTGCTTTTTTTCATGGCACTTAACATGTTCCTTTGTCTCTTGTTCCCAATAGAAGTGACAGCATTAGAGCTATTGCAGACATCAGTGTCTCAAAATACAGCTATGCTCATCTCCACTTTGAAGTGATTGGATATTGCACTAGACCTTACTATTTGATAAGTATATGAATATTCCACATATATTATTATGTCATAAGTTGGTTTTTTATAAAATATTTTGATAATTATATTTCAGTAGTTTATAACCTATATGTTTATTAAATTTCATTTTTCTGAGAAGGAGTGTATCCTCTTTGCCAAAAACCAGAAGGGTCAATGACCCCACAAGGAAAAATCTTCCATTATGTTTTTTAAGTTTATTTATTTTGAGAGAGAGAGAGAGAGCACAAGCAAGCAAGCAGGGAAGGGGCAGAGAGAGGAGAGAGAGAATCTCAAGCAGGCTCCATGCTATCTGCACAGAGCCTGACCTGGAGATCGATCTCATGAACCATGAGATCATGACCTGAGCTAAAATCAAGAGTCAGACACTTAATTGACTGAGACACCCAGGTGCCCCCAATCTTCCATTATTTTAAGCCTGCAAAGTGGTTACATTCTATTTCTGTGACATCTTTTTCTTCTTTGTTTGTTAGAGAGAGAGGAGAGAGAGATTGTGAACAGGGGAACTGGCAGAGAGAGAGAGAGAGAGAGAGAGAAAGAGAGAGAATCTTTTTAAAAAATGTTTATTTATTCTTGAGAGACAGACAGAGTGCAAGCAGGAGAGGAGCAGGGAGAGAGGGAGACATAGAATCCGAAAGCAGGCTCTGGGCTCTGAGCTTTCAGCACAGAGCCCAACACAGGGATCAAACTCATGAACTGTGAGACCATGACCTGAGTTGAAGTCGGACACTTAACCGATTGAGCCACCCAGATGCCCCAAGAGAGAGAGAATCTTAAGCAGACTCCATGCTCACCACGGAGCCTGACACACGGCTTGCTCCCACGACCCTGGGATCATGACCTGAGCTAAAACCAAGAACTACTGCTCAAATTACTGAGCCACCCAGGTGACCCTCACATCTTGTCAATTCATTACCTGGAATACTTTTATAGGGAAAAGTACCTATCATCAATTATTTCATTACTTTGATTTTTAGGGGTTTTAAAAATGAAACTTTATTTTGAGATAACTGTAAATTCATGTGCAGTTGTAAGAAATAGTACAGAGAAATCCCATGAACTCCTTTACACAGTTACCTCAATCATAACATTCTGTAAAACTCTAGTGCGCTATCAAAATCAGGATGTTGACATCGATGTAGGCAACATACAAAGCAGTCCGTTCCCATAAGAATATTCATGTTGCCCTTGTTTTAGCTACACCCATTTCCTTCTCCTTCTCAACAACTCCTTAATCCCAGCAACCACTAATCTGGTCATCATTTTCTATACTTTCCTTATTTCAAGAATGCTACACAAATGGAATCATGCATTACACAGCCTTTGGGGATTGGTTTTTTCACTCAGTGTAATATATGTACACACACACACACACACACACACATGGGATTTTGAAAGAAATTGCATTAAGCCTGTATATCAATTTGAGAAGAAGTAATCTCTTTAGCACGTTAAGTCTTCTTATCTATGAACATGGTATGTCTCCTTATTTATTTAGATATTTGATTCCTTTCTTTTTTTTAAAGTTTATTTATTTTGAGAGAAAGTGTGTGTGTGTGTGTGTGTGTGTGTGTGTGTGTGTGAGAGAGAGAGAGAGAGAGAGAGCAGGGAAGGGGTAGAGAAAGAGAGAGAATCCCAAGAAAGCTCTGTTCTGTCAGCATGAAACCTGATGTGGCGCTCGACCCCATGAACCATGCAATCTTGACCTGAACTGAAACCAAGAGTTGATGGCTTAACTGACTGAGCCACCCAGGTGCCCCTTTGATTTCTTTAATCAGCATGTATAGTTGTCTGTATATGTCTTGCACATGTTTTGTTAGATTTACACCTTAGTATTTTATTTTTGTAAGCAATTATAAGTGTATTCTATTTAAAATTTTGGTGTTGATGTGTTTACTGCTAGTATATTGAAACACCGTTGATTTTTGCATGTTTATCTGGTATCCTGCAAGCTTATTGAATCACTTGCTAGTTCTAGGAGATTTTTAAAAATAGATTTCTACATAGATAATTATGTCATGTGCATTAAACAAACAGTTTAATTTCTTCTCTTCTCATTTGTATGCCTTTCATTGCCTTTTAAAAATTATTGCACCGGCTAACATTTCCAGTAACGTGTTGAATAAATGTGGTGAGGGTGACACCTTGCCTAAACTCTGATGAAAATAATTCAGTCTTTCACCATGAGGTGCAATGTTAGCTGTAAGTTGCTTGTAGATGCACTTTATCAAATTATGGAATTTCCCCACTGTTCCCAGTTATCTGAGTGTTTTTCTTCTTCTATTTAATATCATGAATATGTGTTGAATTTTGTCAAATGCTCTTTTTGCATCAATTAACATAATCATATAATTTTTATCATATTAATATGGTGGATTACATTGGTTGATTTTCTAATATTAAAACAGACTTGCCTCAGTGGAATACAGGTATTTGTTATTGTGTGTAATTTTTGTTTATATTGCTGAATTCTATTTGCTAATATTTGTGAAGGATTTTTGTATCTATCTTGATGTAGTTTCCCTCTCTCCTCCTTCCCTTCTTCACCTCCCCCCCTCTCTTTCCCTCTTTCTTTCCCTCCCTTCCTTCCTGGCTTTCACAGTCTTTGTCTGGTTTTCATATCAGGGCAATACAAGTGTCATAATATGAATTGGGAAGTGTTCCTCTATTTATTTTCTGGAAGAGATTATGTAGAATGGTGTTAATTCCTCTTTAAACATTTGATAGTTGATAGAATTTACCAGTGACACCATCTGGGGCTAGAGATTTCCTTTTTCAGAGTTTTTAAATTACAAATTCAAATTTCTTAATCATGATGGGGCTATTCACATGATCTTTTTCATGTTGGGTGAGTTATGGTTATGTAGAAAGAATGTAATACCTAGAGCAACCACTAAAAAAGCTGTTCAAAGAGAATTCACTACAAAACACAACAGATAATCGGCTGGTATCACTATTTCGCCAGCTGGAATGAAGCACCGACACATTACCACCTTTATCTCCCCGTTATGATACCGTTTTTTTCAAACATTTTTCTCTACACATACTTAGCACCACATCAAACAGCGTTATAATTTTTGCTTCAACCATCAAACATGATTTGGGAAACTCAAAAGAAGGGAAGCCTATGTATTTACCCACATTTTTGCTTGTTTAATTCTCTCTTCCTTCTTGATGTTTTTCTTTTAGAGCAACATTTCTGTTTAAAGAACTTCCCTTAGCCATTCTTTTCAGGGTTGGTTTGCCCCAGACAAATTCTAAGTTTTTCCTCACGGGAGGATGTCTTGATTTCTCCTTATGTACTGGTGGTATTTTTGCTGGGTATAGATTTCTGGCTAGGCAGTTCTTTTCTTTTCAGCAGTTAAACAACATTGTGTCACTTCTACTTCATCTATAGTTTCTGATGAGAAATTACTATTATTCTATTCTTTTCTCCCCCTATACCGAAATGATTTTTTTCTGGTTGTTTTCAAGATTTTGTTTTTATCTTTAGTTATAAGAAATTAATTACAATGTATCATCATCATCATCATCATCATCATCATTATTTAGTATTTATACTGTTTGGGTAAACTTACCTCCTTGAATCTGTAGGTTTATGACTTTTGTCAACTGGTTTTCAACCATTGTTTTATTTGAGTACTTTCTAGTTCCATCCTCTTTCTCCTCTCCTTTCAGGAATCTGATGAAATGAATGTTAGTTCTTTTGTTATAATCCCACAGGTCTCTGAGCCTCTGTTGTTTTTTCCAGTCTATTTTTTCTCCCTGTTGTTCAGATTGGGTGGTGTCAATTGTTCTCTCTTCTAGTTCACGGATTCTTCCCGCCTCCCCTCCCTTCTCCTCTTAAGCTCTTTGACTTAGCCTTTTACTTTGGTTGTTATCTTTTTCAGTTCTAAAATTTCCATTTGGTTCCTTTTTATATCTTTTATTTCTTTTTTGAGACTCTTTTTTCCCATTTGTTTTAAGTGTGTTTGCAATTGCTCACGGAAGCATTTTTTGAATGATGAATGCTTTAAAATCTTTGTCAGATGATTATAACATCTCCGTCATATTGGTGTTGGCATCCAATTGTCTTTCTCATTCCCTTTGAGACCTTTGTTTTTTGTGGTAGGATGATGACTTTTTAAATTGACGCCTGAGAATTTGTGTTATATTATGAGACTCTGAATCTTACTTAAGCCTTAGTTTTAGGTGGTTTTGTCACCAGTCTAGTAGGAGGGTGGGGACTTCTTATCAGTTTGGCTCTGAATATTTTGCAGCTGTGTTATTTGGTGGACACACATTTAGGATTGTGTCTTCTTGGTGGATTAACCCTCTTATTATTATATAATGTCTCTCTCTGTCTCTGATAATTTTCTTTGCTCTATTTTCATCTATTTTATCTGATACAAGTATAACCTACCAGCTTTCCGACTTGCCTCGGTTGATGCTGGAGGGAGCAGGAGCTTTACTACCTTGGGTGAGGGCAAGAGTACGAGCTTCCCATGAGGGCGTCACTGACACGGTGATGGGGGTGGTCTTATTAAGCTGGATGATGGTGAAAATCTTGATCTTCTGCTAGGCCTGCTCTGATGCCATCAGAGATGGGAGGCACAGTTTGGTACTGATGAGAGAGAGGTGAAGTCCAGGCTCTCTCCATGGTCTCGTCAGACAATTTGGAGAGAGAGCCATTACCCCAGTGGGGATGCTGGGGTTCCTTGTTGCGGCCTCCTGAAGATGTGAGTCTAGACCTCTCATTTGGCATTTGCTGGTGTAGATGTGAATAGGACCACTTTTTTGTGTGTGTGGTAATGTTTGGCTGGAGCAGAGTGGTTATTGTCTAAAAGTTTCCTGTCTTCCTTGCCTGCCCCTCTCCTTGTCCTTTGGCTAGAGAGATAAGGCTTCTGTTGGGGTTTGTTTTCTGTGACTATTGTAGTTTCCAGATTTCTGGTTTCTTTAATTCCAAGTCTAGCATATATGAAAAAAAAGAAAACCAAGGGAAGTGACTGCTATGTCATTTCTTGGATTTTAGGTCCTAGCAGTCTGCCTTTTTTCCCCCCCCTACCTCCTCTGGGACCAGTGAGCAGCCTCCCTTCCCTGATCACTGTCCCATGGGGTTAGTTCCATGCTGTTGAGCACATGGCCTTTGGATCTCATTCATTTATTCATTCATTTCTTCTTTCGTTTAACAAAATTGGTTGGGTGCCTATCCCCATGGATATGATGGCCCTGAGTTACAGTCAGTGGAAGAGACAAACAGTAATCTGAGGGTTTGGGAAGACAGTGTCCCCTGAGCTGGCCTTGCACCATCCTGGTGAAGGCACTCTAGAGGCAGGTCTTGGGTCTGGCTGCTCCTGCTCTAGGATGAGACAGGACTCCTGGTCATAGCCTTGGTGGGAGGCACCTGGGTGCGTGGCTCCTTCAGGATGCATTTCCTTATCTACTGAGCACCTGCTGCCACAGAGCCTGTGCTGCAAAGAGATGTGCTGTACGAGAGGTGGAGCCAGCTGTTGGCAGCTCCAGGCCAGGCTGGGCCGGGGATGAGGCTGTAGAAACAGCCAGTGCCTGGAAAGCTCATCCTTGAATGGACAGTGAGGACACCAGTGGTGCTAGGGAATCAGGGTATGGTTTCCTTTAAAAGGACACTTCTGTGCTAGACCTGGGCACTGATTGGAAAAAAAAAAATCTTGGTAGACAGATGAGCAGTGAGCCCTATTCTCTGCTCCCGTCAGATGGGACAGCTAGAACAGGGACCTGGGGACCCAGGTTCCCACCAGGCCCCATCCTGGCTCCGTCTCTCTCCTCCCCACAGGCATTGTCTTTCTCCTCACATGATGTCCCATCGGGCCCCCAGCCTGCTGACTCCCCGCTCCCCCACGGGCACTCTCTTCTGCCCATGATGCCAGTCCAGGCCCTGCATTGTGTCGGGAAGATGTGGCTCACCCGCGTGGGTTATTATTAGCCTGCAATGAAGTGAAAGGCCCTGAATGGGGGATGCCGAGCTCCTGCTTGACACCGTGGCCGAGGCAAGAAGGGAATGATTCATTATGGCTACAAGGCGTGCTCTAATTTCATAGAACGAAATAAATGACAGTCGTATTTTGGGCGCCACCACGCGCTGATAGCATTGTTCCCTGACCGCCTCTCACCCAGGCTGCAGGGAGAATTAGAGCAGCCTTTGTGCGGGGAGATGGGAGGCTGGGGGCGCCTGGGGGCCGGCAGGTGCCGTGACCCTGGGAGGCTGTGTAAAGTCCCTGTTCAGTGGCTGAGGCCAGGGAAGGGGGCCTCAGGACCCCACTCTTCCAATCAAGCACCCCAACCTGCTGATCCCACATCAGCTTCCTGTGCCCTACTTCATCCCCTTCCATTCTCATGGCTTCTCCAGATCCGGCTTCCTGTCCAGTACTCCATCCTGTTCAGGTCCAGCTCTGGGCCCCCTCCTCCAGGAAGCCAACAGCATCCATCCTGTGCTGTTCTTCTGGGTCTGTGTGAGTGCCTCCTTCCCTCCCTGCTGGCTCCCAGGCTCTCTATCAGCCTCTGACTGGGCGCACTGCAACCATGCCAGCAGCTTTGGGTGAGGCTTCTTCAGCTGGGAAGGTGGCCCCAAGTTCGAGGCTGCGCGCCTTCACCTGGTGTCTGCTGGAGAATGCCCTCACAAGCTGAGACCCACAGTGGTGTAGCTGTCGAGGCAGGGGCCCTCCAGGGAAGGGCTGGCTGGGTGATGTGTGGAGTCTAGGGTGACATGAAAATGCAGGACCATTTGTTAAAAAATTAGTGGAGGATTTCAGGACACAAGAGCAGAGGCTTAAACCCAGGGCAGGGCCCTTCTGAGTGAGGGACCCTAGGGCAGTGAGCTGATGCCAGGTGCATGAAGCCGGTCATATCCAGCACCAGAGACCAGAGATCCAAGGTGGAGCCTAGGGTCCCCGTGGGGACAGCATGGGGTCATCTCCCTCAGCTGTGGCAGGCAGGCTGGCAGGGCCATGGGGAAGGACACAGGACCAGCTGGGATGCAAGCACGTCGGCAGGTGCCAGAAACAGCCCCGGATTGGGCTTCCCCAACGTGCTTCATTCGTGCTCTGGAACCCAAGATAAAAATAATAGAGGAATAGGATCACATTCAAGGGCAATTTCATCCTTGGGCATCAAACCAGCAAAGGAAGCCTTGGGATCACTGGACCAGCGAATTCTTGTTCCTGCAATATTTGCACACAAAATGGTCTCATGTTTAAAAATGCACATTAGAAGGCACGTCAATCCTAGACGCTTGGAAATAGGTGCTGACTTGACAGGGAAACAGAACTTATTCATGGAGTTTAATTTGTTCAAACACCTTTCACAATTGGGGTGACAGGGGGGCCATGGGCCAGGGCACCCACACCCTCCCGACCGGCTCCTGCTGCAGTGGAGGCCACTGCATGGAGTGTGTCAGCAGTGAGATGCCCGAGGCTCTGTGGAAGGCCCTGGGCAGCCATGCCAGACAAGGCCCCCTCTCCCTGGTCTCTCCCCTGTTCTCCAAGATAGGGTCCTGGCATCACCTGTAGACCAGAAGTGGGGGGCTGGGCAGCTCCCCGGAGGGCAGACCACCACCCCCCGAGTCAGAGGCTGCACTGGGTTCAGCCTGTGGGGGCTCCTTAGCTAGGCCAGCTTTCCCTGGGCGCTGTTGCAGGTTGCAAACGATGTTCTATAGGCAGAAGTCTTCAGGCCCAGGTAGTTTATTTTATTTTTTTTTTGTGGGGAGGGGGTGCTGTGCATTGTTTTAACCAAACTTAAATTAGATGCCAGTCTGTAAATATCAGAAGATTGAACACAAAAATCCGAAGTTCTAGCTTCTCTTGGAAAGATCTGGAGAATCCTGCATGACCATGAAGGGGGCTGCTCCTTTTAAGTGGGGCCATGCTCTGTAGTTCACCATGGGCCCCGCCACTCAGGACTTTCGCCCAGTCCTGCAACGAGGAGCTGTCCCCAGAGACTTTGATTTGCACAGTTGTATTTCTTACACCTGGCAGGTGTCACTCGTTTAGGGGTTTAGGGCGACTCCTGCTCCCCTTAGGCATTTTGCCCCTTTCCTCCTCATTCAGAACTTTCCTCTGGTGTCTTGCTGATTGCGGAGGCCCAGTGTTGGGGTATAGACGGATATAGAGGAGGTGTCCGTGTGGTCTCTACCCGCCTCCGTCCTCACATGCTGAGTGTACTTGATTTATCCTGATGACCAAGTTACGGGGCTGGAGATTCCTTACTGATGACTGAGAGCAAAGAGGGCGCATAGTCTCATACTCTGTCTACAACCCCCTCCCTGCCTGTGGGGAGGCTGGACGGGCAGAGATGGCTGTGGCTTTGCTGGAAGGAGGCTAGGAGGGCGAGGAATGTTCTCTATGTTCTGCATCCACTGAGGAGGGTCAGCGGGGCTGTGTTTGCCCCAGCAGGACACGCCTCGTAAGATCTGCCCCTTTTCATTCTCTTCGACATCCATAGATCAGGAGTGCAGAGACAAAGTCAAGGACGCCACGTGGCCCAGGAGGCTCTGGTTTGTGGCTGCTGCTCATCCTTGGGCCTTTGGAGACGATGATGCTGCCCACAAGTTCATGTTGTCTCTCATGGCATTTTCTACAGGGCATGGCCTCTGCTCCCCAGCAGGTGCTGACTTGCCTTGACGTTCGAGGGAGGCAGAGACAGAGTTTTCTTATCAATAGAAAAATGGCAAATGCAAAGACTTGGGTGTGGGCAGCCACCCCAATGTCCGATTAGGGGAACATCCTGCTTTTCTTTTTTTTTTAATTTATAGTTTATTGTCAAGTTGGTTTCCATATAACACCTAGTGCTCTTCCCCACGAGTGCCCTCCTCCATGACCGTCACCTCCTTCCCCTTTCCCCCACCCCCTTACCTCCCCTTTTTCAGCCCTCAGTTTGTCTTCAGTATTCAAGAGTCTCTCATGATTTGCCTCCCTCCCTCTCCCTAACTCTTTTCCCCCTCTTCCCCTTCCCATGGTCCCCTGTTAGGTTTCTCCTGTTAGACCTATGAGTGACAATATATGGTTTCTGTCCTTCTCCACCTGACTTTTGCTTAGCAAGACACCTTCGAGGTCCATCCACTTTGCTACGAATGGCCAGATTTCATTCTTACTCATTGCCATGTAGTATTCCATTGTGTATCTTCTTTATCCATTCATCAGTTGATGGACACTTAGGCTCTTTCCATGATTTGACAGCCTGCTTTTCAAATACTACCTTATTAAATGGTTATCCAGCAGAAGATTGAGTTAGAATTTTTAATGTTTAATTTTATTTTTTGGGAGACAGAGAGAGACAGAGTGCAAGTAGGAGATGGGCAGAGGGAGAAAGAGGGAGAAACAGAATCCAAAGCAGGCTCCAGGCTCTGAGCTGTCAGCAGAGAGCCTGATGTGGGGCTCGAACCCATGAACATGAGATCATGATCTGAGCCAAAGTCAGACTCTCAACTGGGGGCCAGTTGAATTAAACCGAGGATAAGGTATGTAGTAGGGGGAATGTGGATCATGCAGAGTCAGGTTAAATGTTGCTCTGCTTTACTGACGGACATCACTGCTCTCCAGAACGCCCCCTGGCCATGTGGTGAATTGGACCTCTGCTACACAAGTGATAGAGGGTTCCTTTGCTGAGGATGTCTGGAGCTGGCCATGCGATGTGACTGCCTGTCTCAGGGATGAATGACAGCGCTCTGGTTTCTGGGACCCACCTGTGGCTCGGTGGGGAGGGGGAGGTCCAGGGAGTGTAACCATCACCCCGTCTTTAGCTGCCAAGTTGGTGTTTTATCATGGGGACATCACTTAAACTTTTGGGGTCCTCAGCTGGAAAATGGAGTCAAACTCTGGAAGGGTCTCATCTCCCTAAGGGGACAGTCTCCTGGTCCCTTAATGTCATTTTCTTCAGAGAACCTTTTCTGATTCTCAGAAAGGTTGCCATATGCAAAACCAGGCTGATGTTGAAAACCATTCCATCTGGAGGTCGAGGGTCTTGGGGACATGGTAGGTTGGTCACTTGCTGGTGAAGGACAACCATTGGCTTTGAAATGATACCATGCAGGGCCCAGAACCTTCCCATCCAGACTAGGTGGTCAGCGACACTTGTCCACAGGCAGGGCTTGAGTTTCCAAGAGCAAACGGAGTATGTCAGACGGGCCAGGGGTCTTCCATGCCTTTCCTCAGACCTTAGGGCTGTAGCATCTGTCTTTTGAAAACCCGGAGGAGAGCAGGGGACCTGGCCCGGAGGCAGTGCACGCCTGCCTCTCTGGTGCGGCCTGTTCCTCCCTGTGCGTCCTCTCTCAGCCTCCTCCGTGGCTCCAAGCAGAGGCCATCTGAAAAGTGAGCCTTTGGAGAAATCGAACAACTTTCCAGCAACAAGGGAGTCCTAAGGGAGGCTGAGAAATCCCGTGAAGCCAAAAACGAGCTCTGCAGGGCACACTTGGTGGCCCCCACTGCCAGGCTGTAGGCAAGAGCAGAGGCTGGCAGGGTGAGGTGGGCTCCACTCCGTCCTTAGGTTCTGGGTTCAGACGATGTGCTGTTCCTCTTCCACACCTTTAGACACTGACACACTTGTCCTGATTTGCCCAGGACTTTCTTGGTTCTGGTATTTTGAAAGTCCACATCCTGGAAGCCCCCTCAGTCCTGGCAAACCAGATGACTGGCCACCCTACCTGGGCATCTTCCCCAAGCCAGAGGGGCGGTCAGTGTGTAAAATGTGGGACGGGGGTGGGGGTCGTCTGAGTGTGAGGAGCCAGCCCATGGAAGAGGCAGCCACCCTTTACTGTGAAGGGCCACGGAGTGCTTCGTGCATTTCCTGGCCTCCCCGGCATACACAACATTGTGACATTGCACAGAACACCGCCTGTAACTCCTGGCAGACACGATGTGATTATAGTGGCTACCAGCCCACGGTCCGTATGCGTGGCGCTGGGATTTGGAGCCGGGGTGTCAGGCTCTACAGCCCACACAGTCCACCTGGTGGGAAATTGGTGACAGGTGCCACTTTTGGAGACTGTGGTCTGTGGAGCAGCTCGTTTTCGTGTGCTGGAACCTTGTCACTCCCATCCCCCACCCCAGCGAGTACCCTCTGCTCACCCCAACTTCTGGGGGTGTGACTGGGATCGGGCACGTCCTTCCCGCTGCCCACCCTGGGAAAGAGGTGGGCGCCCAGTGCACATGTGCCAAGTCAATGTCAGCGTCCGCACACGGAGCCCGTCCAGCCTCTGGTCCTCACCAGATGCCTGAGAGCACATGGAGCTTAAACACAGACGTGGACCAGACGTGGATATGTGACCTCTTTGGGGATTTATGTTGTTCTTCTGAGCCATGATTTTCTCCTGGTAAAATGGGGAAAATAAAAATCCACCTGCTTCACAGAGATTCCAAGACTATGAAGCTCTAGGATTCTTAAGCTCTAGGATTCCACATGAATGTCAGCCACATCCACCTCTATCCACCTGCCCTGCCCAGTGATGTCCTCTCCACTGGGGAGCGTGGGAGCAGCTGAATTCTCTCTCTCTCTCTCTCTCTGTTGTGTGTCATCACAACTGGCCTGCCTGGGCACTGGGACCCAGAGTCCAGGGCCACGATGGGGAAGCTTGTGGAACAGAGGGCCTTACCACAGTCTTATTACATGTGTAGAGAGGGGCACCCCGGGCTCTGTGTGTGCCTGGTGGGGAGACCCTGGCATGGACACACCTGAGCATGTGCATGGAGACGAATATCGAGAAGGTGGTAGGTTCAAGTGACCACACCCACTCTCCATCCGGCAGACCAGGAGCCTGGACGGCAGTGAGGGAAGGCAGGGGGCAGAGCAAAGGGACAGCAGATGGTTCTCTGCCTGTAGAGACCCAGCGTGATCTTCAAGGGCCAGTGCGCACTCTGTCCCCTCCGCGTGGGCTTCTTGTGTCCTGGTCATTTCTTCATCTCTGTCCCCCGATGTGCTCATTTTCACCTGTGTCCTTCTCACATAACTGGGAGAAGCCTGCAAAGGCAAGGCGGTGTCTAGGTCCACTGTGATTGTCACTCTCGGGAGCTGGCTGGGACACAGAGGGGACGTATGCCACCTCCTTCCTCACTAGACACCCTGGGGCACCCCTACGTGCCTAGCGGGGACAAAGCTATCAGAGCCCCGAGTGCCCAAGGATATCGTGACGATGGCCTGAGTCACAGCAGGTGACGCAGGACCACCTTTTAGAGTCTTGCGTGGAGGCGGTTTGCTTTCCTACGTGGTTGTGCTGTCTTTCACCTTTTCTCCATGTGCTTTGCACACACGGCATGGTTGTTGGTGGGTTGCCATATCAAAGGACAAAAACGACAGCCCAGCAGTCTGTGTGCTGCACGCGCCAGACCATGCGATGACGCACAGTTGCAAGAGGTACTGGTCTCGATGCCTCCCCGCCTGAGTTGATCAGAGTGCCTGAGACCACTTATACCTTCCTCCGAGATCATTGGTGGAGGTGTTTTTTCTTTCTTTTTTTCTCTGTGTCGAGAAGATGCTTATGGGAGCTTCTGATGCTTTGTGACGGTAGTGAAGGGGATTATAATGAAAGCCATGAGCGAGCCTGCATGGAGCTGGGAAGGGCGAGGAGGGCCCCTCCACGGGAGCAGAGTACGGACCAGGGCTGTGGGCTTCTGCAGAGCTCAACACTCTATTCACATTGGACTTCCCTTGGACCACGTGCTCTGTGGCGTGCTACCAAGGAGAGTCGGGCAGGACCCCTGTCCTGGTCCATGGGAGCTACCAGAACAACACGGGCTGAGTGGCTTACACAGCAGGAGTTAATTTTCTTGTAGCTCTGGAGGCTGGAGGCCGAGAGGAGGGTGTCTGCATGATCGGTTCTGGTGTGAGCTCTCTTCCTGGCTTGCAGACAGCCACCTTCTCACTGGACCCTGCCTGAGACCCTGCGGTGGCTCCCCATCGTATTAGGTCAAACCCCTAATCCTGTCACATCCCCAAGGCCCTCCATGATGTGGGGCCAGGTTGACCTCTACCCCAGTCACTGTCCCAACGCTTGGGAAGCACTGACCTTTCGGTTTCTCCCGTTTGGGCCTCAGCATTTGCTGTTTCCTTGTGTGCAAAGTGCATTTTGTCATTCGGGTCTTGGCTTCCTGATGGCACAGCTGGATCTTGCTGTTGCTCTGTCACATCACAAGTTGTATTTCTTTATAGCTCTTGTGGCCCGGAGGCTTGGCTGTCGGTTCAGAGTCCGTCCCCCTGGCAGGCGCCTCCCCGCTCGCCCACTGTGCAGAGAAGGGACCGGCCCGTTGGCAGCCCACCGTCACTGTTTGGTGACTGCGCCTTTTCCCTCGGACAGAGTGTGGGGGCACTCAGAGGGTCTTCGAGGCCTCCCTCCTACCCCTGCCAGCTCTCAAAGATGCCCCTTCTTCCCCCGTGCTCTCTTCCTTGGCTCCCCCACCGAGTCCTAGTCCTGGTCCCCGGCCCCACGGACCTCAGACCACTTTGCAGGCTAACAGCACACTGAGGGCTTTAGCACTATGGTTGGCAAAGACCTTCGCAACTCCCTGAAATATCCAAATCAGGATCTTCTAGATGGTTCTGAAAGTCCTGTTTCAAGAACTTGTCCCCCGTCCCCCCACCCGCACGCCTCTCCCTCACCCAACAAGGTGGCATTTGTCTTCTGAGGAGTCACCATTTCATCCCTGCATCCTGCTACTTGGACAAAGCGGGGTCCCAGGCCCCCGGCAGCGGAGGAACTGGGTAGAGAGGCGGGTGCTTCAGCAGTGGCTCTTCCCCTCCCCCCCTCGGCCACGTGACCTGCCGGTCCCGCTGCCCCCGTTCCTGCAATTCCATGGCACTCTGCACACAGCCGCCGTCTCCGGGAGCCTGCTCCGGTGTTCATAGTACGTTACTCATGCATGCATTTGCTGAGGCATCCAGGAGCTTCCAGGCACTGTGATAACCCGTCAGGAGGCCGGGAGAACGGCCCCGCCCACCAGCGGGGGATGGGTCCCGGGTTTCTCAAAGGCGGTGCCCCGAGGAGTCTCTCCTGTACCTCTCAGTAGATGCCACAGTATGATCTTGATTGCAGAATGTTTAAAAACCACGCAGACCACGACCATCATAAGTATTATTCCCAAGGCAAATTTTGTTCTGAGGAGTTTAGGAAGATGGGGCATTTAAACATAATTAAAAAATCTTGCAAAACAAAGGTGGGAGGTCCCTGTCCTGGCCTGAGGCCACGCCCCTGGAACCTTCTGGCAGGAAGATACGGGCCCCTGAACAAAGTGTGTGGGACAAGCTGAGGACTCTGCCAACTCTGGGGAAGTCAAGCATGGAATTCTCAGGGGACACAAGTGAGCATTTATTGTACCAGGAAGCCATGGTTGATGCCCGCACTTACGAGTGCCCGCTGTATGCTCTCTCTGTCCACTGGGGCGTGGATGCTTCAGGGTCCTTTCTGGAATCAAGTTCCAATTGTTTTTGGAGACTTCCACAGATGTTCTCTTTCCTTCTTGGAATGCTGTTTCACTTTCTCGTTTCCTTAAAGCTTATCTGTTTTTCGAGAAGCCGCCCCTGAAATCCCCCACTCCCTCTGGTGCTCCCTTGCCTTTGCATCATCAGTGTTCCTGGCTGCTGAGTGCACCCAGGAGGGGTTCAGGGGCTGGGGAGACCAGGCTCCGATCTCCATCGGGGTCCCCACAATTGCTTCTCTCAGGCCGTCACGGAGTTTCTGGGCCAGCTCTGTGCAAACCGTGGATACTGCCACCCACCCCGGGGCTTATTTAAAGGTTGTTAATTACTCTTTTCACTCCTCAGCTAGATTATAATTCCCTCGGAGTCACCTGGAGCCCAGGACTGCGCCTACACCCAAGCTGTTAATAAATATTTGGGTAGGATTTGGAAAAAGACAATAAATGTAAAGATGATTTGAAAAATCCTTTCCCCACTCCGTCTCCTGAATTTAACTTATGGGAGGTTCATTCGGATGATTAGATGAATAATAATGGCACAGAAATTTTGGGGGGGAAAGGTGAGATGGAGAATTTGTATCAGATGTTAAAATGCATTTTAAAGCCGCAGAATAAATCAAGATAGCAAAATACAAACCCAGAAGCAGACCCGCTCTGGCTTTTTAGAAAATAGACGTTGAGGGGCACTTGGGTGGCTCAATCGGTTAAGGACCTGACTTTGGCTCAGGTCACGATCTCGAAGTCTGTGAGTTCGAGTCCTGTGTCTTCTCTTCTGCTGTCAGCAGAGTCTGCTTCGGATCCTTCCTACCCTTCATTCTCTGCCCTTTCCCTGTCTGTCGCGCTCTCGCTCTCTCTTTCTCAAAAATAAAATAAACATTAAAAAAATAAAACAAAATAGAGTTTGAGGCAGGGATGAAAAGAATGGTGCTTTACTTAGGAGAGACAAACTGTGGACAGAGGGAGTGGGGGAGGGGCGAGGCGAGGAGGGAAGGGAAGCCACGCACCCGTGCAGAGCTGGACAGAGAGACACAGCAGGTGGCTCAGCTTGGCTGGTGGTCTTCTCCAGATGGGCTGTGCGCAGAAACTCTGTCTCTGAGTGGTTGGTGGGTGAGAGGGAAGAGGGGATTTGTGTGCCTGGCTCCCTCCCATCTCCCGTTTTCCTGCCGGTCAAAGCTCACCCCGTGGGTGGTTATCTCCTCCACATTTCTGCTTTGCATCTCCTAGCTGCACCTTTGACGGCTTCTTACAACACTAGCTTCCTGCCCAGAGGTGAGGTGTCTCCTGTGAACCTGCAAGGACCCGGAGATGCTAGAAACGTGAGGTCAGGAGCTGGGCTGCCCGATGCACACCGGTGATCCGGGTAGGAAGGGTCAGGGACTAGGGTCAGGAGAGTGAAGTACTCATCTCTGGTGCAAAATTGAAGGGAGTGCTGGCCAGCCCTGTAATCAAGCTAAATCAGATTTTACCGCAATATCTAAAAAGTCAACATTAATGCAAAAACTCATGATGAACAAAATATCAAAATTCTATTTATTTACTTTTAATGTTGAGTTACTTATTTTGAGAGAGAGAGAGTGAGTGAGAGAGAGTAGGGAAGGGACAGACAGGGAGGGAGCCAGAGGCTCCCAAGCCAGCTCTGCACTGTCAGACCGCACGGACCATGAGATCCTGACCTGAGCTGAAATCAGGAGTTGGATGCTTAACTGGCTGAGCCACCCAGGCGCCTCCCCAAAATATCAAAAAAATTTAAATTTTTTTTTAACGTTTAATCATTTTTGAGAGAGAACAGAGCGTGAGTGGGGGAGGGGCAGAGGGAGATTGAGACACAGAATCTGAAGCAGGCTCCAGAATCCGACTCAGCCTCCAACTCACTGAAATCATGACCTGAGCTGAAGTCAGACGCTCAACTGACTGAGCCACCCAGGTGTTCCCCCACCAGTACCAACTTTTAAACAAAGACAAGAGCAGAAAGAGTTGGGATTCAAGTAAAGTGAGCAAGGCACCAGTGCTGTGTTGCATCTTGCCTCTTGGAGGTCTGGAGGGATGTTTGTGGACATGTTAAGTGTGAGACACCAGCCGCACGTCCAAGGGGCAATGACTGCGCAGTGGGACCTGCACCGGCAGCTGGGGAGAGAGGCGGGCTGAGATGTGGGGCTCGCCGCAGAGAGCTGAAAGCTGGTCCTGGACGCCATGGGGCTGGAGGAGCACCAAGCGCATGCGTGCTGCTGGGGAGGAGATGGGATCCAACGCCTGAGCCCTGGGCCCTGGGTGCCCCCAGACACAGAGCTGGCTGAGAAGGGGACAGGGGACACAATGGAAGCATGGAAGGATCACAGCGACATGCCAACAGGGCCGGTGGTCCAGAAGGATGGGAAAATCATGGGTGGTTTCTCTTGCTTATCCGCTTGTGCACAAGTCTCAAGGATGAGCATCTATGACTTGTGCCGTGAAAAAACTCTCCACATTTGGGAAATACTGTCATGTGGTTGGCTGGTGCAGAGAAGGAGCCCATCAGAGAAAGGAACCCACGTCTGAAGAAGGGCTCGGTGCCGGCCACGCTGGGGGCGATGCTGGGCACCCGGCCATTGCTGTGTGTCTGGACCTCACCGGTGGTCTGAGGCTTGGGGCTGCTGGTGCGGCGCTTTGAGGACCAGAGGTGTTTGTTTGTTTTGTTTTTATGGTTTTTTTTTTACATTTATGATAAGTTTATTTTATTTTATATTTTAATTTTTATTTATTTATTTTCTTTTAATATAATTTATTGTCAAGTTGGTTTTCATATGACACCCAGTGCTCATCCCCACAGTGCCCTCCTCCATGCCCGTCACCCACTTTCCCCTCGCCCCCACTGCCCATCAACCCTCAGTTTGTTCTTAGTATTTAAGAGTCTCTTATGGGCTGCCTCCCTCCCTCTCTGTAACTATTTTTTCTCCCCTTCTCCAGGACCGGAGTTTAAATTGGATTAGGACGTTTGGCCCCTGGTGGGCTCTACTTTGGGAGTGGAGATTGGCAGGGGGAGGGCTTAACTGCATTTCTCGATCAGCAGGGTGGTCTTTCTAGAAAATGTGGGCCCTGTGTCTGGCCTGCTAGATTCCTGAGTAGCTGGTCTTGGTACAAATGTACCACAAACACGGATATGTGACAAAAAGCCCAATTTGCTCGTGGCCAGTTTTCACCGAGCTCATTTTGAATAAACGTCTGAATGAATAAATGCGCCTGGCTCTCTCTCACTGGAGCGCCTATTGTATACAGGCGCCGTTCAAACAAGAGATCAGCCATTGTTGCTGCTGTGAGGCTGGCAGTCAAACACGGAGAAGGGCCACGTTAGATTAATTATTGCACAGATCATTTCTTGATCAGGATGATGATAACCATTTTGAAGAAGGAGAACAGAGAGCAGAGAGGCTCCCCTGCCCCGGTGGTCAGGGCAGGCTTCCCCGAGGGAGTGGCAGACAGGTGACAGCGGAGGCATGAGCCGGCTGTGGGGGCCGGGCGGGCAGGATTCTCCCCAAGCACACCCTACGAAGGAGCCTGGTTCATGAGCCTTTCAAGGGTGCTACGTGGGAACGGCGAGAATATGCCGCAGAAACAGGAAGGACAGCTGGTGAAAATTCCCTGGCAGGCTGTGGGGGAAGGCTGGCGGTGCCGCGGGTGCAGGTGACCCCCTCTCGCCCTCACCTGTCCTTAGGGTTTCTAGGGGGTGGGGTGGGGAAAGCAGGAGGGTCACGGCTTTAGACCGGTTGTTCATGGAAGGAGATTGGAGAAACTGGCCCCGTCTGAGTCGAGTGGATGCCCGCCAACCGCCGGAGTGGGCATGTCCGGCAGGTGGGAGTCGGAGGCTGGGCGGGGGCGGGTACGTGCCACCAATCCCACGAAGCTGTGGACACGAGGCCATCAGGGAGAGGCGTGGAAGCCGGAAAGGTCACGGTCAGAATCTCTGGGATTGTCAGGATGGTGGGAAGGAGCAGGGTGGAGGGGGGTGAGGGGCGCCTCGGAAGAGGAAACAAAAGGACAGGAGGGCCCTGGTGAGTGTCAGTGTGCCTGCCTCCTGCCCGTGGCGTGGAGCCACTCCGGAGCAGCCCATGGCGCCGCCCCCCGCCCCCCAGAGCGTGCCTGTGACAGCTTGGTCTCCCCCACTCCTGTGGCATCGCGGAACACCTTGGGAATGTCGGCCAACAGTGGGCGGCTGGGCCGGCAAGCCTGGCCTCCTCCCAGGAGTCTCTGGCCAGGGACAGAGGCGGAGTTTGCCCTTGTGGGAAGAAGGGATATTGGGATTCCATGGCCTGGTTGGAGAGAGCCCCCCAGCAGGCCCAGCACCCGCACTCCCAGCTGGGCCCCCTGTAGAAGGCTGGAGAACACCTGCTCCCCACGAGCGCCCCACTGCTGCTCCGCCCTCTTGTCCCTGGGCCCTGCATGCTGTGCGGTCACCAGGCAGTAGTGGGGTCGCCCTCCCGGGAGGGATGCTTTCCAGCACACTCTGCGGTGGCGGGAGAGTGAACGTGGATGAACGTGTGGGTGGTGAGGATGAGGGCTCCCCAGCCAAGTCAGATGGACCAAACTGGGGGAGATACTGTAACTCTGTTTCCGTAAACATCGTGCCAACGGTAGAAACCGAGTCTAATCCATTCTGGGGAAGCAGTTAATTGGGAGCTCCTCAGCTGAGTCCGGGATCGCCCAAGCCCTGTCCCCGGGATGGAGGGGTGGCTGGCCTGCAGGGGTGGGGCGGCCACACATCCTTCAGTGCTCCTGCCCAGCAGCCCCCACTGGCCCATGATGTGTCCGTATGGCCAGTGCCCTGTCCCGCAGCAGGGGCGCCAGATCCATGTGTTCTCTCTCCCGGCTAACCGCACCTCCTTTCCGGGGGTGGGGGAGTGGGGAACGTCGGTGGGCTTTCTCTGCTGCCCGGGGCCTCTGGGGACTTCGAGGGGCTGACTGGGACTGCCTGCCTCAGCCCCACATGCCCATCTCTGTCCTGTCCTTCCTGGTTGGTGCAGGGAGCTCTGCAGGATGGCGGCAGGCACAGACAGGGCTAGGCAGGACCCAGGGTCCTGCTCGGATGCTCACGTTGCCCGTGTGCTCTGCACTCTTGTCCCCTCCGACTGTTTTTTCTTCCCTAGGCCAGTTTTGACTAGGTGATGGGCACACCTGGATTGCCCCTTACCCTTAACTTCGTCCCACCCATTTCTCAATGTTTGAAAGACAAGAATAAAAACGTTGACCTCATCATGCTCTTGGTTTTAACAACTGATGCATTGCATCGAGCCGCCTGCGCAGTAGAAGGTGGTCTGGGGGAATGCAGAGGTCTATACTTCACGGTGCTGGTGTTTCACCATCACAGCTTGCCCACAGCTCCCACTCCTTGCCCCCCCCTCCACCCCGTGGTCCTTAGGCCCCATGAGCACGTGCCTCCAAGCCATGGCCATGTCATGCTAAGGCAAAGGGCAATAGCAAGTTCATGTGCAGGTGACAGCATGCATCAGCTCGAGAATTGTCTTTGGGTCTGGAAATGTCAGTAACATGTACACAAAGCAGAAGGAGCACAAAGAAGGAAGTAATTTCCATGCCTCCCTGGATGGGAGCCACCAGTGTTTCTCTTGGCAGCCTCAGTGGACCTGAAGAAACCCCGAAGCTGGGGGGTCTGTGTCAGGAGAGGGGCTTGAGGCAAGTGATTAGTCAGGAGTTGAAGAAGAGACTGATGTTCACAGTGGTTTTGGGCTTCATTACTACATGCATTCATCAAGATTTGGGACCCAGAGCCTGAAGGACGCCATGACACCATGTGATGAAAGGGACACAGGGTGTGCCATGCACCAGGCACTGCAGATAGAGAAGAGGCCATGCTCCTCCTGCCCTTGAGTGGCTCAGCGTCCAGTGGTGGAGGCAGGACCGCACACCCATGACCGCACGAGAGCATCTAGCCAGAAGGTTGGCCCCTAGCTCGCACCGATGGGGGCTCCTACGACACTGAGAGAAATATGAACAAGCGCTAGAAGTGTGAACAAAGGAGGGAAGAATTCACTTTTCTGGGGATGGAGCGGTAGGTGGTTCTAGTAAGTGTGACACCGAGGACACGCAGCTTGGTGTCTAACCCTGGCACTGCCGTGGGCACACTCTGTGAGCCTGGAAAGCCACCCCCAGTTTCTGGGTCATATTTTTGCCATGTCTACTGTTGACCAGACCAGAGGCTGTGGACTCAGATGCCTTCAGGGCCCAGATTGGTAAATACCTGGGTTTAGTGTGAGGGGAGGGGCCAGCAAACTGAACTGTGCGTCCTCGCTGAGCGCGGCACCAGCAATCCTGTCCTGGCCATCTGTGCCATGTGGGAGTATGGACCCTGTTTGGCCCGACTTCCCACTCTCTAGAGAAGCCGGGACTTTGAACATTTGTGAGAAATCTTGGAAGTTTTATTTATTTTTAATGTTTATTTATTTTTGAGGGAGGTGGAGAGGCAGAGAGAGAGAGAGAGAGAGAGAGAGAGAGGAAGACACAGAATCCGAAGCAGGCTCCAAACTCTGAGCTGTCAGCACAGAGCTCGACGTGGGGCTCGAACCCACGAACTACAAGATCATGAGCTGAGCTGAAGCTGGACGTTTAACCCACTGAGCTGCTCGGGCGCCCCTCTGAATCTTTAAGTGGCAAGTACTTCAAATAAAATCGAAAAACAGCACACTATGGGGCAAAAAGTCTATGGGCCAGATTTGCTTCCTGTCCTTCTCTTTTGTGGCCTGGGGACTGGGCGCGCTCTGAGGCCTGGAAATTACTGTGAGGCTGGATACTCTGTGGCACAGAAATCTTGCTGGTGAGGTCAAGGGCATATGTGACCACCACATCCTCCAGAAAACCCAAGGACGCCCTTGAGAACCTGGGGCCACTCTCGCTCCCTCGTCAGGTAGCCCTACCCTCCACTGCTCATTTATTCAACAAGTAATTACGAAAACCTCTTTGCGCCAGGTTCCTTATGAGCACAACTGCTTTTCGGAATTTTTTAAGGTTCTTCGTATACATGGATTCACAAGCCAGGGAAGCGAAAGCCCGTGGTTCTATTGCACGCTCCTCTTTTGGCTGAGACCACAAGGTTACCTTGAGGTTGTGGAACCCTTCGGGGCCCAGCGGATGCCGGCCCGGAGCCTGGCAAGCCAGCCCATCCCTGGCTTGCGGCTTTGAAAGTGCGCGCTGAACCCGGGCCCGATCGCTCGGGGCAGGGCCAAGTCTCGGTGGCGCTGTCGGCGGAGGGCGATGCCGCGGAACAGCCAGCACCCGGGACGTGCACCTGCCCGGGCAGCCGCTCCAGTGTGGCCACTTCCCGGCTGCAATAATTCATCACAGGCGGGCTCACAGATGTACTTAAGAAAGAAGGGATGATCTATTTTGTACATGCTCCTTAAAGGGATTCCATTTTAGCTCCAATTGTAATTTTTACCTTTTTCAGGGGAATTTATTGACACAGTGCCTAGCTCAGCCCTAGTTTTTGCCACCATCCTTTTGTCTGCTAGCACACTCACCAGCGCTTAATTTGTCATAGCCCTGGAGGTATCAGAACTAATGAGCTTTGTTTGAATAGACTTTTTCCAGTTCATCTAGCACACTTTGGGGTAATCACTCAGTTTCTGTTTGCTTCGGATCCGAGGCATTGTGGGAAATATACGAAAATAATGGTTAAAAAAGCAGTATAAATTGGTAACAACCACATTTTCTACAAAGCCCTGAAGATGTTATTTTTTTAATTTCCCCACTTACTGAAGTATCGTGAGTATTCTAAGTACGACCATTAACAATATCATATCAGAGGAGAATCTGATAAAATGCTATTTTTCAATTAGCCAGGAGTTTATACTTTGCCTTCGTTAAGCAGTTCATAGCTAACAAATCTTTAAACAATCTAACCTCTTAAGGTTTGGAAGTGGACAGATAATAACCGCGAACACATAACAGTGTGTCAGCGCCGAAAATTTAAGAATCTATTACAGGGATTACATACAGGAATGCTTTTTATTGGTCGGACAATTGCATTTCCTTTTTTCCAAGGCAGCGCCTCACAGCCACTGTGACACCATCCAGCATGTGGCCGAAGGTTTAGGAAATGAAGCTTGGGAGCACGTGTATGGGGCAGGCTGGGTTGGGGGTGTCTGCCTGGAACCCCCACTTTCTTGGAGGTATCTCATCTGTGCTCCAGGGATCGTCAGGCCGGGTCTAGGGTAGGCCTTCTTTTTTTGGGGGGATTATGATGCATGTTCTCAAGGACCGGAGATGTGGCCTCAAGGATTACTTAGATCTGTGAAATGGGTCAAGTTGGTGGAAACTCAGATTGCCCCCGAGTCCCTGCTGGGGGCCAGGGGAGGAGGGTGCTTTCACAAAAGGTGGTGGGTACGAGAAGCCGCCTCCATTCTGGGGCTGTGTCGTGCAGATTTCTGAAATCAAACCAAAGAAGCAGAGAGAGATAGTGTCTTCCCCCTACCAAAGACAGTAGGGTGACCTTTCCCTGTGGGGAGGGGCGGGAGGAAGACAGTGGAGGGGGCGAGCACACGGGCATGCGCAGTGTAAGTTGCACCGGGTGGGTGGCGGAAGTGGCTGTGTGCACTGGGGGCAGGCGTTCTTATTACACAGTGACCATCGTAGCGAGCATGGTAAGCGGTTACCTGGTTGGCTGGCTGTGGTATAGACGAACCTGCAGTTACATTCAGCTCCCACAGTGTCCCCGCAGATCCTGCAAGACTCATCAGCTTCCTTTTGCAAATGAAGAAAGTGGGATCTGAGCTTGTGGGGAACCTGCCCCTTGATCATAGGGTGGCGAGCAAAAGCGGCATGATTTGAACCCAGTGCTCTTTCCGTCTCGTCACATGTTCCCAGCCCTGGCTGCGTCACACCTCTAGGGCTAGCAACCCCACCAGCAGCCACGACAAACTCTCACCGGTGCCCCTGGAACTTGAGGCCCCACGCCAGGCTGTGTGGGGTGCTCTAAGGTGAAGATCTCCGGAGACTGAACTCCAAGGGCGGAGCAGATGCTGAGTGACAGTGCAGGAAGCCGTGGGAGGGGACAGTGGCAGTGGCCAGCCCAGAGTGGTGACAGCTGCATAGACCTCTCCAGGAGCTTTGCTCCCCTCGGCCAGCACCACGCTTGGGGAGCTTTGTCTTTGGAGAGCCACTGGCAGTGGCCGAAGACCCAGGCTACAGAACTGATCTGGAAAGGCGGGGGCGGAAAGGTCGGGCCCACCGCTACCAGGTGAGGAGTAGTTCGGCCACTTCTGGGGCAGTGAAGAGCCAGGCAGCCTCCCTGGGAGGCAGAGGCAGGGTAAGGTTTGCGTCTGGCACTGTCGCCCTGGAGGCTGAGGGTCAGAGGGGCTGAGGTCACACAGGGGAGAGCTGGAAGGTTCTCTGGCCCCGCCTCTTCATCCGCTCAGTGAGGCTGTTTGGTGTCTCAGCTACGCCTGCGTAACAAACAGCCTCAAACCTGTTCGATAAAGAAACCACCGTTCCGAGGGGTGCTGGGCAATTCTGCCGGCCTGGTCTGGCAGTGTCCGCTGGGCTCGCTTACGCACGGGCAGCGAGAGGGGAGGGTTCCGGGCAGCGCACGGCCTGGGTTGGCCTCACTTGCGTGTCCGGTGGTCAGAAAGGGGCACCTGGCTTCTCCTCTGTGTGGGCTCTCACCCACAGCGTCCAAGAGGGCGACAGGCCAGTGTGCACCGGAGCTCTCCTGTCTCCTCTCTGGCTGGGCCTCTAATCCAACCCTGTAATTTAGGCTGACCTGCAGAGGCCAGCTCTCTGTGTGTGTGGGCTGGGAGTGAGCGCTCTGGTAATAATGATAGCTGTGATTATGATTAAAACCAGTTCCTCATGTAGTTCCTACTTAAAGGATAAAAGAAAGAACACAGGGAAAAATTCCACATTGCAAATATCCTTTTTTTAAAAAAATGTTTATTTGTTTTGAAAGAGAGAGAATGTGTGCTTGAATGGCTGAGGGGCAGAAAGAGAGGGAGACAGAATCCCAAGCAGGCTCCGTGCTGTCAGCGTGAAGCCTGACTTGGGGCTCGATCCTAGGAACTGTGAGATTGTGACCTGAACTGAAACCAGGAGCCAAACGCTCAACCGACTAAGCCATCCAGGCGCTTCTCTACATGGTGAACATTCTTAAGCTTCTTCTTAAAACAAGTGTCAAAAGTCATGTTAAGAGGGGTCAACTTTATAACCCTGCTGGTCCCCAAGACACTGTGTCAGCAGGAAGCCCTGGTGCATGAGTGCTACTGCAGGTTTTCCAGATGCTGTCACCTGTGTCCTCTCTTTTGAGCACCCAAACCAGCCTTGTGACAAAAGATGGAAGGGATATTGTTCAGCTCTCACTGTATGACTGAAAAGAGAAAGGAGATGTAAGAGGACTGTCCAAGGCTGGTTGGAGAGCAGGGACTTGGACTGTAGGGGTGATTTTCCTTCCACTTTCCCTCACAATCCTGACTCATCATCAGTAGTGGCCCACTATGACCCCTGGATCATTCTCTTTTCCAATGAAACTTACTTGGCTCTCATTTAACAATATGATGCATTGCTTCTGGCAACAGATGTTCTGCTACAAGAAGACTAAGCTTTGGGTTGTGAGGGATCCAATAGCTAATTTGAAATGAAAATCACCCTATTTGAATTGTCATTTCGAGAGTCTCTCTAAGGTACATTGCCAAGGACAGGACTGATAAATATATGCTGTGATTTATCTCTGAGCATCTCTTTCTAATTTAAATGGAGTCTTCCTTCTTCTGGAGCTTTTCAGAGATGATCACACATATACCCGCTAAACCACTACGATCAGGCAGATTTTCCTGTAATTTGAGATTTGTTTCCCCCATGTGTCCTGAAGGCTCAGAGAACGTTCCGCGTGGCTTTCCCCTTCTCGTCTTGCAGATGACTTGGCGGGCCTCTGAGTCATGGTGGAGCTCACGAGGAGTGCAGGAGTTGCAGTCAGGCAAGGAAGGACTGCCCTGAGACGTGAGGACGGCTGCCCTTGCCCTTATCTGAGGTCTAGCACAGCCCCCGTGAACACGGAGATGGTCACGTAGAGGGGCTCTTGCACCCTGGGGAGCAGAAAGCGAGCCCGGTTGGCATTCTAGTCTCAGGTTGGTCACTCAGTTGCTGTGAGACTCTCTGTGGATCCCTCCACCTCTCTGAGCCTCTGTTTCTTCACTGTAAGTCCGCACACCCTGATGCTGAAGCTACAACGCGGGTGCTCAAGGGGGCAAACCGGGTGTTGGTCTCGCCCACCGCAGGGGCGGGTTGTCTTTTCCTACGTGGAAGAGAATTTGCTTCTTTGACTTAATTTGCAGCATCCCAGCCTGTAAGGAAGTGCTAGTTCGGAGGTATTCACGTGAACGTCGGTGGGTTCCAATTTTGTGTAATCAACGGCAAGATAGACATTCTGTTAATTTCACATGGTGGATTCTTGCAGCTTAAGTCATGATGCAGAGTGAAAAAAAATGCTGTGGATAAATATTGCCTGAACTCACTCAAACTTGTGATAGCATAAAAAAAATGATTCCTTAAGTTGTTAAACCCTGAGCTCTCTGATTCATAGATTCTCAAAGCCAACCCTTCTGTTTTCTCTTTAATGCTTTATGGAGTATAATCCCTGGGGTGAGCACAAAACTGGAGTAAGTTTCTAAGACTATAATAGTTTGTAAGACCCTTTCTCAAATGTCATCTCGTTTGGTTGACACAACAGCCCGGTGGTGGACTTGGCTCGGAGCGGAGAACGCACCCGGCTTCCTGCCCGCGTGCATGGCTCCCGAGTGGGCCTCCCTCCCTGCCTTATTTTCTGGAGATTCAAAAGACGCAAGCATTGAAAGGAGTAGCTCACCCTTTTGAGTTCTGGCAGAAGCCTTTGGGAATCGTTTGCGGGGCTGGGGCCGGAAGGGCTGCAGCCCTAGCCTGTGTGCCCGGACTTTCCGGCGCCTGGACCTCACAGCCGCCTAAGCTCACTGCCGTCTCTGCGCTGCAACTAGATTACAAGCTCCTGAGGGCAGGACCCAGACACTCTTATTTTCTTATGTTCCCCCTCTCTCCCCACCTCAAGGGCCTTGTAAATGCATCTTGAAACTACTACAGAGAGAGTTTCCTAGACAAACAGATTGCCACCAGCTTCATTTCACAGGGGCCTTGCACTTGCTGTCCTGGGGAGGGGGGGTTGTGACTCCTGGCTGACCCCAGTCTCTGTGCACTGTCCATACAGTCACTTAAGTCTAAAAAGAGAAATGACTCATCCTTGGTATGGTTTTTTAATGTTTACTCATTATTTGGTTTTTGAGAGGGACAGAGACAGAGACAGCATGAGCAGGGGAGGTGCAGAGAGAGAGAGAGGCAGACACAGAATCTGAAGCAGGCTCCAGGCTCTGAGCTGTCAGCACAGAGCCCTACGTGGGGCTCAAACCCACAAACTGTGAGCTCATGGCCTGAACCGAAGTCGGACACTCAACCAACCGAGCCTCGCAGGGGCCCCTCCTCATCCCTTGTATTCATATGGTTATTTGACATCTAGGAACAGCCAGTTTAATTCTTCCAGCACCTGTAAGGCAGGTGGTATACATTTCCCTTCTAGATGCGCCAACGGAAGTTTTGACCTCACAGGAAGTGCCCAAGGCACTGTGGCAGCTCCGTGCTTCTGATTCCAGGTTCACGTTGTGGTTCTCAGCCCAAGGCGGAGCACAACTGATTCAGTGCTTGGACAGGGTGCTATTCAGAGACTCCTGAGTTTGTATGTTGGCTGTCGTGGCCCAGGCGGTCGGAAAGGCCAGGACAGGGAGAAGCCAGGGTGTGGGGACTGCGTGTTCGCTTGGCTAGTCATCAGCAGTGAGTTGTCTGTTGCTTTGGGGAGATATTTGGTTGGGGACCCACCTCGGCGCCTTCCCTCCCTCCCCGCTCCGTAAGGGTTACTGATGGGCACTGGCAGGAGGCAGCCGGAGGGCACCCACAGTAGCTGAGCACATCTTTCTCTCTCTAATACATGCCACCAGCTGCTCGGGGCAGTGGGCAAGTCCGTCTAGAGAAGGAAGGCAGCCCAGCTGGCAGGAGCAGAAGGGGGCGCCGGGCTTGCCCGCCTGGAGCAGCAGAGAGTCGGGGTGGCAGGGGCCTGCACTCTTGAGCTCAAGTCTTGGACTCACAGCGTTTAGGGATTTATTTAACTTTTCCATAGTTGAAGGATAGGAACAAAGGAAGGTGAACCAAGGCTGGTTCTAGAACCTGAAAGCAATGCGGGGATGGACCCGGAGCTGGGCCAAAGCCCCTGAGACCTGCTAGGTTATGAGCACCACTGGTCACTCTGTTGGGCTGCTGGGGAGTGCTTCGTCAAGGGGGGGAGGAGTTCAGGCTCTGTTCTTCCAGCGTCCCTCTGGCCATCTCGGGGTGAGGGGAGCCTGCCCTTTAGAATCCTAAGATGTCTCCTTTACAACTATTCAGCAGCGAAAATGCTCATATCCGTCACGGGTGTGGGCCTAAAGTCACTGGCTGGGGGCCCTGGGGTGGATTTGGCCATCAGAGTATTTAAAATTTTTTTTAAATGTTTTTTTTTACTTTGGGGGGAGAAAGAGAGAGAGAGAGAAGGGGGGATGGGCAGAGAGAGAGAGAGAGAGACTCCCAAGCAGGATGCACACTGTCCATGCAGAGCCTGATTTGGGACTCAAACTCATGAACTGTGACATCGCGAGTGGAAATCAGAGTCAGATGCTTAACCGACTGAGCCACCCTGGTGCCCCTGGCCATCAGAGTATTAAAAATTTTTTTAAAAAATTTTTTATTTGTTTTTGAGAGAGAGAGAGAGAGAGAGAGAGAGAGAGAGAGAGAGAGAGAACAGGAGACAGAGACAGAGAGAGGGAGACACGGAATTCGAAGCAGGCTCCAGGCTCCGAGCTGTTAGCACAGAGCCTGATGTGGGGCTCAAACCCACAAATATGAGATCGTTACCTGAGCTGAAGTCTGACACATAACTGACCGAGCCACCGAGGCGCTCCCAGAGTATTTTTATGTAGCCAGCAGAGTGGATCTTTCATTTGCTTTAAAAAATGTGAATCAACAATAAAAAATGAAGAAATTCTCTGAAACAATCCAGATTTCCAGCTTTCATCCAAAATTCAGACTCTCTGGCCACGTGGAGCAGCCTTCCTTTGTAGCACTGTGTATTTGAACAGGGTACAGCCGTCCCCTCACAGGGGTCACGTGTTTAAAGCTAGCCATGGCCCCCACGGCCCCCCAGTGTCCCTGACATGGAGGAACAGGGTCAGAGGCTGTTTCTATGGTGCTCGCGTGGTTGTTTTTCCTTCAGGTGGTGAAGGACTGTCTGTTCCCATGTCTCTCCCCAAAAGGGGAGCAGGAGATGGCGTTTTTAAATTTAATTTTAATTTTTTTAATGTTTATTTTTGAGAGTGGGAGAAAAGATGGAGAGGGAGAGAGCGGGGGAAGGGGCAGAGAGAGGGAGATACAGGCTCCAGGCGCTGAGCTGTCAGCACAGAGCCTGACCGGGGCTTGAACCCACGAACCGCGAGATCACGACCCGAGCCCAGGTCGGACGCCCAACTGACCGAGCCACCCAGGCGCCCTGAGATGTTTTATCATACGCAGGCTTTCTCCTGCTATGACCTTCCTGGGCCCAGCAGCCATTTGCCCCCGAGACCATTGGAATAAACAGACTTGCTCAGAGGAAAGAGGCGGGTGACAAGGAGCGTCTGTGACCCGACATCTCCAGATGCACTTAGGAGGTCCCCAGGGAGAGGGCTGGGCAGGGGGCTCTGCAGGGGCCGGTGGCTGAGAGCCTGGCGGAAGTCAGGTACAGCTTAGTAAGGTTGAGGGCAGCCGGGATCTCACCAGGACCTGGAGCCGTTGCTCCGAGTCTAGGAGTTCGTTAGGTGAGGCTCACTGCAAATCCCGGAACGACAGCTTCTCACTTGGCAATCCCTAGTGTTAGTAAGTCGGTTACGAATGCAGGGTTAAATGAAGCAGCCACCCGGTTTGTGTGTATGTGTGTGCGCGTGTGCGTGTGTGTGACACACCATGTGTGGTTTCTTGGAGTCGGGGAAAATCTGTCAGCCTTTCTAATACTGACTTAGTTTTGACAACAGAATAAGATGTATTTTGAACACATGCACGTCCTGCCTTTTCCAAAGGGGGGCTAATGAGTGTGGGGCCCCGGGGGAGGGAGGGGGGTGAGGCGGGGCTTCTTTCGGGGGTGTGTGCTCATG
Organism: Mungos mungo; assembly: GCA_004023785.1. Classification (NCBI taxonomy): domain Eukaryota; kingdom Metazoa; phylum Chordata; class Mammalia; order Carnivora; family Herpestidae; genus Mungos; species Mungos mungo. The sequence continues at coordinate 175,000 of PISW01001533.1, read as the reverse complement.
GAGCTTTTTCTGGGGACAAAGGCGTTGGGCGTCTGTGGGCCACCTGGACGCCAGTGGCCTCTTGGGCTAGTTCCAAGGGCAAAGAGGGCAGGGGACCTCCCTTTGGACATCAAGCTTCGTTGTTCAAGGTGACTCAAACACCAGATCTTCTCTGGCCCCCCCTCCATCCTCCCCTCTGCTCCCAAGACAGGGTTCTGCAACTCCACGTGAAATGGGAAGCGATCTGGTCAGAGTGGCCTACGGAATAGAATAAATCCTTTAAACCAATTGTATAAAAATGCAAATTTAAGGCAAGCAATTAAAAACACATAGAAATTAGAGATTTGGATTTTGCAGAGCAAGCTTTCTACAGCCACTGTCTGATCTCTGTGCAATTTATCTGGATTCCGTCAGTGGTGGCCAGGCTGGATTTTGATAAAGAGCCACAAATCTGTCCCTCTCCAGCTCCTGTGACGTGCCACACACTCCATTCAAGCTGAAGTCTCTGCACGATCCCTTGCATAATTTGAAGTTAATCATTTGTACTTCACAGCCTCTGAGAGGCCTCAGACTTGGGAGGTGGGGACAGATTTGGCTTTTTAATCGCCTTGTATATTGTGTAGCTCGAGATAAATGACACCGACTGTCTGAAATCTACATTCTTGCTTCTGATGCAAAACTGTAATTAATTTTGTGCAGTGTTTCAGAATTGATCGTGGTCACTTGAATTTCTAATTTTTCATTCACTTCAAAGACCCTGGGTTTTTTTTTCTTCCTTCCCTCGCCCCTTTCCTGAAAGGAATGTGCTCAGGGTAGGGGAGCGCTCTGTGATGCCTGTGCACTAAACGATTCTCCTAACGCCTCTTTTTCAATAAGGTGAAACAGAGGTCAAGGCCTATGGCTCCTGTTTATCTCTTAGCTCGTATTCAGACGTACTTCCCGACTTAGAGGAAATACTATCAAAACTTATTAAATTATAACTAAATAGTTTGGCGGCACTTACGGGTTGTAAAAGGCTCAAAGCTTCATTCACACATCCTATTCACTATAAGACAATTAAGCACAATTTAGGCAATAATTACCCTAATTAACTACACTATAATGTTTGTATTCAAGATTATGGCAACGTTGTATCACTTCACTCTTTAAATAATAACAAGGTTTCCTAATTTCTCTGTATTGATAGTTGTTGTATGTGATTCTTTGTTTGGTATATTTCACTGTAAAAATATTTGTCAGTGAAAGATTGAACAATATGAATGAATTTGATTATGCCATTGTCACAAGCCCTATGCATCACAATTCCTTGTTTTTAATCACTACTGTAAACCTTGCAGCCGGAGGGCATAGTTTTAATTTGGGTGTCTTACTAATGAAAAGAAAAAAATAATTGTTTTGCCAGGATTTAATAATAAGCAATAAAATCAGCCAACCAGATTTTACCTCTGCATTCAATCTCTTTTTTATTATAAAACATTTTTGTCCTTTTTTTAGATTACAGGCGTAGATACTGAACATTTTACTAATAAATATTTCAGTTTGCTTATGGAGGCTAATGCTGTCATCTGAATATGGAATTATATTTCTTTCATGCTTCATTATCATTTCATGGTAGTAATGACAGTGAGGCGATGGAATATTTACAGGCTTTTCAGAAGACATTTATCCAATACATTCCCTGAAGGGCACCTAGGCTTAAAGATACATTATCCTTTTCTAAAGCTCTGCCCAGACTCCCAATTCCTGAATCAGCCAATCAGAACTTTTTTCCCCCTGCAACACTTAACACAATGATGAAACTCCCCTCCCTTCCAGCCCTGCTGATGGGCCATTTATCCTGGAAGTTAAGAAAAATAGTCAGGGGGAAATGGGACTGTGGCCTCAGTTTACCCTGTCTGTGAAATGGGTATGTAACTCAGGCCTCCACTGTTACCTTGGGTCTTGGGCGTGACTTTGTTCCAGTTTTGTCTAAAGTGATTCTTTCACTTAAAGTATTTGCTAAATGGTTTCCAAGCCTCTGGAGTTATTTGTCTTATTAGTTGTTGCTGCTATGAGGGTTGTAGATGGTGACGCTTAGGATGGTGGGGACCTGGGATTATGGTACAGAATGATGGTGCTTCTGACGGATGGCGGGGCCACTGGGAAAAGGCAGAGGTTGTCTGTGTTCCTGCTGTGGTCCTGGGCGCCAAGGGCAGGGTTTCCCTGGTGCCCCACAGAGCAGGGACCACACAGTAGGGGGTTTGGGGACCATGGACAATTGGCCAGCACATGCCCTGTCCACGTGGGTGGCTGTTCCTTGGCTCTTGATACCTGGATGGACACAGGCTCAGTATCATAGGATCTTCTGGTTTTTTAAAGTGTTTATTTATTATTGAGACACAGAGAGACAGCATGAGTGGGGGAAGAGCAGAGAGAGAGGGAGACACAGAATCCGAAACAGGCTCCAGGCTCCGAGGTGTCAGCCCAGAGCCCGACGTGGGGCTCCAACCCACAAACCTGTGAGAGCATGACCTGAGCCAAAGTCGGACGCTTAGCCGACTGTGCCACCCAGGCACTCCTGATTTTTTAAGGGAAACCATAAATCTGGATTTTTCCTTTGAAATTTCCTACTTTTATTTTTCTTTTATTAAAAAATATTTATTTTGAAAGGGGAGGAGGGGCAGAGAAAGAGAGAGAAAGAGAGTGAGCATCTTAAGCAGGCTCCTTGTCCAGCACAGAGCCCGCTTCGAGCTCCATGCGGGGCTCCAGCTCACGAGGTGAGATCATGACTCGAGCTGAAATCAGCAGTCGGAGGCTTAGCTGCCTGAGTCATCCAGGCACGCGCCCCTCCTGGTGTTTAAATATTGGCCATTATTTCAAAACTCCTGGGGCGAACCACATAAGACTGTGGGCAGTATTGAGGACCGGGAGCAGTCAGGGTTGGGCCTGTCGTCGAGGGGTGCCAAGAGGGCATTCATAGCGGTTTGTGGGCAGGACATGGAGGGAGAGGGGGGTCATCCCCGTCCTGTGGCATGGGTCGCCTGCTGCACGGGCCGGGCAGTCGCTCTGCGGGGGAGTCCTGTGTTTGCCCCCCTCCGGCTGCTCCCGGGAGGACGGGGCTGTTGGTTCCTCTCCCTGGTCTCCTGGTTCTCCCTCCTTGACCTATCCATTGTGTTTTGGAGAGGCATTCAGTGGCTAGTCTTGTGTGACTTTGATCTCTCCTAAAACCTTTCTCTGAGACAGGCTGACGTTTGTCGGACGGTGCTGATGCCTGTCACACCCGCATCGTGTTCTCGGAACAGCTCTAGCTGTGGCTTCACCCCAGCTTTTGGACCCTACCTGAGGGCTACAGCTGTTTCCCAGCGAAAGGCATCGTTGGCGCTATTTCCCAGAACTGGGTGAAGGGAAGGAACATTTAGGCGCACAAATCGTGGGCAAGCCTGTCGCCTGGGGGGGGGGTCCTGCTGGCCCCTGGGTGCCAGGCTGCTCAAGAAAGTGCTGGGTGCGCAGTGGGACTTTGCTGTGGGAATCTTCTCCGGAGTCTCCTGCCTTAGGCTGATGCTCAGGGGCAGACAGCTCTTTGGCAAAGGCACTCCGCTGCGATGCGGCCAAGATGGCTTGTGTCCCTGTCACTTCGCCACTGTCACGGTGGGCAGGAAGCTGGAGATGTGTCCGGCGGGCAGTGAGTGGTGTGTGTGGGACGCAGGTGCCGCAGCTGACAGGGAGCCCGGTGGACTTGTCGCTGTGCCGCTGACGGGGACCCACCCTGTCCCCAGGGGGCAGGATCACTGCCGAGGACGCCGTCCTGAGCCTGGTCTTGCTGGCATCTCTCTAATTCAGAAGAGAGGAGCGAGAACCCAGCTTTCCCTGGGGAGAACGGGGACACTGGTTTTCTCCGGCGTGTCCTTCTGCGGGCTTGTCTATATTTAGGTTTCCATATGATTAAGAAGCAACAGGATGTGAGACTTTCTGGTCTACGAGGGAAGATGAGTCAGTCTGGCCGTAATTGATTTGAAAAAGGAAGCGGTGCTGGCTCCCCTCCCCGACCTGCCAAGTGCATTATGTTGTTCGGTTCCGGGATTGCTGCCGGGCCAGGTGGGAGAGGAGGACCTCTGAACTTCCACCGTCCTCTAGAACGAGCCCCAGCCAGGTCGCAGTGAGGGGCCGAGGCTGTGCATCCTGGGAGCAGGAAGGGATTTATCGAGGAGAATTCTGGGGGCCCCCATCTTTTTGTGGTTGTGCCTTGATATCCAGCCTGAGAACGGTCCGCCACTTCGGGTCTCATTTACACCCCTGCAGAATCCAGATGTGGTCAGGTCCCATCTACTCGGGACCAGGGTCCAAGTTTCCTCCAGTGATTGGGCTGCTGGCGTAGGAGGAGGCAGAATGTTTGCGGAGAGCCTGGGTGGAGGGCTGGAGGGGGTGCCTGTGCCTGCCCGTCCTGAGTTTGGAGCCTGGTTTTGCTTTTTTACTCCTTTCTCTTTGGTCACAACCCTGGTTTTCTCCGGAGAGCTTTCACACCCGGATAGGATTGCCAGAGGAATGTCCAGTGAAATTTGAATTTCAGGTAACCATTTTTTTTTGCATGAATATGTTTCAAATACACGTGGACATACTAATCTTAATTTTTTTCCTTTAGGATTTATTTTAGTATTTATGAACAGTACCTTAAAAATATAAGTATGTGTCATGCATATTTGGGACATATTTATACTAAAAACTTATTTGTTGTTTATCTGAAATTGAAATGTCACCAGGCATTCTGAATTTTAAAAAAATTATGTTTTTTATTTATTTTTGAGAGACAGATCGCAAGCAAGAGAGGGTCAGAGAGAGCGGGAGATACAGAATCTGAAGACAGGTTCCAGGCTCTGAGCTGTCAGCACAGAGCCCGACGTGGGGCTTGAACCTATGAACTTGAGCTGAAGTCGAATGCTTAACCGACTGAGCCACCCACGCGCCCCAGGCATCCTGAATTTTTAAAAAATATTTATTTTTGAGAGAGAGCGCGTGAGCGCATGCACAAGTGGGGGTGGGGCGGAGAGAGAGGGAGACAGATCTCAAGCAGGCTCTGTGCTGACAGCACAGACCCCGACACGGGGCTTGAACTCTCCAACTGGGAGATCATGACCTGAGCGCTAGTCGGAGGCTTAAGTGCCTGAGCCACTCTGGCGCCCAGATCCTGAATTTTTTTTTTCTCCTAATCCTGGTGATGCTAATACAGAGACCCTGCATCTGAGACACCTGGAGTGTGCTGGAGCCTGCTCGAAAGACTTGACCTTCTTGGTATCGCGTACAGCTAGCTCTCTGGAAGCAGAGTGGAAGCTATACTGAAAGCAGGTTCCCTTAAGCCGGTCCATATTGCTCATGGTGGGGGGCACTTGTGGGGAGAAGCACTGGGTGTTACATGGAAACCAATTTGACAATAAACCATTATAAAAAAAAATCTCATTGGAATTTTGTGAGCTGAGTGAACTTCTGCCTCACTCGTTCCTATGCCTGTGGAATAAAAGAAGGTGTCAGGCGGAATGCCTGTACTAATGTCTCCCCCACGTGTCCCGGCTCTCCCCCAGCACCCACAAAGATCCCACAGACCCCGAATCTGCCCCTCCGGTGCCTGGGCCCCTCCTGACTCAGGTTTGTGAGGTCTGTTGTCTCCCAGAGAGGCCTGCCTGCCAGGCGAGGTGGGAACAAGGCTTTCTCACTGGGCCGAGAGGAGCGGGTAGAGTCCTTCCTCCCTACACTTTCCTCCTCCCCCTACACTGGCCTCAGCTCAGGCTGAGGTGTAAGGGATGGTCCCAAGAGATTAGCAGTAGTTTTTCAGCGCTGATTTGTCTTGGGCTGAGCGGGAAGGGTGGGAGGGTGCTTGGAGAAACATTACCTTTGTTATTTTGTTTCCTCCCATGTTGTTTGAATTCCTTGCAAAAAGCTCGTGTTATTTTTAGAACATAAACACCAGCCATGATGAAGAGGAAATACAATGTGAGAGGATCTAGAAGGTTTTGCCAAGTGGGTAATGAGGCCACCAAGGAAATGCGCTCCTAGACATTTGAAATGTATCTCCAGACTTTTTCCCACTCCTGGATGAGGGGAGGGGACAGCGGTTACGACATAAAAACCAAAGCATGATGATACACGCACACAGTGGATCCAGTTCCATAGGGGTCAGAGGGACCAAACCCCGGAGTGACCTGCTGTTCACTGATCCTAAGTGAAATCCCCAGAGTGGTGCTGGGAGTGTCTGCGCCACTCCTGTGACACTTTCTTGGCCTGGGTGACCTGGTGCCATGTGGGGTCTGGCTGAGTCAGTGCCAGCAGGATACCAGCCCAAGCAGAGGGCTCAACCCCTGCGGTGGAACTTGGATATGCTTGGCACCCAGGCCACCACATAAGGCCCGGGACGCAATTGGAGGCCAAGGTTCCAGGTCTGTGGTGCCCTCCAGCATCTGCCCGGCCAGCCCTTGCTTCTCCCAGGCCGGCAAGGAGGAGACGCATCATATTTTTGACGTAGGGCTCCAATCACAAAAAGCAGTGATGGCTCCTGCAAATGTATCGATTTGTTTTTCCTCCATAGACCTGTGTGCTGTTTGTAGGTAGAGGGGGAGAGAGCCTGCGAACAGAGTCGAATCTACTTCTTGGAAGCCTGGGTTATCAAACTCATTAATCTACATGTCAAGAGGCTAGGAATGAATAATTGTGTGTAGAATTTATCTGCCAACATGATAGCTACTTTTCAGCTCTCCCCTCAGAGCTCCAGCACCGCGGTGCCCCTTATTAGACGCTTTGTCTTCTCCACGCGGCGGCGGAATCGGACCTCGGCCCCTGCGTGGACGGGGGCGGGGACACCAGGGGTGGCCGGCGCCTGCTGCGGTCCCTGGCCCACGCAGAGAGGTGCGGCGCCCTGTTCGTGCTCCGCGGTGGCCATCCCATCGGAATGGTGGCTGATTCGGCACAAATGCCAAGCCCCCTCGGCCCTGGCAGTGCGAGAGCCTCCCTTTCTGATTTAGTGGACGGTCACTTACTGCCTGATTGGGGGCAGGGGTGTTCCGCACCTTCGCTGTCCTCTGTCCCCAGTAGAGCGGAGTGATTTGAGTGGGGGTCGCTGGGGTCGCTGGGTGGGCTGGAGTGGGCTTCCTGGACCCCCCTCCCAGCCCCGTCCTCTGGGCTGGAGCTCATCCCCTTCACCCCCAGTGGGTTGGAGACACTCGGCAGAGGTCAAGGTGCTCTGGGAGCTGAGTGGACGGCAGAGGCCGTGCAGGCCTTACGCTCTAAGGCAGCGTGGCCGGCACCCCTTAGAGGGGCCCATGAGGACCAAGCGCCCTTCCCGCCCCTCGCCCGCCCGCTGCCGGCTTCAGGCAGCCGCGGAGGCGCAGAGTGGACAAGCGGTCTTTGCCTCGCCCTGTCGTCGGGTGCATGCAGTCAGTACTTTCCGCAGCGACCCTCTTGCCGGGAGCATCCCCGGGCAGCCTCTGCCTTGTCAGCTACATTTATGATGTGCTCATAATTAAATGTCCGCCAAGCTCGCGGCGTGCTGACCACAGAGGGGCCATAAGCTGTAAGATAAATGAGACGGGGAGATGTAATATTGCTTCACTCGTGGGCTTCGGCTGATGTTCAAGATTGTCAGTGATAATTATTAATATGTGACCTGGTTGAGTCTTTACGTGAACGATCACAATTTTAATAAAGTGGTAAACCCGGAGCTCACCCTATCGCACATCCCGCATCTGACACCCTCACTTTACACTCGCAAATTTTAGAGGAGCCCTTCTTTCCTCTGTTTTGCAGGTGGTATGACAACCCAGTAATGGAAGCTTACACCCAAATGCAAATTGATGCAAAATCTGGCAATGACAGAGCGTGCCCTCGTCCACGCCTGCAAGAGGAGAGGAGAGGCATGGGGCGGGTGTGGAGGGTGGGGCCGGGTGTTAGCAGGTGCAGGTCTGGCTGGTTCATTCCGCCCAGCAGGGCTGGAGGACCAGGCGGCCACTGCGCTTGCCTGCTGCTTGCATTGCTGTTGTGGAGCCGACCCCATTGGTACCCTCTCCAGACCCTCCCCACCCTTTAATTGGCTTCTGGTGTGGTTTGCCCTCAGCAATCCCACACACCGGCTTTCTCGGGGGGGGGGGGGCGGGGTTCTTTTGGACACTAGAACCATTTGACCTGAAAGGAGGACTGGAACCACCTGGTTCCGTGTGTCTTCCAGCGCCCAGGGTGGTCCGGGACCAAGGGCTGTGGTGCCCGAGGAGGGAGGCCCGGATCTCTGCCGCAAGAGGCAGCACAAACATCAACGTATAACTTATGACTTAGGAAATGCTAGTCTATGTGGTTTGAGACATTGTTTGAAAAACTTAATTCAAATGTTAAAAATTAACTCTTGAAGGTAAGTTATTTTTTAAAATATATTATACAAAAATTAATAATAATCCAAATATGAAATACCAGGTCATTTAATAAGCATCTAAGGAGCATTTGGGGAGGAAACAATTGCATGAGGTTTAGAGGAAGAGAATACAAATGTTGCTAACTACAATGTGTTAAAAAAGAGAATGGAAAGACTCAATTTCCTTTCCGGCTTTAAAAATTAGGAAAACGCTGGAGTTTAATATAATGGTTAAATAACACTTTTGAAACACTTAAAACCACTTAGTAGTCGAATTGTAAACGGGATCACTGCTTATTGACTACAGTCACAAGGATAATAGATTTCATAGATCAAGGATAAGGCAGAAAAGGAAACACAAAAAAGCAAAAAAAAAAAAAACAAAAAAAAAAAAAAAAAAAAAAAACAAAAAAAAAAAACAAAAAAAACACCCCAAACCAAAACCCACCCAAAATGGCTAAAACAAGATATACAAGATCTATCAGGCAAAGCAAAGTCGGACACTATGGGGACAGAATATGGGCGTCAGATGACGTAGAACTGGGGGGAAAATGTTAGTTAGAGCAGAGAAACTGCTTTTATTGATGATTGATGTCTACTTTACACCGATGTGGGGTCATTTGTAAATTCTTAGATTTATTATTCATTAAATACTGAGCTAAAGGTGGTGATTCAATGCTAAGCAAGGCAGGTGTGAATCCTGTCTTCCTTGGGCTTATAGTCTAGTAGACTGAACTATTCAAGGATCCTAATGAGCCAAGTGACATCAGGGTGAAATACGGTGAGCAAATCGTTAGGAGTAGAAGAAGACATGGAAAAATTCACAGTTGTGCTAGAAAACTTTAAGACACTCTTTTGATATTTGGTGGATTTTGTAGGCAAAGAGTCTACAGACTTAGATAGTTTCAAATAATAAAGTTGTTTCTTAAACTGAGATGTTTCTTAAAATAAGAGAGTATATCGGAGCCCATGAAATATTCACAAAGCATAATATGTATTGGCTAGAAAGAGAGCAGCCAGTAATTCTAAGTGGATGAATTTTTAAAAAGGAACAAAAAAGGGCAATTGAAAATCTTAATTAGTAATTAAAAAAATTAAGACCTCTCTGAAATAACTTTATTTCAAAGAGGAAATCAAAGCTCTATTTAGGAACCAATGAGAAAATAAGGACAATGAGAACTCATGGTGTTTGGTTAAAGCTATACCCAGAGGAAAATACATAGCTTTAAATACCAAATTATTAACCTAGGGTACAAATATATGAATTAAGCATTCAACTCACAATAAATTAGAAAGACAACAATTGGACAAACTTAGAACGATATTGATAAAGACAAAAGATATTGTTGGTGAACCAGAAAACAGAAGATTGTCAAAGAATGGGAATGAGATAAAGACATTTGAGAAGTTATTCAAGTAAAACAGAGTGAGAAAACACATGTGATGGCATTAGAAATAACAGAGAAATATTCATGTATTCCGAAAAGTTAAAAAAAATGGTAGGAATATAGTATATATTAACATAGAAATGCTGTGGAAATGGGTGATTTTCTAGGAAATTTTATGTGATGAATTTTAATGGTAGAATAGTTGAATAACAAAGGAAGGAAGTGGAAAAGTGTTAAAACAGATACTTGTAGAGGAAATTCATTTAAATCTCTTAAGGGGAAGAGGATGATCATGCAATAATTATAGATGGAAAGCACCCCAATTCACCTTATAAATTAAGCATAATCTTACACCAAACCCAACAAAAGTAGTAAACAAACATACAGATCAACTTCACATATAAGCATAAATGTGAAAGTCATAAACATTAATTCAGTATCCATATGTATATTTTTGTATATGTATGTCTTATATCGATAGCTAAGCTTTATCAAGGTATAATCGATAGGCAAAAGTTTGCACCTGCGTAATATGTACATCTTGACAAGATTAGACACATGCACACACCCATGAGGCCATCACCACAAAGTACTAAACATATCCAACACCTCCAAACATTTCCTAGGATTCTTGTGTGTGTGTGTGTGTGTACGTGCGTGCATATATTTGCTGGTAAAAACACTTAACGTGACATCTATTGTCTTAATGTATTTTAAAGTACACAACTCAGTATTTTAACTGTAACTACTATGTTGTACAGCTGACCTCTAGAACTTGCTTATCTTGTGTAACTGAAATTTTATACACTTTCAATGACAATTCCCCATTTTCTCCGCCACCTGGCCTTTGGCAAACATTACATTCTCTGCCATTATGAGTGTGACAGTTTTAGATTCCTCATATAAGTGGAATCATGCAATATTTGTCCTCCTGTGACTGGCAGGCTTCACTTACCGTGTCCTCTCCATTCATCCAAGTTGTCACAAATGGCAAGATTTTTCTTTTAAAAATCATTTTAAAGGGCTGAATAATATTCCACTGTATGTATACTTTCTTTATCCATTCGTTTGTTGATATACGCTTAGGTTGTTTCCATGTTTTGGCTGTTGTGAACAATGCTGTAATGAACATGGGGATTCAGTTCTTTTGGACACCCACCCAGAAGTGAGATCATATGGTGGCTCAAGGTTTAATATTTTGACCTGCCCGTACTCTTTTCTGTAGTGGCTGCGCTATTCTGCATTCCCACCAATAGTGTAAAAGATTTCCAGTTTATCCACATCCTTGCCAGCATGTTTTTTCTTGTTCTTTTCCTTCTCCTCTCCCTCCCCTTTCCTTTCTCCTCTCCCCCTCTCCCTCTCCCCTTTCCCCCTCCTCCATGTTCTTTCTCTGCTCTCTCTTCTTCTTCTCCTTCCCCTCCTCCTCCTCTCCCTCCTTCTTCTTCTCCTTCCCATTCCCTCCTTCTCCTCCTCCACCTGTCTCTCCCTCCTCCTCCTCGTACCGTGTCCTAACAGATGTGGAGTGATACGTAAGTGGGATTGATCTTCATTCTCTTGATAATTAGTGATGTTCAGTGCTCCTTCGTATGCTGGTGGCCATTTTTATTCATGTTTATTCAAGTTCTTTGCCCATTTTTTAGTTCAGTTATTTGTTTTCTTTTTTTGTTGTGCTATTGAGTTGTAGTAGATTCTTAAATATTTTCTATATTAACTTCTTACCAGATAGATGCAATTTTTTCTCCTGTTCTGTAGGTTGCCTTTTCACTTTGTTGATTGTTTCCTTTGGTGAGCAGAAGCTTTGTAGTTTGATGTAGTCCCACTTAATCTTTTTTTGGTTTTGTTACCTGTGCTTTGGGTTTCAAGCCCAGGAAGTCATTGCCAAGACCAAAGTCAAGAAACTTTTCATGATGGTCATGGTGGGGGGCACTTGTGGGGAGAAGCCCTGGGTGTTATATGGAAACCAATTTGACAATAAACTATTAAAAAAAAGAGAAACTTTTCCCCTATGCTCTTTTCAAGGAGTTTTGCAGTTTCAAATCTTATTTGTCTTTCATCCATTTTGAGTTGATTTTTGTGTGTGGTGTAAGAAAGAGGTCACATTGCATTCTTGTGCATGTGGACATCTAATTTTCTCAGCACTATTTGTATATTCTTGGCATCTTTATCAAAGATCCATTGACTGTATATATGTGGGTTTATTTCTGGGCTCTCTATTTTGTTCTATTGGGCCTATGTATCTACCTTGATGTCAGTATCCTATTGTTTTAATTACTGTAGCCTTGTAGTATATTTTGAAATCAGAAAGTGTGATGCCTTCAGCATTTAGAGGCCAATATCTATCCTGAAATAGATGCAAAATTCAACAAAATTCTAAGAAACAAATTAAATAGCACAGTAAAAGGATCACATACCATGATCAAGTGGGATTTATTCCTGGAAAGCAGGATGGCTTAACATACGCAAATCAATCCAAGTGATAGACCGCATTCACAGAAGGAAGGGTGAAAATTATATGATCATCTCAACAGATGCATTTGACAAAATCCATTACCCTTTCATGATAAAAAAAACACTCAAGAATTAGGTATGGTAGGAGTGACTTCATTGTAATAAAGGCCATACATGTTAAGCCCACAGCTAACATCACACATAGTGAAAAACTGAACCTTTCCCTGTAAGATCAGGAACAAGACAAAGATTCCTCCTCTTGTCACCTCTATTCAACATAGTACTGAGAAACCTAGCCAGAGCAAGTAAGGAACAAATAGAAGACATCTAAATCAGGAAAGAAGAACTTAAATTGTTCCTGTATGCAGATGACATGGCCTTATATATAGAAAACCCTAAAGATGGGGTGCCTGGGTGGCTCAGTCGTTTAAGCATTTGGCTTCACTCAGGTCATGATCTCATGGTTCGTGGGTTCGAGTTCGACATCGGGCTCTGTGCTGACACTTAGCTCAGAGTCTGGAGCCTGCTTCAGATTCTGTGTCTCCCTCTCTCTCTGACCCTCCTCTCCCCCTTCCCTTCCCCTCCCTTGCTCGTGCTCTGTCTCTCAACAATAAATAAATGTTATTAAAAAAATAATAATAGGGGTACCTGGGTGGCTCGGTTAAGCATCTGACTTTGGTTCAGGTCGTGATCTCACAGTTTGTGGGTTCGAGACCCGCGTCGGACTCTGTGCTGACAGCTAGCTCAGAGCCTGGAGCCTGCTTCAGATTCTGTGTCTCCTTCTCTCTCTGACCCTCCCCTGCTCGCACTGTCTCTGTCTGTCTCTCAAAAATAAATAAAAAGCAAACCCTAAAGACTCCACACAAAACTGTTAGAACTAATAAACAAATTCAGCAAAATTTCAGGGTAAAAAAAAATAAACATAAAATTAGTTGTAATTCAATACACTAAAAATGAACTATCTAAAAAAGGAAATGAAGAAGATAATTTTGTTTACAACAACATCAAACAATAAGATATTTAGAAATAAACTTGAGGTGAAAGACATACATTGAAAACTATAAAATATCAATGAAGGAAATTAAAGCAGATAACAAATAAGTGAAAAGACATTTGTATTCATGGACTGGAAGAATTAATAGCATTAAAATGTTCATACTATCCAAAGCACATAGATTCAATGCAACCTCTATGAAAATTTCAATGGCATTTTTACAGAAATAGAAAAACAATCCTAAAATACATATGGAACCACAAAAGACCCCAAATAGCCAAAGCAATCTTGACAAAGAAGAACACTAAACTTGTAAGAACAAACCAGTATCTTTTGACAATAAGGCTTTATTCCAGCATTGTAAGGATTGTACCAAGTTAGGAAACACCTAATTAAAAATTTATCACACCTGTAGGTCATTGGAAAAAGTATGTATTCATATGTAAAAAAGATATTTGCTCAGTTCAGCATCCAGTCCTGCCAGAAGTTTTGATTAAGATAGAAATAGAGGGACAATTCATTACATTAGTGGTTTTCAACCAGGGACACTTTGCCCCTCAGGAGATGTTTAACAATGTCCTGATACATATTTGATTATTGTGATTTGGGGGGTACAGGTACAGGTCAGGGTTGCTATAACCATCCTACAATGCACAGGAAGGCTCCCTCCACCTCAACAAAGAATTCTCTAGTTCAAAATATCAATAATGCCAAGATTGAGAGATCCTAGTTTACACGATAAAGATAACCTGTCTGAAAATTATAGCCTATACCATACTTAAAATGGAAAACGTGGAAGAATTCTTGTGATAGTAATGAAACAAAGTCTAAATAATTAGGTTATTATAATCAAAGGACTAAAAACAATTGGGAAATAAATGTTGCAATGGCCAAATCCAAATAATTGTTACTTTGTGATATGAAAAAGCTTAAGAATGTTGTCTACTCATACTATATAAAGGAGTTCAATTATAAAACAGATACATAGAAATCAATAGATAGCCAATATTTTAAAGTAGCAATAAAAGAGATAAAAGGGAAAGAAAAATACTCTAGTCCCATAGATGACACAAAATGCAAATTATCTAAAATAACCCACACGACTTAAGTAGGCTAGACACATATGAAAGAAATAAAAATTTTCTGAAGCTCATGTCAAAAAACTTCAATACAGAGATCTCCTCAAGTTGATTCATAAGTAATTCTATTCTGGAACAACTATTAAATTGTATTTTCTTGGGAATTTTACAAAATGCATGTAAAGTTAATATGGACGAATTAATATGCTAGAGCAACCAATAAGTATCTTTCTACAGCAAATTAATTTGCAAAGCCACCTGGGAAAAGTGTGATACTGGTTCCAAAATAATAAATTAAATGAATGAAGAGAAACAATGAGTCAAGAAATAAACCTATCTGCATTAAAAGTTTGTGATGTGATTCATGTGCTATTTTAGGTCAGAGGGTACAGAGGAATTCATATTACTAAAAAAAAATCTACCAAGATGATGTATCGGTTGGGCACCTTGTGTCCTTACAACTGTAGATTGGAAAATATAAAACAAAAACATATAGAAATATAAAGATAAAATGACAAGTCTGCAATTAAAGTGGGACAAATTTCACACCTTTTAAAAGAGATGATTATTTCAAGTAAACAAAAATAGTGATGCATAGTGTTTAGATGACATAATGAACAACTAGTACTAACAAACTTACAGAAACCAGTCAAATTGATAATATATTAGATGACAAAGGAAATCTCAGCAAATTATGAAATGTACAGATCTTATAGGCTTCATTCTCTGGCCAAATGAGAAAATAACAACTAAAGGAGAGATGAAATAAATCTCTATACTCATAAGAACACTTATAAAAAGTCTTGTGTTAATAAGGAAATAAAAAGTGGAAATTACCAACTATTTAGAGATAAGCAATGGAGCATTAAATATTAAAACCTGTGAGATGTGGCCAAAGCAGCCATCAGAGGAAAATTTATGGACTTAAATGCATAAATTAGGAAATGAGGGAAATTGAAATCAAATGGACCAAGCATAATATTCAGGATCCTAGAAAAATGACAGAAAAATCAAATCGCCAGAAAGTAGAAAGAAATAATAAAGCTAAAAACTGACATCAATAAAATAAACAAGAACAACAAAGCCATTAGAATTGATCAATAAAATCTCCTTCAAATTTTATTACGAAAAAAGAGTATAAATAAAAAGCATCATTAATGAGATAAGGAGATTTCATTATAGTTACAGAGGAATTAACTTTTATAAGATATTTTATATTAATAACTTTAGAAAAGTAGACGAAATGCATGCTTTCATAAGAAATAAGTTACCAAAATTAACTGAAAAAGTCAGAAAACCTAAATATGCTAATTTCCATTGAAAAGATATGAAAGCTAGTTAAAGATAGACTCTTTTACAGAGAACATCAAACTCAGAGAGTTTTACTATTTAGTTCTACCACATGTTCAAGAAATAGACAATTCTTATGTTATAAATTGGGAAGATACTCATCTAATTTTATAAGCCTAGTGTATCTTTGACATTATAATCCTAACAGAAGTCAATGTATTAAACAGTATTCTTTTTTGGTAAGCAAACAGCCATCCCCTAATATTCTTGTGCATGAGAAATAGAAGAAAACTTCCCATTATCAAAGTACAGATAGCTTCTGCAAATCTGTAAGAGTGGTGAAATCATCAGAAGTACTTCCATTCAAAACAGGAGAAAAACAAGGATTCCTAACACTTTCATATTCACTATTGTATTGGAGGTCCTGGCCAATGCTATATAATAAGAAAAAATTTAAAAAGCATGTGAATATTGGAAAGGAAGAGATAATAATGTCATTTTGTTTTTTTGCAGTTGGGTTCCATAGGAAGTACAAGATAGTCCATTGAGAAACCATTAGTACTAATAAGAAAGTACTACAAGGTGGCCTGATACAAAATAAACATATAAAAGCCAATTGCTTTTATACAGCAGTATAAAAAGTAATAGAAAAAATTATTACTCAACTTTCATAGCAATGGAAACTATAAAACTATAAAATATGGAAGTAAACACCAGATTATTAAGGTGATTAATAGACCCAAATAGATAAAAGTATTTATATTTTACTGTTTTCGATGAGAATGCTTAATGTTGTAAAGGCATGTATTGCTTCCAAATTAATCTATAAATTCGACATTTTTATGGAGCTTGTCAGGCTGATTATAAAATTCATTTGGAAGAGTAAATGTGTGAAAAAAGCCAAGGTAATGTAGAAAAGAATATAATAGGTGTGCTTGCCTTATTAAATATCAAGACATATTCTAAAGTTATACTAATTAAAACGCAATGAGATTGGTGCCAAAGATTTAATTAGGACAGTGGAATAAGAGTCCAGAAACAGGTCTCTGTAGATATTCACTTGTGGAAAAATTGGCATTTCATGTTAGTGAGGGGAAAGAGTAGATTATTTGATGAATTGTGTGGAAAAAATCAGTTACTAGTTTGAAAAAATAAAATGTGGGAAATTTTATTTGGAAAAAATAAAATTATAGTTTTAACATTACATTATTCACTAAAGTAAATTCCAGATGTACTAAAGAGCTAAATGTTATACAAAAACAAAACCTAGAAATGTAGTGAAATAAAAATAGTACATAATATGCAAAGGAAAATATTGTGAATTTGTACAGATAAAATTATGTTTATTTCTTGAGAGCATGAGAGAGAGAGAGAGAGAGAGAGAGAGAGAGAGAGATAAAGGGAGCGGGAGAGGGAGAGAGAGAGACAGAGCAAGGCAGGGAGGGGCAAAGAGAAAGGGAGAGAGAGAGAGTCCTAAGCAGGCTCCACACCATCAGCACAGAGCCTGATGTGGGGCTGGAACTCATGAAGTGTGAGGTCATGACAGCTGAAACCAAGATTTCGATGCTTAACCGACGGAGCCACCCAGGCGCCCCCGTGTACAGATAAAGTTAAAGGCTTATATGTGGACGTGGCTGGGGGCTCAGTCGGTTCAGTGTTGGACTCTTGATTTCAGCTCAGGTTGTGACCTCACTGTTACGAGATTGAGCCCCACCTTGGGCTCTGCACCGGGTGGGCATGGAGCCTGCTTAAGGTTCTCTCTCCCCCTGCCCCTCTTCCGCTTGTGTGTGTTTGTGTGTGCAGGCACCCACTTTCTTTAAAAAAAAATAAAGGCTCTTATATGATAAAAGACACTATAAACAAATGAACAAACATATGCTGGTAGAAAATAGATGCAACATTGGTAAAAGACAAAGGATGAATATCCAAAATAAATGTAAACACTTACAAATCACTAAGGAACAAACCATTAAACCAAAAGGAAAAATGTAAAAAAATACAAATAGATAATTCATAGAAGGGAACTCAAAAGGGGTATTAAAAGTTACTCAGTCTCCCTAGTAATGAGGAGCATCCAAAATAATACACAAGGAGATATCATTATATTGAAAAAAAAACTGATATTATTGACTGTGGGGATGGTACAAAAAACCGAATATTCCCATGCTTTGCTTGAGTATAAATTGGTCCAGATATTTGGAAGGGCGGTTTGGCTATGTCTGCTGAAATGAAAAATCCACGGATCACACAGCCAACGAAAACCAAGAGAAACACAAAAATGTGTAGGGAACTGTATTAATGATGTTCTTTGTAGTCTTGTCGATGGTGAAAGGCTGGAAACAACCAAAATATACATCAATGGAAGAGTTAAATACACTGTGGTAAATCATACTGTATAACAGTTTTAAAAAACTTGAGGTTGATTTATATGAATTAATATGGAAAGACAACCAGGATATATTGACATTTAGAAAAAATAGGCTGCACCTTCATATGTATTGTATGATAGGAAAACCCCAAACATTATTTTCTTTTACTGATGTGCATTGCAAGGCAGCCTAGTCTCAGGGGGTTTTTGTTTGTTTGTTTGTTTTATTTTTTTGTTTGGCTTTGTTTCTGTAAAATGGTAACCTGGAGGTAGGGGGTTGGGAAGATTATATAACTGAATACGTGTGAGGCACAGAGCCTTGCCTGGCATGTGGTAAACACTCGTAGGTGTGAGCTAGTTTTATTATGGAAAAAATTCTGGATTTCTACACCTCATGCCGATAGTAGCAGTTACTTCTGATAAGCGAATCCAGCTGGAGATTGAATGAGTATTTAGTCAAGGAGAAGTTTTGCTTTGTCTGGATTATTTGATTTTTTACCAAAAGGATGTATATTTCTGATGGAATTACATGGAAGTCAGTGGGGAAATAGAAATGGTCCTAAGACAACCATTTAATCACTTGAAAGAAATAACAATAGAGCCTTACCATAAAACTAGATCATCTCAGATGTATCAAAGATTCTATTGCAAAAATGAAACCACAAAAGAATAGGAACAGAGGCAAGTGTTGATTTAATACTGCAGACAGGCTTTTAAACATGACCTTAGAGGCAGGGAACACAAGGGAAAAAACCAGATGTATTAAATATAAATTGTTTTTCAAATAACATTACGAGTGAAATTAAAGTTTGTGTAAGTTGTGAAAATAGTTGATAATACATGTGCCAAATGGATAATGCCGTCCTTTATTAGTAGCTTTTACAGATTAATAAGAAAGAAATAGAAAAATGATCAAGGAAAATAGACATGCAATTACTAAAATTAGAAATGTAAATGTAAAGATTGCTTAACCTTAATAGTAATAAAAATATGCAGATCTGAACAGTCTTTTCTTATTGGTTGGCAAAAATTTTTTAAATATTATCAGTGCTGGTGAAGTTTCACTCAGTAAGACAGTTTTGCAATAAGGACTAAATGTCTTAAAAACGAGTATATTCTTTGATCCAGTGACGCATTTCCTAGAAATTAGTCAGGTGGAATAAACATGTGCACGCAGATACATGTACAGTGATGGAGTAGGTTTAAATGAGTAAAAAATTGAAAACTACATAAATATCCAATAGCTGTTAAATAAATCCTGGTGCATACCAAATATAGAATGTTACCCCACCATTAAAAACAGAAACGTTGAAGACCGTTGGTATGGAAATATGTTGTGAGCATGTAGGTTTTGAAGAAAACAAACAAGAAACCCCTCTGTATGTGAATATGTATCAAACTAGCCTGTTTCTCTAGCTCTATTTTTATCTCTGTGTCTATCTCTATGTCTGTGTATGTGAGTAAATTCAACCTGATAGAAATGTACTACAGTGTTACAATCTGTCATCTGTGGGCAGAGATGACATCATTCTCTCTGCACTTTATATTGATTTCGTTTGTTAAAGATCACACCAATACAGGAATGCATTCTTATAAAAACGAACATGGTACAGACAGAGCTGAAGCCCTTCAGACCAAGTTACCGTCTGTTAATCACAGTGGTTTTGTATATGCTCTTTGTCAAGTTGAGATAGTGCCTCTCTGTTCCTAACTTGTTGAGAATTTTTACCCCGAACACGTTTCATATTTTGTCAAATGTGGTTTCATTGTCAATTGATATGATTACACAATTTTTCTTCTTTAGCTTGTTGAAATGGTTGATTACACCGACGGATTTTTGAATGGCGGACCAGCTTTGAATATTTTGATTAAATGCCATTTTGTCGTGTGTATTATTATTTTAATACATCGTTAGATTCAATTTGTTAATATGCTATTGAGCATTTTTGTGTCTAATTTCATGAGAGGGATCTATAATTTTCTTCTCTCTCTCTCTCAACTGTTTCTAGACAGACGGTTCTGGTATCAGGATAACACTGGCCTTGTAAAATGAGTTTGGAAGTGTTCTCTCCTCTTTCTTATGGAGCAGACTGTGTAAAACTTATGTTATTGATATAAATTGTTTTTTTACATCTTCAGTGGAACTCTCCAGTGAAACCATCTGGGCCTAGAGATGCTTTTCTTTCTTTCTTCCTTTTTTGATTTTTACTTTTTGAAAGCAGGAAGATTTTTAAAGTATGAATTCAATTTCTATAATGTTTACAGACCTATTGTTATTATATATTTGATTTAATTGAATTTTGCTAGTTTGTGGTTTTTAAGGAATTGGTCCATTGTTTTGAGTTGTTGAATTTAGGGACAAAGTCATTCATAGTGGTCTCATGTTGTCCTTTAAATAACTTTAGGACTTAAAGGGATATTATTTCTTTCATCCCTGATATTAATGATTTATATCTTCACTCTTTTTATTTGTCATTCTTGGTACATTTCAAAGAACCAACTTTTACCTGTATTGGTTTTCTCTGTTGTTTTCCTGTTTCATTTTCAGGGACTCCTACTTTGATATTTATTATTTTTTTTCTTTTGCTTACTTTGTGTTTATTTTAAACTCTTTCAGTTTCTTAAGGCAGGAATTTAGATTTATTGATTTGAGTCATTTCCTCTCTTCTAATGTATGCATTTAGTGCTATAAATTTTCCACTCAGCCCTGCTTTGGCTACATCTCATATATTTTGACATGTTGTATTTTCGTTTTTATTCAGTTCTATGTTTTTAAAAATGTAGTGTCCTTTGAGGTTTCCTCATTGACCTACAGAATATTAGCCGTACATTATTTAATTTCCAACTGTTTAGAGATTTTCACTTCTTGTGTCTTTCCTTCTCTCTTTCTCTGTTTTTCATTTTGTTTTGATTTCTAGTTTGATTCTAGTATGATCAGAATCAGATACTTTGTATAATATAAATTGTTTTATGGCCCCATTATGTGGTTTATCTTGGTGAATCTTCCATGAGGACTTAAAATATATGTATTTTCTGCTGTTGTTGTGTGGAGTATTTTATATATATATATATATATACATATATATATATATATATATATATACATATATATATATATATATATATGCCAATGAGAACGCAATCGTTGACTGTGTTGTTCAGATCTTTTCCATCTTTTTCTATCCAGTAGTTCTATCAGCTGCTGAGTACATATGAAGTTTCCAACTGTAATTGTGTACTTGTCTTTTTATTTTTTTGGTCCTTGCAACGTTTGTTTTATATATTTGGAACTTTGTTCTTTGGTGTGCACACTTTTAGAATTATTATGTTTTTCTGGTGGATGGATCTTTTAATCACATGTCTCTCTTCATCTCTAAGAATTTTCTTTGCCCTGAAGTTCACTTTATTAGATACTAATAAGCCTCTCTTGGTTTTTAGAAATTAATGTTTTCATGGTATATATTTTTCTGTCATTTTATTTTCAACCTACTTAAGTCATTGACTTTGAAATGAGTTACTTGTAAACTGCGTATAGGTGGATCATCATTTATTTATTCACTCTTTTGGATCTTTGACCTTTAGTTGGTTTATTTAAACCATTTACATTTAAGTTAGTGTTGGTATGTTAGGGGCTATGCTTGCCATTTTACTCTATTTTGTTTTCTATTTGTTTCCTGTTTCTGTTTTTCCATTCTTGCCTCTCTATGGGTTATTTAAAGATTTTTAAAAAATTTAATCTTGATTTATTTATAGTGTTTTCTTAAATTTCTTTTTTAAATTTATATCCAAGTTATTTGGCATGGAGTGCAACAGTGATTTCAGGAGTAGATTCCTTAATAACCCTTCCTCATTCAGCCCATCCCCCCTCCCACAACCTCCCAGTAACCCTCTGTTTGTTCTCCTTATTTAAGAGTCTCTTACGTTTTGTTCCCCTTCCTGTTTTTATATTATTTTTGCTTCCCCTACTTTATGTTCATCTGTTTTGTATCTTAAAGTCCTCATATGAGTGAAGTCATAGGATATTTTGAGTATATCGTTTTGTATAGTTTTTTTAGTTGTTATTGTGGCTACCACAATATTGATATAGACTTTTAATGGTCTACTAATATCAACATTTTACCATTTTGAGTAAACTTTGACATAGAAACTTTACTTATTTTACGTCTTCCCTTTAAAAAAATATCCCCACTTTTAAATATGGTCTTGGGCAGCAGATAGTGGTACAGTGTTTGTTTCAGTCATCACACATGGATTAGTGCACCTGTGCGGGGGACGGCCTACTGTATTCATCCACATTTTCTACTCTTTCCATTGTTCTTTTCTCCTTCTGGATGTTCTGAGATTTCTTCTTTTGTTGTTTCCTTTCTGTTAGAAGAACTTCACTCAGTTATTCTTTATGGGTAGGTCTGCTAGTGATAAGTTCTTTTAGTTTTGCTTTGAGACTTTCTTTATTTCCCCTTTCCAAAGGGATAATTTTGTTGGGCACAGAATTCTCAGTTGAACATTCTTTACTCTCAGCCACTTCCTTCTGGCCTCTATGGTTTTAGATGGTGTTCTCTTAGGTAGTGTGTTTTCTCTTGCTGCTTTCATATTTTTCTTCATCTTTAGTTTCAGAAATTTAATCGTTATGTGTATTGGTATGCATTTTTTTGGGGGGGGATTTAATTCTATTTGCTCACCTCTTTCAATCTGTGAACTTATATCTTTTGCCAGATCAGCCACATTTCTCTGAACACTTTTCAGCCCCATTCTTTCTCCTCTTCTGGGATTCCAGTGGTCCGAAGCTTGCATCTTTGCAAGGTCCCAGAAGCTCAGTTCATTTTTTTAGTTGGTTTTGTGCCTGTTGTTCAAATTGGGTAAATTCTCTTGGTCAGTGCTCATGTTCAGTGGTTTTATTCTTGGTCATCTCCATTCAATATTGAGCTTATCCAGGTTTTTTACTTCTATTATTGACTTGAAAATTCAACTGAAATTTTCTATAATTTTCATGTAGTCCTTTTTAGTAAGTTGTTTCTTTACTCACATTTTTCCAATTTTTTATTTATTTCAAGAGAATGTATACTTGTTTATTGAACCACTTTTATGACAGTAGTTTTACAATTCTTGCCAGTTAACTCCAATATCTGATTTATTTCAGCATTGGCATGCATGGCTTGTCTTTCTTTCATTCAACTTGTAATTTTCCTGGTTCTTGATCTGGTGGGTGACTTTTGATTGTATTCTGAACATTTTGGCTATTCCATTAGAAGACTATGGGCCCCATTTAAAGCTTTCATTTTAGCAGGCAGTTACCCTGTTTAGGCTTGGCATGCATGCTCTGGTCTACTTTTGTGGGCTGTGGTTCCAATGACAGTCTAGTTTTCAGAGCCTATGTGGTGTTATTTTCATCTGCTTGGTTTATCTCCTCCCACAGGGGCTCCCACTATCCCTGCTGCGTCTGTTTGAATGGGAAGAAGCTTCCCCAGGCGGGGACAGCTGGTAAATCTTGCTAGGAGGGGATGTGTGCTCCTGTGGCATGTGCCCCTTCCTGTGGGATACAGAAAGTGTTTCTAGGGCCATATGATTGTCGTGACAGGGTTTCCTTTGCCAGTGGTGCTCTGAATTGATGGTATCTTTGAGTGAGGGAGGGGACTCGCGGGCCCTGTGGAGGAAGGGAGCACTCGTTGGTCTGGGAGCTGCACGTGATGCTGTGATAGCCCTTGCAAGTTCCTTGGTTGCATGGCATTTCTGGGTGGGGGACAGAAGTCTCCAGCCTGGTGCCTAAGTTAATTTTTAGTCTTTTTCTGTAGCTTTCCCTACATATTGTGTGTGGGAGGGGGAAGACCTGGCCCATGCTTCCTGGTGAGGGCTCCGATCACCCAGGCACTGTCCTGCCTCTCTGGAAGGGGTACTTGTGACCATGACCTCTTCTATAGGCCAGTGTCTGTTCAGAATACTACTTGACATATTGGCCATGGGTAGGACTCACTTGGCTTCTAATGTAGTTCTCACATAGTGCTCTCCAGGTGCCCCGGGGACACAACCCTGCCCCCGGCCCCATGCCCAGCACACCCCTGGTGCCTTTGCATCATTTTCTATGGTTCTTTTCTGAGTACGTGTTTTTCCTCTATCAGATTCTATCTTCCTTTTATATTTCAGGGCATTCTCATGCCTTCTGATTTACTAAGAATATCCTTTCCTATATCCAGTGCAATTTAGAAAAAAATATATATTGTATAGAAAATATGACATATATTATATGTATAAAATGTTACATATGTATGTTATAGATTTTTCATAAATATTCTGAGAGGAGAAGTTTAGTTTATCATCTTCATAAATCTCTTTGTGATCACCCATGGTTTCTCAAAATTTTCTAAAATACACATGCATCACTTTTATAATCAGCAAAGCCATTAATGATTAAAACGTTTTTTTCCACGACTGTGTGTTGAGCATCGTTCTGGGGGTCAGGGCTCAGAGACTAAAGGGGAGTGAAAATGGGTGCTTTCTAGAGAAGGTCTTCCGGGGAGTGGAGAGCCCATTCCCCCTTCCGGGGGTGCCAAGGCAGGACCCCCGGCTGTAGTGCCGGGTTTCGCTGTGTATTCTGTGGAAGGTTGCTCCAAGTTCTCACAGGAGGGGCGAATCCTTCCCCTTCTTCAAATTGCCAGTGTGTGCAAAATGCTAACACTACACATTTAAGTGACGTATAGATCAGAACAGAATCATAGCTTGATGACATAAATTAAAGTAATTATATTCATTAGCATGATAAAAAATATGCAAACAAATGTTTATTAAATGCAACCATACATCAACTCCAAAGGCTTTGGCGTTGTTTATGTCTTTGTTGCTCTAGCATTTTGTCAAAGGTGGCCTGTCAGGCTGAACTTAATTGACACTAATGGCGGTGGGGGAGGAGGGGGCAGCGCGGAGCATCTCTTGGCTTTGGGAGCGCTGGAGGTTTGGGGATTTGCTGGCGGGCCTCGTGTTCCTTCCCAGGGCTGGCCCCAGCAAAGGCCCTGGGACAGGAAGGACAAGTCTCCTTGCGTTTACTGGAGGGAGGGCTGCCCACTGCTTCAGGATATTTGTCACCAGCAGGGCCTGAAGATGTTTCCAGAAGGGTCGATAGAGATGCATTTTCTCTTACCAACATCGGATATAATACCTGCCCCTTAAAAGGTCCCTTTTCTGCAAGATTGGATGTGTCTTTCCAACTGGAGGGGACTTTCTGGCAAGTGAAAGCACTTGCCTGTTCCGGAGCCCCCGGAGATGGGAAATAGGCTCCTAATCGTAAGGCTGCTGTCTGTCTGTGTTGGGTTCTTGCTGGGGAACCTGGCAGGCTGCTCTGATGAGGTACCTGATTTTTGCCAGAAAGCATGTGAATTATACCCACCAGCGCAGTCACAGAAAGAGCCAAGTTCCTTAGCTGCGATGCTCAGGCGTGTGGGGACATCGTTTTGGCCTTGAGGGCTGATAGATGCAGGTGTGCTTTGGTGCGGGGCCCCTGCCTGCTGTATACACAGCCAGCAATTATTAGCATTGTTTGCTATACCCGGAGTAGTTGTGTAGAAAGAGCTGGGCTGGCTACAGTTGTCTAGTCTGTCTGTCTGTCCCCCCACCAGTATGTGGAGTGGATGCCAGGCAGAGAGTGAGATGTCAGGCAGGGTGGAAGAAGGAATGTGGGGGAGGAGGGAGCAGGGGGAGGTGGTCCCCGGGCGTCCACCTGGAGCCAGCGCTGCCCTCTCTCCTGTTGTTTCTCTGCTTCCTCCACTTGCTCCGGGTTCTAGAAGCCCCAGGCCCCAGGTGGAAGGGGCCGGCGTGGCTTCGGCTGGTGACAGGCTGGGCGTCCATTCAGTCTCACCCATTGTTCGTGATTCCGGTTTATCCCCTGACCGGAAGTGAGCTCTCCTTGTCCTTCAACGTGGCTTTGTTCCAACGCTGACTTCTAAGTGTCACCAATATGGGTCCCCGTGCCTTTTAAAGGGAACGGGATGCTACAGAACATGAAACTTGTCCTCTTGGGATCCACCGCATCCCTGCCCTCTTTGAAGGACACGGAAGGTGAAGATGCCGGAGTTCTTGTCATCAGGGCCGGCTCGGAGCGAGGGGACGATGGTCCGGAGCGTCCAGCGCTGTGGCGCGGGAGGCGGGGAGAGCCCTGGGCACCTCGGGGCACCTCGGCTACTGCAAACCCTTATTTCTCCTTCCCTAAAAAACAAGGGAGCCTGCGTAATTTATTTCTGTGGGGTGGTTTATGCTGGGAGGGAAAGAACAGATGTTAAGAAAACAAAGGAAGCACACCACTTTTGTTTCTGAGCCAATGGTGATCAATTCTGTATACTTTACTGCCTTGTCCATGTTTTGGGGATGGATATTTCAGGCCATTTCAATCAAAAGTGGTGCCACTCTAGGCTCTAAACAAAGGCCTAGATTTATTTTTTTTCTGGCAGCACAATCCTCAAAGATTACACTTGCTGCGACATTTTTAGCCACGTCAACATTCCTTAGGAAATACAAATATGGGCATTATTTCATGGAGATGGCACTGGGTAATATAATAAAATGGATTTATTTCATCTTAATTTATTTAAAATGTGCATAGACAGAACTGGGATAAAATC
This sequence comes from Mungos mungo, assembly GCA_004023785.1. NCBI lineage: Eukaryota > Metazoa > Chordata > Mammalia > Carnivora > Herpestidae > Mungos > Mungos mungo. The sequence continues at coordinate 148,489 of PISW01001533.1, read as the reverse complement.
CATGAGATGAAATATCTCGTTTGCATGAATATATTGAAAAATTCAGCCACCTTCTAAGCCAAAAAAAGAGGCAACTTCTTTTTTTTTCATCCTCAGAATAATAAGAAGAATAGGTGCTCTTTTTAAAACAAGGAAATATAACCTTGACGGAGAGGAGTGATTCATGTCCCGCGCCGTGAAGGTGCGAGGGGCAGCTCGGCTCCGGGGTGAGGAGTCGGTGCGCGTGGAGGGTTCGAGCAGGGAAGGCAGAGGGGTGGGCTGCGTGGGTTTCCGGACGTGCTGGCCACCGGTGGGGGGGGGGCGCATCAGCCGCTCCTGCCTCGGGCCTCCGGGTCTCGCAGGTGCCCATCGGTGCAGGGCCCAGCAGTAGGACCTGACACTGGCAGTCCTGCATGCTGGCCACTGGGGCCAGATGCTTGTCACCACACACTGCCCCAGGGCTTCTGTGTCCACTAAGCATTCAAGGCCCCGGGGCTCCTTCTGAGCCCACTCTGTAGCAGCAACATGACCCAGGAGCCGTTTCCACTCTCTGATCTTTACGCAAGGCAGCAGAGGTAGGGGCTGAGCTCTGTCACCTATGAGCTGTGTGATCTTGAGCAAATGTCTCAACCTCTCTGGGCTCAAGTCTCCTCATTTGCCAAATGCATTTGATAGTTGAAATCTCTCACTATGACATCTACATGAAATGATCATGACAGGTACTTAGGATATGTCTCACTTATAATCAGCATTCGGAGAGTTTTATGTATAAAACTTTCCATAGAATGGAAATGATTCAATCTCACAGGGTAGATTAGTAGCGACTATTACTGTTTGGTATTGATTCTACTATTGTTTGATGTTAATAACTGCTTTTTTAAACTTATTTCTTCTGTGCTTACGAACTTCTTGAGGGAGGACATGACAAGTGTTGGCTAATGCCCGTGGGCTTGAGATTCGTAGGTTTCCCGTCTCGGGAAGTTCTGTGCCTGTGTACGCTCCAAGGGAGGCTGACTGTGCCCTGACGGCCAGTTCTCCCAACAGCCAGCGCTGGCCAGCATCTGGCTTCTCCTGGGAACCTGGGTTTGCCACCTCTACCCTCCACCCTTGAGCACCTGCTAGTCCTTGGACTGACCTGCTGAGCAGTGCCGAGGGCACCCTGGTGCCCACCTGCCCTCTGCTTGGGGCAAAGCCCTCTATGCCTGGGAGCTGCCCACGTCTTGCCCCCTGGGATGGTCAGTACAGGTAATCAGGCCCCGCCTTCAGATGCCTGGGCTGGGCATAAACACTCTTGGCACAGGGTCCCTCCATCTCCAACCCCTTGTTCAGGAAAAGATGAAGCCCATGGGTTTCTTGGAGAATGAGCCTCACCCATCACCCCCTGTTTCCGCTGCTGGGTGAGAGCAGAGGTGGGATCCTGAAGATAAGCGAGGCATCTGAGCCGGGTCTGATGCCCCTCAGATACCACTGAGCCCGATTCTATTAAGTCTTTGTTCCTGGGTCCCCGGGGACTGCCTGGCAGTGAGCCTGCTCTTTGGAAAGTTTCGAGTGCCTGGTCTATACTGCCTGCCAAGGAGCTGCGGGGAGAATAGCCATCATCCTTGCTGTCCTGTAACAAATCCAGGTGGGATCTGCTGCGCTGCCCCTGCTGGGAGGCCGGGGGTCACTCCTCGCTGGGCCCATCACATCACAGTCACCAGGCCGGCACTCTGAGTGTTCACACGGAGAAACCGAGGCAGACAGAGGGGCAGCCCTGCCCACGCACACCTCACAGCCAAGGCGGGGTGGGGGCAGAGCCTCTAGTCTGCTGGGGGTGGGAACTCGCAACCGCAAGAACAAAGACCAGATTAAAAAAAAAGGATAATGTAAACATTTCCCATGTTTTGGAGAATCGTACAATGTTGGATCTCAGCTCATGCTGATTTTGCTGGTCAAGGGCTTGTGCTTTGAGGCAAGGAGTCAGCCCTTGTTGAAGAACAGCGGGTCCCCTCTGTGCCTTTTCCCACCAAAACCGAACCCAGAAGGGGACAGAAATCTCCTTATTTGCCCCACTGCCCTCCCCCCGTCCCCAGACGGCCTCCTCCCCTGCCTCAGGAAGGAGACCACAGCCAGGAGGCAGAGACAGTAAAGAAGCTAACGTGTGGACCTTGGCCCAGGGAACCTGTCAAGGGCTCAGGGGCTGTTTCTGACAGTCAGCGATGTTCCGTTTTGGCTGGCGGATCTTCGGCCTCCGGGTGCGCGTGCTGCACTGGGGACTGGTTGGTCCTGCCTCGTGCACTTGGGTGGGATTCCCTTCCTTGGCCTAGGAGACGGGGCTCCAACCTTCTTCCTGGGGGCATCTCCTGAAAGCTGGGCTCTGTGGGTGAGGAGGGGGTGCAGTCAGCTGGCCTTCCAGAACGGCGTCGTCTGGGAAGGGACGCCAGAGGGACCCCTGAGCCACTGACAATGTCCGGGCAGCTCCACATGCCTGAGTTTCTGTTGTGGATGTACTGATCCGACACCTCCCTCTCCTTATCCTTTCCCAGGCGTGGGGTCCGCTCTAGGGCACCACAGCAGGTGTCTGATCGCCCGGTTCAGTTTGTCAGGTGGATCTGACCGATAAGACAAGGCCCTGCTCACTTGTATCGATGTGTCTGGGGAAACCTTCCGCTGATGCCTGTGATGCTATTTTCTTACTGAGGTGAGGTCTGAGGGGGGCTGGAGGCTGGGCTGGGCTGCCCATGTGGGTAATCAATGGGATATGAGGTCCAGAGGCATAGACTGTCCGGGGTTCTGGATGTGACTCCCATCCAGGTGTACCTTGCATTCTTGGGGCGAGCTGCTGCTCCCGGGAGGCCTGCTGCTTTAACCTTAGGGGGCGGGGGGCGGGTGGTTACTCCCTAGATATGAGAAAGCACAGCATGGTCAGTCCCAGTCAGAGCCGCTCCAGGGCTCAGCCTGGCATGTGCTGAGCCTGGGTATAGACAGGGTGACCATGTAATTTCTTGTCCAGGCCAGCGCCTCCCAGAGAGCGAAAGAAGATGTAATAAAAACTTTGAAAGTGCAAGGGGATGTATTGCTAATTAAATTGAGACTGTTCTCGTCCAACTGGGACATAAGGTCACCTTGGGAATAGACAGTTTGGGCACAGCTCTATTCTTAATTTGATCACTTCCCCTGCCCACGTCTTGGGAATTTTGGGATTCTGGCGTCAGCATGAGCGTGGAGGGCCTGTGCAAGCAGCCTGGGTCGGCGGGGTATGTACACGGGCTCTGGCTCGCCTGGCCAATGGCTGGTTCCAGGAGGTGCGGCTCGGCTGTCCAGGGATTCTGTCTTTGGCTGTGTCCGTGGGGGTGGGGCGGTGAGTTGGGAATGTGTGCTGCATTGCTTTTGATTTGCTTCCCTTTAACTAACTGCCTTAAAGGTGGGGTCTCTCTCTCCTCCCTGTAGTGCGTGGGCTGGGGGCTCGGGCACCCCTCGGTTTTTATCCTAGCTGTGCTGCTTTCTGTGACATGGATCAAGTTACTTAGCTGAGCTTCCGTCTTCTCAGCCATTAAGTGGGGATAGTAACGGACCTAGCAAGGCTGTGGTGGTGGTGGTGGGGGGGGGGGGGAGGTGACCGCAGTGACTGTAAACATGTGCGTATGTTTGTAACACATGCTCAGTTATTATTTAGAGTCGTGTATGTCTAGAAGAAGCTGCTCTATTTTGATACTCGAATAAAATATAACCTATTAGTATTTGTTTTATTTTATATTTCATTTTAACAAAGTTGTGGGTAGTTCAAATATGCATGGTGTATTATGCATGTAGTGATACATATGTAATTAATCAAAATATATGAATCCATTATTCATGTATTGGAGGGCCTGGCCAGATGTTTTACCAATAGGTTTGTGTGACTAGAAGAAGCCTGGGGACCTCTTTCATGATTAGGACAGGACCACCCATCCAGATGAAAGCACCTAAAATTACAGGGGACACACTCATGGAACGTGGGGAAGCTGTTTCCATTCATTCATTCACTCACTCAACAGATATTTATTGAGCACCTACCATGTTCCAAGCACTTGGCATGCGCTAGTGAAAGAGATAATTATGTAAGAGATAAGAGATAAGACAGTATATTGGAAGGTATAAGTCCCAGTTCAGAGAAAGAGGGTGAGGGGAGCTGGGAGCTGGCGTGTGGTGTGGCTTGTACAATTTAAAATGGGGGGGTCAACAGGAGCCTTGTTGGGAAGATGACATCTGAGCAAAGACGGAGGAGGTGAAGAGCTTGCATCCTCTCCCATGCCCCCCCTCAAGAGGTGCCTCCTTTCTCAAGGCTGATTTCAATTCCCAGATCCTAATCTCCCTCTCCCCCTGAAATCTCTTGAACTTTTGTGGGTCGGAGCAGACTTTCATCAGCATGTCACTTCTAGGAGACCATCAACACGTACTGGTAGCCAAAAACAGACTTTAATGAGCATGGAATCTTTTTCTAGTTAAAAAAAACAAAAACAACAAACCTCCAACAACCCCGTGTTCTGGGATTTTGTTCCTTGGATTCAGATAGAGAGCGGAGTTATGAGTGTTGCCGACAGACGCGGGTCCTGTGTTGACCTCTGCCCACACGGTGGTGGCTTGTTGGCAAAAGAGGGGAGGCTGACCTGTGTCTGCGGAAGCATTTTTGAGGAGTTTGTGTCCTCCTCCATACATTTGTCCTGGAGGTGACTGATGTCGGGTGGTGTGGCCCTAAGGGGACTGGCTTTAGCACGACTGGCCCTAGTGGCCGTGCCAGTTGTCCTGAGGGGACTGAGGCTCCGCACAGCTTTGCCTCCTGGACAGGGAAGAGCTTGGGACCTAATCTGGTGTTTATGCTCACATTTTCACCCTTCTGATTTCTTCCATCTGTGCAGTGGGCTTTAATACCTGTTCTGTCTGGCTTCTGAGGTTTTTGTGGAGATCAGTAGGATGGAGCCTTGATAAAATGGAATTCATCATAATGAGTCGGCTGTTTCTCTCACAGCGGTGCCTGCTGCACCCCTACTTGGTGTCTCTGTCTTTTCCATCCCCCTCTAACCGCCTTTGTCATTTGTCCTTCACTGGAAAGTCAGAAGCTGTAGGTCACAAATAACCGCATCTTTTCCGCTTCCAACCCTCTACGAAGTACTTGCTTAGGTGCCCCCGCCCCCTGCCCTTCCCCCGATGCCCCCACTTCTGTCTTCCTCCTCGTTCTCTTGAAACCTTGCTCGTCACGTTAACTTTGCTCCATTCTTGCGCACTGCCCGGCGCTGCCTGGCTGTCCCTGGTGACTCTCTAAATCAACTGCATTACCCCCCATCTTTTTAAAAGGCTTATTCCTGACCTCCTATCTTCCCTACTCACTTCTTTATTTTTTATCCCCTTAAAAAAGGTAGAGGCTTGTGAAAGCTTACAAAGAATTGTATACACATGCTATCTTCGTATCTTTACTTCCCACTCGCTTTTTTTTTTTAAACTCCTGGGAACTGGCTCTGTTCCTGCCCCTCCTGGTGGCCACTGTGCTGCCACACTTGGGAACTGTCAGCTGGCGTCGTTTTCCAGCTCCCTCCTTCCCTCCCCCCTCCCTCCCCCTCCCCCCTCTCTCCTGCTCATCTCTGCTCTGGATTCTCATCTCCAACTGCTTCCCTGGAAACTCTCTTCAGACCCTGGGCATCTCCATGGAACACGTCTGACACTGAAACTCCAAATCCTCCTTCCCAGGCTCCTCCGCCTCAGCAGGTGACACGTGTATCCCACAAACCATGAGATCATGACCTGAGCCAAAGCCAGATGCTTCACTTCCCAAACCTGGTTGTTACCCTTCGTTGTTTTGTAATTAATTTTTTGAGGTGTTTCTCACATAGCGTAAAGTTAACCATTTTGAAGGGTAGGACTCAGCGGCACTCTTCATTTACAGGGCTGTGCAAACCCCACCTCTGTCTGTCTAGCCCCCAAACATTTCTGTGCCCCAAAATGAAACCCCATACCTGTTCCTTCCTGCTCCCAGCCCCTAGCAACTCCCAGTCTGACTTTGTCTCTATGGATTTACCTATTCCGGACATTTCATGGAAGTGGAACCCCAGCACGTGAACCTTTGCGTCTGGCTGCTTTCGCCATTCGTAGTGTTTCTGGGTTCATCCACGCCGCGGCGGGCATCACATCGCGGAGGGCATCACATCGCGACGGGCATCCGTACTTCATTCTTTCCTGTAGCTGGATAGTATTCCCCTGGAGGCACATGCCACAGTGTGTCTGTCCATCTGTCCGTTATCAATGGACATGTGGGCTGCTCTCACTTGGACTGTTGTGAATAGTGCTGCTGTGACCACACGTGTACATGTATCTGTCTGAGCACCTATTTTTTTTATTTAATCTATTTGTACAATTTACATCCAAGTTAGTCAGCATATAGTGCAACAGTGATTTCAGGAGTAGATTCCTTAATGCCCCTTCCCCATTGAGCCCATCTCCCTCCCACAGTCCCTCCAGTAATCCTCTGTTTGTTCTCCATATTTAAGAGTCTCATGTTTTGTCCCCTCCCTGTTTTATATTATTTTTGCTTCCATTCCCTTATGTTCATCTGTTTTGTATCTTAAAGTCCTCATATGAGTTAAAATTTTTTTTCTGTTTTTTATTTATTTTTGAGAGAGAGAGAGACAGCACGAGCAGGGGAGGGTCAGAGAGAGAAGACACAGAATCTGAAAGCAGGCTCCAAGCTCTGAGCTAGCTGTCAGCATAGAGCCCGACATGGGACTCGAACCCACAAACCATGAGATCATGACCTGAGCCGAAGCCAGATGCTTTACCGACTGAGCCACCCAGGAGCCCCAAAGGTCCTCGTATGAGTGAAGTCATATGATATTTGTCTTTCTCTGACTGACTAATTTCGCTTAGCATAACTCTGGTTCCATCCACATGGTTACAAATGGCAAGATTTCATTGTTTTTGATTGCAGAGTAATACTCCATTGTATATGTATACCACACTTTGTTTATCCATTCATCTGTTGATGGAGATTTGGGCTCTTTCTGTACTTTGGTTATTGTTGATAGCGCCGCTATAATCATTGGGGTGCACGTGCCCCTTCCAAACAGCACACCTGCATCCCTTGGATAAATACCTAGTCGTGCAATTACTGGGTCATAGGGTACTTCCACTTTTAATTTTTTGAGGAACCTCCATACTGTTTTCCAGAGTGGCTGCACCTGTTTGCATTCCCACCAGCAGTCTGAGCACCTATTTTTAATTCCTTTGTGTAGATACCTGGAAGTGAATTTAACTTTTTAGATTTACCATGTGCCATTTTACACCCCCACCGCCAACACACAAGAATATGTATTCTCCCCAACACTTGTCATTTATTTTTTTAATTAAACATATTTTTATTATAGCCATGCTGGTGGGTATAAAGTGGTACTTCATTATGGTTTTGATTTGCATTTCCCTCATGACTAATAGTGTTGAGCATCTTTTCATGTGCCTGTTGGCCATTTGTATATCTCCTTTGGAGAAATGGCTAGTCAAGGCCTTTGCCTATTTTAAAATTGGGTTGTTTGTCTTTTGGTGTTGAGTTGTAAGGGTTCTTCATATGTTCTGGATGATAGCCCTTATCAGATACATGATTTACAAATCACGTCGCTGAAACAATTGCTGGTTGTTGTTCTTAACCCCCACGGCTCTCTAGACTCATGCGTGCCCAGCCCACGGGGTCTGCCTTAAGATCTATCCTAATCTGTGCACCTCTCCGCAGTTTCACCATGCATCTCACGGTCCCCACACCCCCTTTGTTTCTTGTGTGGATGGTGCAGCCGTGTCTGATTTGTCTCTTTGCCTGTATTCTTGTCCACTTGTAGTCTATTCTCTACCCAAATAGCTATAAACGATCTCCCGCCCTCCCCCAACAGCAGTGTTAGGTTTATAAGGATACTGAGAGGAAGATATAGAGGTTTGCCATGTACTTTCTACTCCTACACATGCATAACCTACAATATCAACATCTTTCTACCAAAATGGAACCTACAGTGACACGTCATAATCACCCAAAGTCTATAGTTTATCCTAGAATTCAGTCTCGGTGTTGTGTATTTTCTGGGTTTGGACAAAAGGACATGTATCCACCATTATAGTATCATACAGAATGTTGCCACGGCCCTGAAAGCCCTCCGTGCTCTGCCTCTTCATTCCTTTCTGCTCCCCCCGATCCCTGGCAGCCTCTGGTCTCCTTACTGTCTTCATTGTTTTATCTTTGCCCAAATGTCATATAGTTGAAATCACACAGCATGTAACCTTTTCAGATCAGCTCCTCTTCCCTTAGCAATATGCCTTTAAGCTCCCTCCATAGCATGGCCTGATGGATTATTGGTTTTTTGCAGCAAATGGCCTCCATCGTCTGAATGTAGCATTCATACGGTTATCCATCCTGCTTGGCGCGCAGGGTTTTGTGCCGACATAAGTCTTCAACTCCTTTGTGTAGATATCAAAGAGCAGGATCCCTGGATCATATGGGAAGAGTATTTTTAGTTTTGCAAGAAACCGCTCAACTGTCTCGCAAAATGGCAGTCCCACTTTGCGAACCAGCAGTGAGGGAGAGTTCCTGGTGCTCCACGTCCTCACCAGCACTCGGCGTTGTCGCGTGTTCTGGACCTGGGCCGTTCTGATAGGTGCATCTTCGTATATCTTGTGTTAATTTGCATTTGCCTGATGACATGTGATGTGGGGCAGTGTTTCACATCTTTATTTGCCCTCTGTATATCTTCTTTCTTTCTTATTAAATTTTTTTTATGTTTTTATTTATTTTTGAGAGGCAGAAAGAGACAGCATGAGCAGGGGAGGGTCAGAGAGAGAGGGAGACACAGAATCCTAAGCAGGCTTCAGGCTCTGAGCTAGCTGTCAGCACAGAGCCCGATGCGGGGCTTGAACCCACGAACCGTGAGATCATGGCCTGAGCCAAAGTCAGACGCTTAACTGACTGAGCCACCCAGGCGCCCCATCTTCTTTTTTTTTTTTAATGTTTATTTATTTATTTTAAGACAGAGAGCAAGCAGGGGAGGGGCAGAGAGAGAGAGAGAGAGAGAGAGAGAGAGTGAGTGAGAATCCCAAGCAGGTTCCGCACTGTCCAGAGCTCAACGAGGGGCTTGATCCCGTGGACCGTGAGATCATGACCTGAGCCAATATCAAGAGTCAGATGCTTAGCCTGCTGAGCCACACAGGCGCCCCACCTCTGTCCCTTTCTAGGGACTCTGGCCCATATTAAAATCAGGTTGTTTTCTTTCTTATTGTTGAGTTTTAAGAGTTGTTTGTATATTGGTGTCACAGTGCTTTATTGGGTGTGTCTTTTGCAAATATTTACTTGCAGCCTGTGGCTTGTCTTCTTACTCTCTTGGCAGGGTCTTTCCCAGAACAAATTTTTTTGAAGCCTGGCTTATCAATGATTTCTTTCACGAATGCCTTTGGTGCTGTATCTAAAGAGGCCACACTGTTCCAACGTCATAACAATTCTTTAAAAATGTAAACTAGGGGCGCCTGGGTGGCTCTCGATTCTGGTTCAGGTCATGATCTCACAGTTCGTGGGAATGAGCCCCAAGCTCTGCGCTGAAAGCACGGCGCCTGCTTGGGATTCTCTGTCTACCTCTGGCTCTGCCCCTCCCTCGTGCTCTCTCACTCACCCTTTTTAAATAAATAAACTTAAAAAAAATCTAAATTAGACAAGGGGTCACATCTACTTTCTACCTCCAGAGCCTTCCTGCTGCCTGTAGAGCAGGGTTAGGACTCCTTAGTGCATCCCTGCTTCCTCTCCAGCCTAGAGTGTCTGTACTGTAGCCATGGTACCCTTCTTGGACACCCCTACGACACAAGGCTTTCTCCCCTGCCCTAGAGCCTTTGTCCCATGTACCGGGTAACCCCCAGTGTCCCTCTGGCCTTGACTTACTTGTCACCTCTTCAGAGCAGTGTTCCCCACCCACCCTGCTGGATCAGCCATCTTTACTGCCTAAGTGATCTCAGAGGCTTAGCGTTGCTTTTGTGGTTATAAAAAATCTTCCAGGGGCACCTGGGTGGCTCAGTTGGTTAAGCGTTCAACTTCAGCTCAGGTCATGATCTCACGGTTTGTGAGTTCGAGCCCCGAGTCGGGCTCTGTGCTGACAGCTTGGAGCCTGGAGCCTGTTTCAGATTCTGTGTTTCCATCTTTCTCTGCCCCTCTCCTGCTCACACTCTGTCTCTCTCTCAAAAATAAACGAACATTAAAAAACAAATCTTCCGGGTGCTCTGTGCTCACCAGGTTTTTAGAGGTTTGCAAGACAGGGAAGTTTCCTGTCCCCATGTGGCTGGCAATCTAGCCTGAGAGATAGAGAGTGAAAATAAGTGCACAAGACCTTAGCATGCCATGTGGAGGACATAAACAGGGTAAAGTGTGAGCTGGGGGAGGAAGATGGGTCCTCTGCAGGCATGGGGGTGATATTTGAGTGGAGAACTGACTTGTGAACAGCCAGCTGAGCAAAGGCTGGGAGAAGGGCCTTCCAGAGACAGGGACGGGCAGGGCTGTGTTCCAGTGGCAGCTAAGCCCTGTGGCTGTGTCTGGCGAGGGTGGTGGAGGGTGAGGGTGGAGAGGGGCCCAGGGGCAGTAGCAGCCTGGAGTCCGTCCTCTGTTCTCCTGTGGGCGGCCGCACGGGACGCTCACCTGCTGTGTCCACTGCGGTGCACCCGGCTCCTAGCACGTGCGCTCTGCTGGCCCCAGGGCAGGTGCTGACTCAGTATTATTGTTATTAACGAGATTAACTAGATCTCCACCTCCCTTCCTTGTTTACTGTGTCTGAGTTCTCACGGAGGTTCTGTCTTTGGGCCATGCCTGAGGGACACTTTCAGCTCAGCCCTGGCTGAATTACTGCCAAGTTTGGTTTGGGGGCAGTCTGCAACTCATCAATGAGTCATGGATGTGCCCCTGCTTCCCCGGGGACTGCGCACTCTACAACGAAAACATCCTCTTTTAGTTTTCACTAGGAGTCCTCAGAATCTTCTAGAAGCTCATAACCAATACCCACAAAGAAGCCCGAGTGCTATTTCTGAGTCATAACAGCAAAAGCCCTTCTTGGTCCAAAGGTGGAATCTGCCCCAGTTTTGCGGGCTGCTGGTGCTGGGGCTGGGAACTCCTCGACACGGCTCACTTCTGCGTGCCCGAGGAGAAGGCTGTGTGTGTTTTATATGCAGCAGGATGTCTAGACGGGGCCGTCTTTTTTGTATTTGATGTGGAATCTTTGTTAGGCACAGGGGACCCAGGAGAAGCTCGAATCCAAAACAGCTTCAGCTGAGAACCTTGCCAGGGAAGTCTGGTTTGTAATGAGATCTTCATGTCGGCAGGCACTTTATTAATCCAGGGCCAACCCAGTTTTTTCCCCCCACATGAAATTAATTTATTGGCTGGATTGCTCAGACGTCATTTGGCGCTCACTGGTGCTCGTGATGCTGGCCTCTTTTGGAAAAGACTTATTATTTTTAAGAACAAGGGTCTCATGATTCTTCCATGGTGTTTTGCTCTATTGATTCCCTTGGCTTCCTTGAGGAGCAGTGTCCACTTCGGAGTGTGTGTGTGTGTGTGTGTGTCTGTCTGCGTGAGCCCGTGTGCTGGGCAGTGGCATGCAGGTGTACTCTGGAACTCAAAAAAGCTGGGGGTCTGGGTGGGCAGGTGGTATGTGAGGGGAGACCAGGATGCTTGGAAAATTATAGTTTAGCCGTCTATGCAGTTACAACCATGCGGATCAAATAGCAGCTGAGCATAGAGTGAAGGGGGCGTACTTAGAGCCAACTGCTTAGGCCTGGACCCCAGCTCGGCCACTTACCCCGTGTGTGACCCTGTGCACATTACGTCATCTCTCTGTGCCTCGATTTTCTCACTTGCAAAATGGGGGTAACGAAAGTATCTCAGAGCTGTGGGCAGATTGAATGAGTCAGTGCATCCCCAGCACTTGAAACGGTGCCCGGCATATGGTGGGCACCCTGCAAATGTCAGCTCACACGGTCATTATGACCTCTCCTTGGTATTTTTCTTCTGATGGGCTATTTACAGTATGTTGTGAGAAAGCCTCTCCCCACCTTCTTCTACCGATTGATCCAAGTAGGCTAGGTGTTGGGTGTTTACTTGTGTTCCATCTGGCTCCTGACGAGTCACCACGGGATCCTGGGGGCTGTGCCGTGCAGACCCTTGCCAAGTTCCCACCAGCCTGTGCGGAGTCTGGCCTCTGATTCAACACCCCCGCACCCCCTCCACCTACTCCCCATTTTGGAATTGGCCTCCTCTGTGAGTGCACACCCAGCCCCGCCTCCCTGCGTCCATGCTCCCAGGCCCTGCCCCTCAGGGCCTCTCCATGCAAGCCCCCAGGTTCCAGCTGGGTTTTCTCTCTGCTCTGGGGTTGTCCCTGGAAGGCAGAACTGGCTGAGTCCCCCGCAGAACCCGGGGCCACTCAGGGGCTTCTCCCAGCTGCTGGTCTATGCCTGTCAAACCCAGTGGGTGGGGTCTTCTTTAATGTTCATTGAATTCAGGGTGAGTTCATTTTGAGGAAAGGCTTTTGTTCTACCAGCTTATTTTTTAATACACTTCTAACAAATGTATTCACCTTTTGATTCATATGTGATAAAAGTCACTCTTTTCAGTGTATGGTTCTGAGTTTAGGCAAAAGTGAACAGAATTATAATCACCACCACCACGAAGATAATGAACAGATCATCACCCACAAATTCTCTCCTATTGCCTTTTGTCATCATCCCCTCCCCATGCCCTCAACCCCTATAATTACTCATGGTTTGAATTTTTTTCAATGTTTATTTATTCTTAAGAGACAGAGAGAGACAGCATGAATTGGGGAGGGGCAGAGAGAGAGGGAGACACAGAATCTGAAGCAGGCTCCAGGCTCTGAGCCATCAGCACAGAGCCCGAGGCGGGGCTTGAACCCATGAACTGTGAGACCATGACCTGAGTCAAAGTTGGACGCTCAGCTGACTGAGCCACCCCCCACCCCCCCGCGCCCCTAATTACTCATGTTTTGTATCCACAGTTTTTGCCTTTCCCAGAATGTCAGATAAGTGGAGTCATACACTTGGTTAGGACTTCAGATTCACCCACGTTCTCTTGTATCTATCTCAGAACTTTGCCCCTTTGTGCTGAGGAGTCCTCCACTGTGTGGATGTTTTCCACTCTGTTTATCCATTCACGGGTTGAAGGACATTTGGGTGGTTTCCAGCTTTGTGGAGATTGTGAAGTCTGTTCACTACAAACATTTGGATTCGGGTTTTTAGGGGAAGGTAAATTTCCATTTCTTTAGGATTATATTTTATAAGAGACCGCCTGTTTCCCAAGGTGGCCGTGGCATTTTGAACCAACAGTGTGTGAGAAGTCCACTTGTTTTATAGTCTCACCAGCCCTTGGTAGACTTCGTGTTCTCCCTGCCTTTTATTTATTTATTTATTTATTTAGGGCATTTTAGCTAATCTAATAGGTGTCTAGTGATATCTCATTGTGGTCTTGATTTGCATTTGCCTGATGGCTAGTGGTGCTGAATACCTTTTCTAGTGCTGTCTTATTTGTTATTTGTCCATCTTCCTTGGGGAAGGGCCTGCGAAGAGTTGGGCCAGTTTTTATTAGGTTGTTTGTTTTCCTATTACTGGGAGCTTTTTTTTTTTTAATGTAATTTGGATGTGAGTCCTTTGTTGGATATGTGACAGGCAGATATTTTCTCCCAGACTGTGGCTTGTTGTTTTACCCTCTTAACAGTGTCTTCTGCAGTGCAGAAGTTTTTAATTTTGATGAAGTCCAATTTATCATTATTTTCTTTCATGGACTGTGCTTCTGGTGTCATCCCACCAGTTTTTAATTTATTTTAATTCTCCGCAGACTACAGACAGCGTTGGGGTGTGGCTTCCGCGCAGCTGCGGTGCAGGGCTGCCCTGCTCTCTACTCTCTCCCCTCTGTCCCCTCCCAGCCATTGTAGGCACCAGCTGGCACTTCTGTCTGGAGGAACGTAGTTCTGCAGGTGTCACCTCTCAGAAGCCCTGGTGAAAGGTGTCGTCAGAGAGGAAGTTCACTGAGGATATCTTCCATGAGCACTGTGCCTTAGGCAGGCTGAGTTGCCTGACTAGCCCTTTACTTTCTCAGTGTGTCTTCATTCCAGAAATTTCATTGCCTTTCCTGGCCCTGGTCTTTGCAGGGGCCACTACAGTCCACCCCATGGATTTCTCTAACTTTGAATGTCAGAAAACAAGATTGAGCAAACAAACGGGTTTGGGACTTAGTGAAAATTATCTAGGGGGTGGTAGGCTTGAAAAATCTGCAAAAATCTCTTTTTCCCTTAATTGCAGGTTACTGATCACATACCCATTTCCATATTGCTTGGACAGGGAAGTTGGCCTTGGCTGCTTGGCACACTTTACTCCCAGAAATGGGACTTAAAAAAATATTTGAGAGAGAGAGAGAGAGAGGGAGAGAGAGAGAGAGAGAGAGAAGGAGAGAGAATCCTAAGCAGGCTCCACGCTCAGCACAGAGCCTGATGCAAGGTTTGATCCCACAACCCTGGGATCATGACCAGAATCAAAATCAAGAGGCGATGCTCCCCAGAAATGGGACTTTCAAGTGCCCAGCTCAGTGGACCTCCTGTTTAACCTTTGTTCTCACTGTGCTACATTGTGCTGGCCCCAAACAAAAATAGGACACTTGGGCATCAGTGCGTTCTTTGTGTCCAGCTTTGTTGGAGTGGATCTAGAAGGCATCAGTGTCTCAGTGCCCAGGGATCGGAGAGCTCTGGAGCCTGGAGGCCAGGCTGTGAAGCACGTCACTCACATCTAAGCAAAGTGGCCATTGCCACCGGTTTTCCTGAGACCGTAGCAATCATGCTCACGTGCCAGCCAGTCCCTCTGAGTCTAAACGTGAGCCAGAACTCCACAGCGTAGCCAATGACTGTGTGAAGTGGCGGGAGGCAGAATTTGGACATCGCCGCCGTCAATGCCTACACAAAGAAACCTCTTCCTTTGTGTGGTCTTGTCCACCCCCCACCCTGGGACTCTCTCACATGATGTTTGGGGAGAGGGGTTGGCTCCAGACCTCGAGCATTCTTACCTCACTCGGAGGCATTTTTCCCTGTCCAAATCTCCAAAACAATACAGCGACTTGTAGTGGTTGGGTGACCTTCTGCTGCAGTAATTCCCTCCTTTGGGCATTGAAATTGATTTTCTTCCTTGTGGCGTGTAAAGATTCAAAGCGTGCCCCTTGCTCCCCGTCCCAGGAGGGTCCCTACATCAGCGGTGGAGCCGAGGATGCAGCGAGTGTGGCCACCGGTGCTGGGGGGAGGGATCCCTGGAGCATCCAGCTGGCTCCTCAGCTCTGTCTTCGTGTCCCCGGGTGTGGGGACCCGGCACCGGTTCTTGGGGTCAGAGCAGGCCAGCTTCACTGCGGCTTCCTTGCCAAACTGGATTTTAATAAATAAGAGCTGGAGACCCCTTATCTCTCAGTGGTACCTTCCTGGAAATCCTGCATTAGTGTCGGCACCCAGAGAACTCCCTGGTGGGCGTGGGTGGTGACTGGCAGGCACGTGGATTGTCCCTCTGTGGGCTCGGTCCCTGCCCCAGTCTCCATTCCCCACCAGCATCTTGCTTAGGATGCCTCCACAGCCCACCTTCACCCTCCCCGGCCCCCGCAGCAGCCTTCCGGCAC
Source organism: Mungos mungo (assembly GCA_004023785.1). Lineage (NCBI taxonomy): Eukaryota > Metazoa > Chordata > Mammalia > Carnivora > Herpestidae > Mungos > Mungos mungo. Next base: position 132,837 of record PISW01001533.1, on the reverse strand, counting down.
AGCTCTGCCCGTGGCCTGGTGCCCAGGTGTGGTCTCTCCTCTCCTGGACACCAGGCCCCACCCTCTCTCTCCAGAGGAAACCCCAGGGGTTGGGGGACACGATGGAGCACGGTCCCTGTGCTTTTCCGGAAGATCCAAAGAGGGCAGCTCCAGCCGTTCTCCAGCCCCCATTCATGCCCCTCCCCCCTTTTCCCTTTCTGCTGGCACGGTGATATTTCCAGAAGGCTCACAGGATCCTGTCCCTCCCTTGTTTAAAACAGCTTCTTTTATTGAGCCTGAAGCCCAAACACCTTCAAGCCCGCTGTCAGTCAACCCTGAGTCAGGATGACAGCTTAGGGCGGTTTCAGGGTCCCGATGAGGTACTGCAGACACACTGTCTGCTGGATGCCCACTTTCTTCCACTTGTTGCTACTTGTTCCTCCTCATTTCAGCCTCAGGGGCCTCAGGTGGATTGCACCCTGCTTGCCTGCCCCTCCGGGTTGGTGCAGGGCTCAGCCCAACAGATATTTCCTGCAGGGAACCAGGGTGGCGCAGACCCCCCACGGGGGCACCATGCTGGTGGCAGGACACAGGCCGTGAACCAGCAATAATAGGCCATAATAAGCCTCGATGCAAGGCTGTGAGACTTGCAGGGTGGAGGCAGGCCCACCGCACGGTGGCCAAGGAAGGAGACACTGGAGTTGGGAGGAGCCCAGTCCCTCAATGATCTAGAAAGCGGTGCTCCAAGCAGGGAAAACAGGAGGTTCTAAGGCCCCGAACTGAGCAAAGGCTTGATGTGTCCATAGGAGCCCAGGAGCAGGAGCGAGGCTGGCCCACCGGACACACAAGGAGGATGGTTTCCTCCGTTCTCTCGCCACCAACATGATTTTAAGCAATAATTCAGAAACAAAGCAAATAATAGTGATGACTGGAAAAGAAATGTAGACGGGGAAACATCTTTCGTTGAACTTCGTAGAAATCATCATGCTGGAAAAAAATTATAGTACAAACAAGAAAAATATGTAATAAATACTATTAAATTATACTAATGTGGAAAAACTTATTCCTACATATTGGTCTGCTGACGTAGTAGATTACAACATTATAGTTTCTCATTTGGAGCCTTGGCTTCTGCAAATGTGCCCATGGTTTGCGTACATTTTCATATGTTCACGTTTGGTATTGTCCATGGCCAGATTGGTCTGTCTTCACCCATAGATGGCTGAAGAACGCCTCCTTATTACTTTTAATTTCAAAGAGTTTCCTTCACACGAAGCAACCAATATACAAATAGTTATGAAAAGTCTTCACCATGAGGATAATTTTGGCAGAGATTTATAAAAATTCCATTTCAAGTGGCTCCTCTGGTTGAAAAATCACTACAATATCATGACCAGAAAATTCATCACCAATTTCTTTTTTTAAAATGTTTTTAATGTTTTATTTATTTTTGAGAGACAGAGCACAAAAGGCAGAGAGGTAGAGAGAGAGAGGGAGACACAGAATCTGAAGCAGGCCCTAGGCTCTGAGCTGTCAGCACAGATCCTGATGTGGGGCTCAAACCCATGAACCGCCAGATCATGACCTGAGCCAACGCTGGACACTTAGCTGACTAAGCCACATAGGCGCCCCTCCAGTGTCTATTTTATCCAGGAAAAACGTACAAAGGTTTTTCTTCTTTTACAGAAATCAGGAAAAGGGTTGAATGATAGTGAACATGATTGGTTCCATTGCTGTAGACGGTGCGTCCAGTTCCGGGTGTAGAAGGATCAAGACTCTCAAGCTCTGCTCTTTCAATCTCTTCTGCCAATTTTAGAGCACTCTTTCATCATTTCTCCTGGCGTTCTTTAAAATTTGATTCTTTTTCTATGTAATTGTCCATTTCCTTGCATTTGTTTGCTGCAGAGTTAATGGCCTTCTCCACACTCCCTGGGCATGGATGTCCAGGCACCGCATCAGCGGTTGATGTTTCTTGATTGTCCAAGGCAGGTTCTGGCTGTTGGCAAATATTTTTGTGACTGATGAGCCTCATTTATAAATTCACACGAGGATCAAACTACCATATTGTACCATTGCTGTAAGATGCTATTTTCTTAACTCTTTTTACTTTTCAAACAAATAATCAACAATGGAAAATAATGAATTTCAACCATAAAGACTCGATTCAAAGTCCATAAATCATGCATGAACTGAAATTTGCACTCAGAAAACAAAGGGGTCACACCGGGCGGTCCGCACTGTTTTAAATTTTAAATACAAAAGAACTTCCAAGCGATTACTTAGGAAGACAGGACTGAAGTCACGTAAATTCTCTTTCTTCGTCACTGCAATCATGAGGCTGTCACTGCTTATTTCCAGTCTACTGTTGAAATGCAAGGGTATGTGTCTATACAGGGCTTGAAGACAGGGTCCGTGCTCAAAGTGAACTTGCCCAACTCAGGACTGCTACAAACTCACTCTTAAAACAAATGCATATAGTTGAATTCATATGTCTCAGACCTCTATATAACCAGGAGTTACTTGAATTAACTTCCATGCAGAACTCAATGTGTATTAAAATGTTAAAGTGGTAAGTACGTGTTAATTTGGAGCTTGCATATGTATTATTGAAGCTCAAAGTCACAGAAATAGGTGTTTAGTACCTAGGCCAACTACATTTTTTTTGAGGGAAGGAGTATTTTATCACTGACGTCACTTGGGATTGCTGGCACACAGCAAGAAAATGCTCACAGACGATGCAATCCCTTCCTGCTCCCTTCTGGGACGGTTGCTTGTCCATTGGCAGCATGGCTGGTGTGTTTGGAGAGCGGGTGAGTGACGGCAGGGTGGTGAGAAATGAGGCGGAAGGCACTGGCCAGAGCCAAGGACTGAGGGACCTCGCAGGCCGTGGCGACGAGGTGTGGCTCTTATCTCAAGTACCTGTGCCCAGGTGGACCTCCCTGCCCCGGACCGTGAACAAGTAATCAGGAAGTTACGAAATCGTGGGATGTCTTTCCTGACAGACCATAATCTCCCTAAGGGAATGAAGTGTATTTCATGTATCTTTGTAAACCCGATATTTTTTTCACTGTTTATAGGAGACGGCATATTCAGACAGTAGCCAGACCATGTATAAACATTGACCTCTGACCCGCAGTCTACAGCGTCCAGCCCAGGGAACGAATCCATGTTCTATAGCAACCAGTCCAGGAAGCTGAACAATAACCCCTACACCATTTGGCCTCCGATGATTAGGATTTGATTAATAACTGATTAATAATTTGTCCCTGCTTCCAATTTAGGACCATCTGGAGAAAGCCAAACACGTGCCTCTCACCAATCACACAGGCTGCCCTGCTTTGAGGTAGCTTCCCCAGGCCAGCAGGACTTCCCCGAGGAGTTCCCTGTTCCTTCTGGAAAGCTTTCCACTCCCACTTACCTTTGAGTCTGTGACAGGCACAAGGGGCAGCGGCAGGCCCTTTGCTGCAGCAGGCTCGGAACGCACAGCCTTTGCGTCTTCTCATTTGAGTGGTGTTCCCTTATTTCCGTACCTTACACAGTACACGAATGGATTAGTGAGTCACCATGCTGTCATCAAGAAGCCACCAAAGTAACGAGAGAGAGAAAACTGAGGAGGGGCAGGTTAACAGCAGGAGTGGAGGAAGGTAGAGACAGGATAGGGCTGCCAGCGAGCAGACAGGCACCTCCTCCCGCGTCTCTCTGTCTGGCCACCAGCCATGTTCTCCAGATACACACTCCTCTATTCACACGGGATCGACTCTGCAAAGTCAGTCCTCACCTGCTTTCTTCACTTACTAGACTGTGCGAATCTCTCCATTTCGTAGTAAATTCTTCCAGGGTGCAATTTTATATTTACTTATTTATAAAAATTTTAACATTATTTATTTATTTTTGCGACACAGAGCCTGAGCAGGGGAGGGGCAGAGAGAGAGAGGGAGACACAGAATCTGAAGCAGGCTCGTGGCTCTGAGCTGTCAGCACAGAGCCCGACATGGGGCTTGAACCCACCAACTATGAGATCATGACCTGTGCACTTAACTGACTGAGCCACCCAGGTGCCCCTTCAAGGATGCAATTTTAGATGGTGGCAGAGTATTCCATGAGGTCAAGGAAAGGACTGTGTCAAGTTTGAGACATAACATTCCAGAGTCAGAGTTTGCACTAAAATGTAAAGTTTTTTCTTACATGTCCCCAGATTACTCTCCGTAAAGGTTAGAGACGTTTGTCCTTATATTCAGAGTGCAGGGGGCGTATGAACTTCCTCCTTCAGTGTCTCTGCGGGGTTTACAGTCTTTTTCACTGTCCATTTTAAAGCCAAAAAGTGTTACTTTGTATTGATTTACATTTCTTTGGCAACTAATGGGCTAAACATCTTTTTATATGTAGTCATTGAGCATTTTATTTGTTTTAGTTTTAGATAAATGTCATGTTCATGTCCTTTCATGTCTTTTTCTGATTCAGTTCCATACAGTTTTAATACCATGCTTCTATAACTTATTTTAATATCTGATAGGATGAATCACTTATAGTTTCCATTTTTCCAGAACATTTATGAGCATTTAACTTTTATGAGGATTTTGATTGAAATTGCATTACATATACAAGTCAATGGAAAAGCGCTATCTTTATAGTAAATACTGTTGGAACTTGGTCCATCTCTCCATTTATGGACACCTTTTTGCTTTGCTAATACACATGCTTCACATTATTGTTCAGTTTACTCTAATGTGTTCAGATTTCCTACTGTGATTGTGGATGATATTATTTTGTATTATTAACTATGGTTAGTTTTTAGTAGTCGTGTGGATACATAGGAAAGAATATTTAAGAAAAACATATATAGGGGCACCTGGGTGGCTCAGTTGGTTAAGTGTCTGACTTCGGCTCAGGTCATGATCTCATGGTTCGTGGATTTGAACTCCACATCGGACTCTGTGCTGAGAGCTCGGAGCCTGGAGCCTGCTTAGGATTCTCTGTCTCCCTCTCTCTCTGCCCCTCCCCTGCTCACGCTCTGTCCTTCTCTGTCTCTCAAAAATAAACATTAAAAAATTAATATAACTGGCCTCCACATTGACCTCTCTAAGTTATTCTAATGTTTATTTTCAGTTGATTCTCTTGGGTTTTCAAGGTCAACAAACATGTTGAGAAATACTAAAAAATTTGCCTGCACCTTCCCAGTAGTGGTAAACCTCACGTTTTGTCTTTGTCTTACTGAACTGTATAGAACAGACACAACATTGCTGACGGTGATCAGAAGCGCCCTTGTACCACACCTCACTTGAATGGAAATGACTGTCACATGTGATATTGGCTGTGGTTTGCAGTAGATATTTTGTATTGGTTTAAGGTCAGACTCTTCAGAATTTATTGAGTTTTTATCAGGAGGATATTGAATTCATACCGGAGTTTTTCAGCTTCCATGACTACATTTACTTTGCACTGCTGTAAGGAAGAGTATTTTCTTTCCACCTTCTGTTTTTTCTTAAATGTTTATTTATTTATTTTTGAGAGAGAGTCAGAGCACAGCTAGGGATGGATGGAGAGAGAGAGGGAGAGAGAGAATCTGAAGCAGGCTCCAGGCTCTGAGCTGTCAGCACAGAGCCCGATGCGGGGTTTGAACTCACAAACCGTGAGATCATGACCTGAGCCAAAGTTGGCTGCTTAACTGACTGAGCCATGCAGGCGCCCCTTCTTTCCACCTTCTTAATAAAAGCTATTTATTTATTTATTTATTTATTTATTTATTTGCTGATTTATATCAGTCTGGACTCATGGACTCAATCTATACAGTGGTATATGTGATATTCAAATTGTCCCAGAGTTGGCAATTGGGAGTCCCTTCCATCTGGTTCTTCTCCTTGTGACTCTTCAAGATGTCAGGTTCATCTTGTCCTCCTCTACCCTGGCTCTAGATTCAGTTATTTCTCCAAGGAGCCTTAGCTAAAACAAACAAGCAAACAAACAAAAAGGAAATACTCATCATACTTCAGGTTGGTGTCCTTTTTGCAGTGAATTAGAATTTTGAAGCTGACTTTTGTGAGGTCTCGGTTTGAGCAAATGAACACCTATACTGAGGATAATGGCAGTGGGTCTCTCACTGTGGAGGGAATATGGAAAGGAGGAGATTAGAGGTGTGTTGCGTTGTTCTGGATTTAAATAGAAGGTAGATGAATCTATGGTTTTTAATGTCAGCTCTCTGTCATCTGTCTACCTATGTATTTGTCATTTATAGATACAGGAATAAACACTGATGCCTAGGTAATATGTGTGTGTGCATGTGTGCACGTGCATGTATGTGTGTATAAAGGCAAGCGCGCACATGTGTACATATGTGTGCATGCATATGGTGCATACACATTCATGTGTGCATGCGTGCATATGTGTATGTGCTTGTGCATATGTATGCGCATGTGTGTGCATGTGCATGTATGTATGTGTGTATGTGCATATGCGTGTGTGCCTGCTAGTGTCTGTGTGTGTCCGTGCACGTGAATGTGTGTGCACACACACATCCTTGCCAGCTCAGTCTGATGAGAGAACTTCGAAGCAATGACACCCCAGTAACAACGAACATGTCTAGTGCTAAGATCTTGATTTTTAATTATTAATCTCAACTAAATTTTTAAAAGTTTATCCTTCTTTTGTGCATGTTATATTATAGGGACCTTTTGTACATGTTATGTAGCACTTTACAAACTGCATCCTGGGTCACAGCACGGTCCAATAGAACTTTTTGCGACAGAAATGGGACCCATGTGCACCATGGTATCCACTAGGCATGTGTGGCGTGGTTAGTACGACTGTAGAACTGATTCTACATTTTAATTTTAATTCATTGAAATTTGAATTCAAATAGCTGCCCATGGTTAGTGGATACCATATAAAGCTTTTGGGAAAAGATTTGAAAGATGTGTATGTGTATTCAAGTTTATTAATTGTTCAAATCCATTTTGTTCAAATATCATATTGGATCTTTGGGTTTAGGATGCTACATGTTCTATAGATACATACGTATGCACGTTAATTAATAATATTAATCAAATCTTCTCTAGTTTTTGTTTCTATATCTGGCAAAGATGGAGAGAAAATTGTTCACAATGACCATTTTGCTTCAGTCCTTCCTTTGTTAAATATTAATATGATCATCCCTGATTTATTTTTGTGTCTGCATCGTAGGTAAGTCTCTGCCCATCACCTTATTTGGCACGTAGAAAGAACTCAGTATTTATTTGTTGAATGAATAAATGCATGAATGCATTTTTTAAACTTTCTGGGACATTTTATTGTAAGTGCACTCCTTTACAGTAGCACAGAGCTGGGTTTTCTTTGTGACCCAAACTAAATGTTTTAAGAGCGGAATTAAACTCATTTACATTTTCATGTGAAATGAAAGCATACGCATCTAGCTCCTTCCGGGTAAGCATGGTGGTGATCATCTTATCTCGAAGACTTCCGTATTCAGGTGGCCTAGGGAAGATGTTTCCTGTTTCATTATTGCTTCCCTACTCCCTTTTCCTTTTCTTTTAGAACTACTTTTATATCCTGTGTAAGTGTCCTTTTTTTCTTATGTCTTTCACATTTTTTTGTCTCTTGGCCCTTTTTGAGCCCTGGTAGTATCTCTTGAGCTATTCTTCTAATTCTCCGCTTAAAAATTTATCAATCATATTTTCACCCCCAAAGCAATTTTTTCCCGGTTTTTCCTTTTAAGACTGCCTCCCATAGTTTCATAGTTGAAATGTTCTCTTGGAAGAACACCTAAAGACTACATTTTTCTCCTGTTTCTTGCACTAACTCTGCCATATAAGGTGACATTTGCTCTAATTGCTCAGATGTATGTCTGTATCTTGAATGGCTAAATACTTCCATACGTCTCGTGGTTTCTCTCTGTTTTCTCTCCCATCCAGGGGAGGTCAGAGGGTAATCTGGTAGGGGGTTCTGGTGAGGATGTCAGGGCTCTTGTTTAAATCTGTCAGGATCAGTGGAAGGCAGGAGGGGAAGGTTTAGATTTACTGTGGTTTTCCTTTGCCAAATTAGCTTCGATGCCACAGCCAGAGTCCCCAGGCAGGTGGCCTCCCCTTCTTGTTTCCTGTTGGTTGTGGCAGACCCCAGTTAATGGGAACTGTGTCCTCCTTCTCTATTTACCGTGACGGCAGAGTCTGGGAGGTGTTTAATGGCCTTAACCATCCAGAACATGTGTGTGCTTGTATTGTTTTGACAATAACTATATAAGAGAGAAACTAAGTTTATTTAAAAATTTTTTTTAAAGACTTAAATTTTTTCTTAAAGTTTATTTTCAGAGAGAGAGAAAGAGAGACAGAGAGAGAGAGAGACAGAGGGCACATGCGTGCGCCCACACGAGAGGGGAACAGAGTAAGAGAGAGGGAGAGAGTGAATCCCAAGCAGGATCTGTGCAGGGTTCAACGCAGAACCCAACCTGGTGCTTGCAGTCACGAACTGTGAGATCATGACCTGAGCCAAGATCAAGAGTCAGACGTTTAGCTGACTGAGCTATCCAAGCATCCTTAGAGAAACCAAGTTTAATGACTGTCGCAGGGAATACCTTGGGATTGAGGGTAGCTCTACAGAGAATGAGGTGCCCCCAGCCCCTACCCCCACCTGGCCACGTTTGTCTTGCACCCTTGTGCCTGTGGGGTTCAAAGTCAAACTGACTCAACCCTAAGGGGCTCTTTTTGTTCCCTCTGCTCCTCTTTGTGTCTAAAGTTCCAATTCAACGACCTTTGGGGTTGAGGAGCAAAAGCATGAAGATTGGTTTGATTTGGAACATAGAGAGCTGACCACTCAAACTGAATTCTCACAGCACCATGGCCCTTTCTAGGGCCATTTCTAGCGTAATCTTGACTTGAGTGGTACGAAGTGGTGAAGATGATATTACACCTCTCTGCCTTTGCCCTCCTTGAAATGGAGGGTTTTTTCCCCAAGTTTTTAATGTATTTACACCTCTCTGCCTTTGCCCTCCTTGAAATGGAGGGTTTTTTCCCCAAGTTTTTAATGTATTTATCTATCTATCTATCTATCTATTTATTTATTTGTTTATTTATTTATTTTTATGAGCATGAATCAGGGAGGGACAGAGAGAGAGGGAGAGAGAGAATCCCAAGCAGGCTCCATGCTTTCACTGTAGAGCCCAATGAGGGGCTCGCACTCATGAACCATGAGATTGTGACCTGAACTGACATCAAGAGTTGGACGCTCAAGAATTTGACGCTCAAGAGTTGGACTGAGCCATCTGGGTGCGCCTGGAGGTATTTTACTTTGAGAAGAGGTACCGGAGGTGTGGAGAAACGTTGGGCATGCATGATGGAGATAAATGCCTGCTGGCCAGACTCAGCTGGGATACTCCAGCTTCTCTTGTCCCAGCATCTGGCTGAGCAGATTTCCTTTCAGAGCCTAAGACCTGCCTTGGTGACCATGCCCAGATGCACCTATGCATTTTTTAGGAAAACACAGGGGCTCTGCAGCCAGGTCTTAACTGCTATTTGTGGGATCTGGTCAAATTTCTGAGGATCAGTCCCTCTCCCATATGTGAGATAGAGATCTCAACTTCATTGGATCAGTATCATCAAGCTTCTTGCCATATAGTGATGGGCACATATTGGGTTCTCAATTCATAAATGCAAACTGGTCCATATATACATGTCAAGGCAGAATGGCATAATAGTTAGGCTGGTAAGTGCTGGAGTTGGAGCTGCCTGGTATGAAAAATTCTGGTTTACTCCTCACTGGCTTGAGGTCCTGACCTTACTTGGCTCCTTTGAGTCTTAGGTTTCTCATTTGTAAAATGTGGATGAAATAGTGCATAGTTCTGGTAAGAGCATTAAATGAGATGTGTATATAAAACATCCAACACATTGTAAGGACGCAGGTCTGATTCAGGCTTCCCCTATACTTAAAGGGGAAGCTGCCGGCTTCTTCGTATCATTGGCCAATGGAAGGGTGCACATTGCCCAGGGAAAAAGGGACAACTCTTGTGGCACCCAATCAGGAGAGGCCAGCTAACACCTTTGACCTTTCTAGGGGCGGGCCTAAAGATGGAGGCTAGTCACACCCGGCCCTACGTGAGGGTCTTAGTCATACCCTATGTGGAGGTCCTGGGCCAGCTATGTGATTGGTTGATACTCTAAATGTTGTGATTGGCTCCCACTACTGTCAGTATTGATGGGGGGTAGGGAATGGATCCTTGTACCTGTGTCTCATTTCTTGTAATGCCCCCTTCCTAAAAAAGGTCTACACCGCCATACTTGGGGCTCTCTCCACATGGTCAGCGGGTTGGTGGAGTCTGTGAGCCCGAGTTTAAGCCAGTAATAAAGCCCTTTGCTTGTGCATGTGTGACTCAGTTTCCCTGGTAGTCTCTGGTTTCCTTTGGGGCGATATTGGAAACTTGGGCCTAACAACACTGCCTGACACATAGTAACCACCCCATAAAAGGCAGACATTTTTAGTTAAAAAAAAAAAAAAGCCCTAGCACTTCCACTTGTTGGTATCAGAAGAAAGAATAACACAAGTAGGAGAGGAGGTTGATTGCAGAATTGTTCCTAGCACAGTGCGCGACACTGAAACAACAATCTAAACCTTCTTCAGCAGGGCGATGGGTAAACAAACATTGGCGCGTCCTTCCACAGGACCCTGTGCGGCCACTGGGAACACTCAGGCAGTTCTCTTGTGTATCTCCGCGTTGATAGTAGAATGCTGTTCGGTAAGAAAACAAAGCCAAAAACAACCCCCTGAGACAATGTGGATCTCCATACGGGGCTGGCCTCATGGGCATGCTGGGCATGCAAATCTCTGTGAAGGCATCCGGAAGCAGTTTGAAATTTTTGAAAAATTTTGCAAATCCTAGTGACTTAATCTTTGAACGGGGTTTGGTAAGTGAAGGCTGAGGGAGCACGCGCATGAACACGGGATGTGTTGGTAGCAACATGGGCCGGGACCCGGATGCAGAATGGCGGTGGTGACGGCAGCAGCAGCGGCGACGGGAGGGGCTCCACGTGGGAACAGCGCTGGGAGCCGCAGTATGAGGCCCGCTTACCTGTCCATCCACGGAGCTGGCCCCTGTGGCGTCTGCACAAAGATTAACCCTTTGATCTGCATGCCACGATGGGAACTGTAAATGCCCAGGCAGTAAACCCTGCCAGGAAATTACTACAAAATAAAAGTTTACCCGTGGAGTTTGTGGGCATTGTAATAAAGCGTTATCAGGGAGTTAGAATCTTCAGAGACTTGAAACATGTCTGTTTTTTATAAACGTCCACGTTACAAGCACATATCCACAGGCTTGGATTGGAAGATGCCCCATTTGATGGAAAAGAACACCACTTTGATAAAAGCTTCAGAAGAACCAATTCTTAGCGAAGGGGTCAATTTCAGAATTAATTTTTCCTAGATACAGTAATAGATATAATAATAGAATGCATCAACAGGCATTTTCACATATATACAAATGATGAAGCTACTTTCAGTTTCTTGTATGACCTCCACAAGTTACAGGAAATGTCAGAGGAAACATTAAAATACCAATGTGTAAATTTACATTGAAAATTAAATTCAGACTTACACAAAACGGATTCTTATGAAGAGTTAAATCTTTTTAGAAAAATTGTTCCACTGGAATCATCGGCTCTAGATGTCCTAAAATTTGTATTTCAAAATAATTTATCAGAAATGAATCCCAGGGCTGTCGCAGCCTGTAAAACCCTCTTCAGAGCTCCACTAACATTTGTAGCAGCAGAAAGATCATCCTCAAATTAAAAATGATCAAATATTATTTGCAGTCTTACAGCTGGCAAGGTTGATTGACCTCACTTTCAATTGTATCAATTGAAGATGAAGTCGCTAAAAGTATAATTTTTGAGGACCTAATGAATGATGTTGCAGACATTTGCAGAAAAGAGAACCAGAACATCTTATGATCAATCAAAATATCATATTAACAAAGTATTATTTATTATATATATAAAATTATGACACCAGTTTTTTCTTAACAATTTATAAGTTGTGCTGTTACTCATGTAATTAATCATTTACCCCATTATGTCTTACAAGTAACAGAATTTTTTACTTATTTTATTATTTTAAATTGTTTTAAATGTTTATTTTTGAGAGAGAGAGAAAAGAGAGAGAGAGAGAGAGAGAGAGAGAGAGAGAGAGAGAGAGAGAGACAAGGTGCAAGTGGGGGAGGGACAAAGAGAGAGGGAAACACAGAATCCGAAGCAGGCTCCAGGCTCTGAGCTGTCAGCACAGAGCCCAGTGCGGGGCTTGAGCCCACAAACTGTGAGATCATGACCTGAGCCAAAGTCGAACTCTTAACTGACTGAGCCACCCAGGCCCTCTAGTAACAGAAATTTTTAAAGGAAAAAATGTACTTTAGTATCTTAGTGTATCATATCAGGTTGTAAATGATGTTTCCATATCATATTATAAGTAATAATAAGTAATATTTAGTTTGAAAACTGAGCTGCCTACCAGGTTTCTAATTCTCGTGGGGAGACACTTTGAGGCTATGCAAATATCCTGTTTCTTATCACGCTTCTGCTTGCTGAGCCGATTCTTGGCTGCAACAAATTATTACCACGGATCAAAATACCAACATTGTTCTTCACAGAAATAGAGGCAACAATCCTAAAATTTGTGTGGAACCATAAAAGACCTCGAATAGCCAAAGCAATCTTGACAAAAAAGAGCAAAGCTGGAGGCATCAGCCTTCCTTATTTCAAACTATACTACAGAGCCATCTTAATAAAAACAGGATTCTGACACAATAGACACATGGACCAGTGGAACAAAATAGCCCAGAATTAAACCCTGGCATATCCAGTGACCTAATGTTCAATGAGGGAGCCAAGAACACCCAAGGGGGAAAGGACGGTCTCTTCAACAAGTGGTGCTGGGAAAACTGCAGAAAAACGTGCAGATTAGTGAAATTGGACCCCACCGTAGACCACTTAACTTGGAATGGATCTAAGGCTGAAACCTAAGAAAGACCTGGTACCATAAAACTCTTAGGAAAAAATTGTGGAGAAGTTCATCGATATGGATCTTGGCAATGAGTTTTTGGACCCCATGCCAAAGGCACAAACAACAGAAGCAAAAACCAACAAATGGGACCACGGAAAACTCAAAAAAGTTTCTGTACAGCAAGTGAACAATTAACAAAATGAAGACAACGGACAGAATGAGGGAAGATGTTTGGAAACCATGTGGCAGGTCTTGGTTAGATTACAGAGCCCCTTGGTTAGATTACAGAGCCCCTTGGTTAGATTACAAAGCATGCAGAAAAACTAAACACACAATTAAAAAAATTTTTTTAAAGTTTATTTATTTTGAGAGACAGAGAACGCGTGTGTGCACACGAGTGGGGTAGAGAGAGAGAGAGAGAGAGGGAGAGAGAGAAAGAATCCCAAGGATGATTCTGACAGCGCAGAGCCCAATGTGGGGCTTGCACCCATAAACCATGATATCATGACTTGAGCTGGATGCTTAAGCGACTGAGCCACCCAGGCAGCTGACAGACATTTTTTAAAAAGGGGACATCAAAATGGCCAACAGGTTGCTCAACATCACCAATCATCAGGGGAATGCATATCAAAACCACAATGAGAGACCACCTCACACCTGTCAGAATGGCTGTCATCAAGAAGACAAGAAATAACAGTGTTGGTGAGGACGTGATGAAAAGGAATCCTATTTACACTGTTGGTGGGAATATAAATTGGTACAACCATTATGGAGAACAGCATGGAGGTTCCTCAGAAATTAAACATAGATCTGCCATATGATCCAGCGATTCCCCTTCCGGTATACACGCAAAAGAAATGAGAACAAGATCGCAACGAGATATGTGCATTCCCGTGTTAACTGCAGCATTATTTACAACATCCAAAATACGGAAGCAACCCAAATGCCCATCAACAGATGAATGGATAAACAAGATGTGGTATATATACACAATGGAATATTATTCAGCCGTAAGAAAGGAGACTATTCTGCCATTTGTGACAATCTGTGTGGACCTTGGGCATATTATACTAAGGGAGATAAGTACGAGAAAGATAAACACTGTATGATCCCTCCTATATGTGGAATCTAAAAAAGGAAAACCTGTTAAAAAAGAGAGTAAGATAGTGGTTACTGGGGCACAGGGGGTTGGGGGAGAAGACCGATACTGTTTAAGGTACAAGCTTGTAATGAGTAGTAGATAAGCCATAGAGACCTAATGCACAGACAATACTATTGCACTACAGTCATGCAATATGATAAATGTTCTTATGGTGGCAACATATAAATGCATCAAAGCAATATACTGTACAGCTTAAATTTACGTGATTGTTGCATGTCAAATTTATTCCATAAAAAAGTAAATAACAAAAAATAAAAATGCTCATATTAAAGACCTTTATGAAAGTGATACTTGCAGAATACATTGAGAGTTATTTCATGAAATGGAAGCGAGTTTGGTCAAGCTTTTAGTGAAGAGAATATAGACACTTGTAATAAAGTTCGTCACTGTGGTCCCTGCTTGGTATGAATTAAAGTGTGTGTGTGTGTTTTTTTTTTAATACTAGTAAGAATTTACCCAAGGGATACAGAAGTGCTGATTCATAGGGGCACATGTACCCCAATGTTCATAGCAGCACTGTCAACAATAGCCAAATTATGGAAGGAGCCTAAATGCCCATCACCTGATGAGTGGATCAAGAAGATGTGGTTTATATATACAATGGAGTACTACTTGGCAATGAGAAAGAATGAAATCTGGCCATTTGTAGCAACATGGATGGAATTGGAGGGTATTATGCGAAATGAAGTAAGTTGGTCAGAGAAAGATTGTTTTCACTCATATGTGGATCTTGAGAAACTTAACAGAAGACCATGGGGGAAGGCAAGGGGGAAAAAGCTACGGAGAGGGAGGGAGGCAAACCATAAGAGGCTCTTAAATACAGAGAGCAAAGTGAGGGTTGATAGGGGTGGGGAAAGTGGGTGATGGGCATTGAAGAGGGCACTTGTTGGGATGAGCACTGGGTGTTGAATGGAAGCCAATTTAACAATAAATTGTATTAAAATATTTTTTAATGTTTATATTCGAAAGGGAAAGAGAGGCAGATCACAAGTGGGGAAAGGGCAGAGAGAGAGAGAGAAAGAAATGAAATCTGAAGCAGGCTCCAGGCTCTGAGCTGTCAGCACAGAGCCTGATGTGGGGCTTGAACTCACAGACCACGAGATAATGACCTGAGCTGAAGTCGGACGCTTAACTGTCTGAGCCACCCAGGCGCTCCTTATATGTGTTTTTAAGTGGAAAAAAATGGAAAGAGAACTGTTATTATCATGGTGTTTGCTGATGGTGACTTTCTATTTTCATCATTCCTTCTTATTTATTTATTTACTTATGGGTATCAGCATGGACTCATGGATATATGTTTCATTTTAAAGGTTACAATGTATTACTGTTATTTATTTTCTTGTTTAAATTGTCCCAGATCTGGCCATTGGGAGCTCCTTCAAGCTGACTCTGGGGCTTTTCAATGTGTCCCCCTCTACTTGCGCCCTTCGTAACTTTCTGGCATCACAAAAGTTTCCCCTGACCCAGCCTTCTTTCGTGTTGCAGTTTCAGGGCAAATGCAGGGGTACTCTTTAAAATTCTGGAACATGAACGAGTGTGTGTCTCATGACATGCTCACATCAGCGCACAGTCTGTTCTTTGTCTGTGCCGATCTGCGAAGGGGCTCAGGGCTACCAGAATCCCATGGTAAACACCCTTGGTTTATCATAAGGGACATGGGTGCTGTTCTTTCCAACCCTGCCAGCAAACTACATTCCAGAGCAGCCCGAATGGGATGGAGAGATTCTAGGAGTCTGCTGGGGACTGGGAGCTGGGAAGGGGCGGTGCCTGTCTGTTTCACTGGCTCTGCCTTGAATGCCTAAGTATGTCCAGTTTTAGGGCTTCCCTGACCCTTGGCCCCTTACCATGATTGTGAGTAGAGTTCTAACTGCCAGCGGATGATATGGTGCCAGCACCGTATTCCAGAGAAATAAACCTGTTTTACCAAAAAAGAAATCTAGTTCTCTAAGCAGAGACTTTGGGAATAAAATGTACATACTCCAAATGTTTTTATTTTTAATTTAATTTTATTAAAAAATTTTTTAGTCTTATTATTTATTTTTGAGAGAGAGAGAGTGGGGGAGGAGCAGAAAGACAGGGAGACACAGAATCCAAAGCAGGCTCCAGGCTCCAAGCTGCCAGCACAGAGCCTGACATGGGGCTTGAACCCATGAACTGTGAGATCATGACCTGAGCCGAAGTCAGATGCTTAACTGACTGAGCCACCCAGGCACCCCCATATGTTTTTAAATTAAAAGAAAAATGTATGTGTCCCCTCCTGCACCCCCCCCCAATTATCTTGGGCAGTGGTGGTGGTAGATGGAATTTTGGGAATGAAGTATGTATACTATTGTAAAGGCACTCACTATAAATTTAAAGTTTCACTGTTTAGAATAATATCACACTTGTAAATGCCTCATAATTTTATGGTGTCTTATAGATGGGTTGCTTTAGTTTATGGCAAAATTTAGCTAAATATAAAGGTAGAGTTTATTCAGGAAATACTTATATTTTTACCAATTAAGTTTTAAATTTTAAAAATCTTTTAAATTTTCGTCATAAAGGAGCTAAACTTTGCTGTCTGGCAGAAACTCCAGCTTCTCCATTTCTGGCTGTTATGAGAAGCCCACTTGAGAATCAGCTCAGGAGATGTCAGAGGAAAGCAAAGGGTGTGATTATGTTGTTTTTAAAAAAGTTTTTAAATGTTTACTTATTTTTGAGACAGAGAGAGACAGAATGCAAACAAGGGAGGAGAAGAGAGGGAGAGACACAGAATCCAAAGCAGGCTCCAGGCTCTGAGCTGTCAGCACAGAATATGACGCGGGGCTCGAACCCACGAACTGTGAGATCTTGATTTGAGCTGAAGTCAGACGCCACCCAGTCACCCCGTTTATGTTTTTAATACTCAGAATCCTTCATACAGTCGAGAAGGAGCAGAGGCAACATAAGTGAGGCCCTCTCCTCACCCAGAAAAGGATGGAATAAATGCCGCGTAGAGCCAGGTTTGAGGATTAAGGTCTGAGACGTCAGGGAAAGGAGGGTCTGCTTCCTGTGACAGTTAATTGCTCATTGCCTTCATTGGGAGAAAGCCATGTTTACACTTCCACATTTGTTGATTTTTTTTAAAAAATGTCTATTTCTTTTGAGAGAGAAAAGCAGAGAGCATGAGCTGAGGAGGGACAGAGAGAGACACAGAATCTGAAGCAGGATCCAGGCTCTGAGCTGTCAGCACAGAGCCCAGCACGGGGCTTGAACCCACGAATGGCGAGCTCATGACCTGAAGTCAGACGCTTAACCAACATAGCTACTCAGGCACCCCTGTTGATCCTTTTGAAGAGATTTTTGACCCCAAATTTTGGCCTTTTTTTTTTTACCCATTCAACAAATGCGCATTGATCCACTACCAGATGACAGGAGCACCTGGCGTCACAGAGCAGGAGGAAGCACCGAGATCGGCCCCCGAGCCCCCCCTCTGGGATGGATCTGTGTATGGGGAGGCAGGACGGGCCTCCCTGGTGCCTGGTGCATCGTCTGAGGACGTCCCTCTGCTCTGTCTGCGTCCCTGTTTGCAGCTCTGCTGAGAAGCCTGAAAGACCAGGGCTGAGGAATCGGGGGCTTTTGTGCTAAAATCTGTCTTTTACCTGTTTAAATTACAATGCTGAATAATTATGTATGTGTAAAAACTGTCAAAAGTATACTTAAGTCGTACCTTTGCCGTGTGCTAAAATTACTTTTCATTATGACCTATTTGTACATCATTTGCACCAAATATCTCAGGCTGGAAATGTAAATGTGTTTTTGTTTTTGCTCTGCAGGTTAGGTCAGCAGACGTCTGCAACAAATATGATTGCAAGGGTGAAGGTGACATGATTTACTTAAATCAGGCAATTTCTCCATTAAAGCATTGAAGCCTCAACTCATAAAGACTCTCTTTAGCAGATGAACTATAACGTCGCCCAGCATTTGTCATATTAGGTGATTTGAAAGGAAAGAACAATTATAAAAATGAATGTAATTCTCTGTCGACGAAAAAAAAGATCCAGTGTTTGCAGCAGGGGTGGTTAATTTTCCACGGATAAAAACAGGTTTCGCAGCAATTCTGCAGCTCTCACGTGCCACAATTAAAACGTAGGCAGGAAAGGTTCGCCGTCAAAGCAGACAGTCGTAGGAATTAGTTGCTTGGGGCTGGGAAGGCAGACTTCCCCTCCAACATCGAAGGGTTTTTTTTTGTTTCCCGTAGGAACGGCTCCGTTGGCCGTGAACGGTGTCGGTGCGCCCCCGCCCCCACCTCACCCCGTTTCTGAGCTGCTTTCAATTAGCAGGGATTATTAAACTGGAAACATTTCAAACTGCTGCTGAAGCTGCTTTCCTGCGTTATGAGCTGAGCTAGAGGCGTCACAATAAAAGCTGATTGATTAGCAAAGAATGTACTTACAGCAACTGATGCCCAGTGTCATTCTCTATGCATTCCACAACCTCTCCTGCCCCCTGGATTTTGTTTTCATTCGGAGATTAACCTTGGTTTCTCTCTCTCTGGAACCTTCCACAGCCTGAAGGCTCTCAACTTCCGTCTCAACTGCCTGCCCCCGACACCTGCTCTGTCTTCAAGCCTCACCTCCCGCCTGGGCCCCAAAGTCCAGAGACCCCAAAATCCCAGAGGGAAGGCGTTAGATTCCTGTGGTATCAGCCTTTTATTCTCTGGTGTTTAGTTGCCGGAACCTTAGAAGGACAGCAACAGTCACACGCCCCCCAAGGAGCACAGGCCCCAGAGCACTTGTCTCATCCTCCATAGTCTCCTGTCTTCCACCGGCTTCCAGAAATTTCCTTGCGTGGATCTTTTGTTTCTCTAACTGACCGAATTAATTTTACAACACACGCTATGCTTAGCACTGTGCTGAGGTGTGATGTGCATTTATTTACTATATGTTATGTATGTATTTATTTTATACTTACTATACCTTTGCTATATCTATTTATTTACTTTTCTATATATTTATTGACTATATATTTATTATACAAATGTATGTGTGTCTCCACATGTATTTATGTATCATGTGTTTAGATAAGATATGC
The DNA here is from genome assembly GCA_004023785.1 of Mungos mungo. Lineage (NCBI taxonomy): Eukaryota > Metazoa > Chordata > Mammalia > Carnivora > Herpestidae > Mungos > Mungos mungo. Next base: position 113,672 of record PISW01001533.1, on the reverse strand, counting down.
ATTTTTGCATTTGTTAGTGATAGCATTCCGTATTTTTATAGATCTCATTCCGTTCTAGCAACAGTGCCCTCAGTCAGGCACAGTCAATATTCGCATTACAGACGAGTAGATGCCTTGTGAGTGGCGGAGGCTGACTTCCAAACGAGGCAGAGTGCTTCCCTAGCATGTGGCTTCTTTGTCCAAACCCGTCCCTGCTCTGAGCTTCAGATGCCTTATCTGTCACAGCAGGGGGTTGGAGCGGGTCCTCTCCACCCTTTCTGGGGTGTGCACTTGTAAAAGACCCACTGGTTTATTCAACGTCTGCCAGTTGCGTGCCCACTTTGTGCCGGGCGTGGTGCAGGCTCCGGGGACCGCGATGAGCTAGGCAGGGCAGCTCCCTCCTCCCTTGGGATCAGGGCTCACACCCCAGTCCTGATGGTTTCTGGCCACTTTGCAAGGTGAGGACCTTTGGATTCTCCGTCAGGCTCACGGGTTCCATCAGGAGCAAGTTCGGCTGCGAAGCAAGTGTGGGTCCTGAGTCAGGGCTCACTTACTGATTGAGAAGAGGATGCTGGGAGGGCATGTGTGACCAAGCAGGGGCCAGCTGAGGGTCCCCTGCCTGGCGGGAACACATGCGTGTGCCCGGAAGGAGGTCGGGCGTTTCAACTTTGCATCATGGCTTGAGTCGCGAGAGCTCAGCAAATCGGCTGGACGGAAGAGGTTGGGGGCTCACTTTGGTCCCGCGAGGCCTTCAGCACCCCCGCCGCCCGTGGTGAGGCAGACAGAGCGGGGCTGGAGTGAAGGCCCGCAGCGGGGGGTGGGGCGGGAGCTGTTCCCGTGGGGGCGGGGCCTGGGGGGAGACCGACCACAGTTCTTTCTGGATTATGACTCAAAACACACAACAAGACGCATTTATTACCTCCAAAGTGGCGGCGGCGTGTAGCGCCGAACGGAGAGGTGAGCTATTGGAGCTGCTATCTTTTGAACTAACTGCTATTGCGGGTCCCATGACCAGCCGCGGCAGGCAGGGTTTTGTTCCCATGAATGAATGGGCCATAAATCTGTCGGAGCTGACACTAGCGGCCGTACTGGAGGGTGTAAAGAGAAAATGTGCAGAAGAATCTTGTGGTCTTTGCTTGCCTGGAAAATGAGTTCAATAAAATGGAGGTGATCAGTGCTTATTTATAGGGCAGACGGATACATCCAGCATTGGCGTCAGAATCTAACTTAGCGTTTTCTCGTTTACACTCTTCTGTGAGACACGTCCCCGCAGCGGGGACGGCTCGGAGCTGCCCGCGCACTTCAGTAGCAGGTGCAGAAGGAAAGGCGACGCCTGGAGAGAAGGAGCGTTTGCCTCTCTCTGCTTCTAAGGTTCAGGAGCCGCCGGTGGTGGTGGCGGTAACTGGATGGAAAGGCTTCGCTTGGAGCTTTGCGACGAGCGGGAAACCCCAAGCCTGTGAAGCGTTCTTTATTTACATTTCAGTTTTGAGGGTGAATGACAGGAAATGGGATCAAATTAATTGCCATTTTTCAGGCCTCTGAAACAATAAATTCCAGCAACCATAAATTTGGAGCTGGGTTAAGTACTGAAAACAATTTATTGCTAATTTTTCCCTTAATTGCATTCCCAAGAAGAAGGTTTGGTGCTTACTGGTGGAAATATTATATAAAAATTATTTGTTAGAAAGCACAATGAACCGTAAATCAGAAGCTCACCTGGAACAGGGTCAAGGTTCCCCACAATTCATCTGTCCCCCCCATTTGGGGCGTCACCAGTGAGGGCCCCAGCAAACAGAAGGATCAAGGATAATGTGGCCCCTGTCCCCTTGCCCCTCATCCCTGCCACCTTGAGGAGATTCCGTGTTGATTCAATAAGATGCCTCACTGCCTAAAAGTGATGGTGTGACTCACACGTGGGAAGGGAGCAGAGAGAACATGATGGAATGATCTCCGCATGGCCTCCCTGCCTCATTTAAGTTGTTCCGAGGCTCAGGCTAACAGGAGTGGAGGCCAGTGGACAGCCTGATCCTGTTGGTGGAGAAAGCTGAAAGACCATAGCGTTGTGTCAGAATCTGCTAGGATGAAGTAGAAATCTGTTCCCAGGTCCCCTTGAATTTGGATAGCCATGTCCCCGGGGAGCCTACTCTGCCAGGAAAAGCTCGTTGGGACAAGGGACAAGGCTCTGAGAGCTGGTAATGGCGGTGGGTGAGAGAGGAGTGGCCACAAGTCACCATGAGCTACTGGAGGTGATCTGTTCTCTTCCGGCTCTTCTGTGGGAAGGCTTGGCTCCGTGTGGAGGAAGGAGCCAAAGAGGGTGGTCGGCTTGCCTGACCAAACCAGCCAGAGATAGGGCCTGGGCAGAGCCTGCGGCCATGGGGGAGCTCCTGGAAGCCGAACTGCAATTTTAATAGCCCTATGGGGAAGAGCCAGTGGGTGCTGAGAGGGTTTATTTTAACAAGTATGAATGGCCACGCATTGGCTAATGGTAAGGTCATCTGCTTCGGGATGCCCTGCTGTTCCGTGCGGACAGGGTGGGCTCTGCTGCCATCTAGGCAGAGGACCGAAACGCTTAAGGGAGGGGCCCTGTATCCAGGACTCCCAGGGTCTTCCCAGGGACCTGGCAAGATGGAGGCAGTGTCTTCTTCGGGACAGAACGATATTGGCACGTCCTCACAGCACGCAGGAAGTAGGGCCAGAGCCAATGTGCCGTGCAAGGTAAGATTAGAGAAAAGCTGCACCTCCCAAAGTCCCACATAGCCTGTTGTACAGCAGTGCTGGCACAGAGTGCCGCCTGTCTGCCCATCCCTGGGATCCCACTTGGTCTGGGGACACGAGGGCCTCAGGAGTGTTGAGACTCCGGCAGAAGGACCAGCAGATTCCAGCCTCCCTTCCGGGCCACCCCAGGTAGAGGGGCACATACGGAGTTCTCGGTAGGACCAAGGAGAATTTCTTATACCTCTTACTTCCTTCTGTCCTCCTTCCCCACCACTTTCCTCCAATTCCCATTCCTGCCACACGCAGATCGCCGGGAAGGTGCTTCCTTCTAAAGCCAGTTCCAAGCCTGAAGCCCAGGGTTTGGTGTGGTTAAGGGTGTGATAGACAAGGCTGATGTGCTCCACGGGCACCACACAGCTGAAGCTGGCCCTTGCTTCTTGGACACCAGCTACACGTGCCCTAGTCTGGGCATTGTAGGGTCGGGCGAGGCAGTCGGATGGCGGGGAACTGAGGGCAAGGCACTGAGTCGCAGAGCAGGGGAGGCGGAGGAGGCCTGCTCTCCAGCTTGCAAGGGGGGGCGGTGCTCAGCCTGGAGGAGAAGCCGGAATGAGCTCACACGGAGGTGGGGTAACATGCACTTTGCTGTAAGTCATTCCGACAGCAAGTGCTGTGGGGGTTCAGTGCGCGTGAAGAACAAAAGCAAAACACTGCCTTCTAAATAGAGGAGGAATACAAATTTATTTTGGAACATTTGAAAATAGAGGCAAGTTTCAAGAAGAAAATAAAAACTGCCTGTAATCCCACTACCCAGAGATAAACATTGTTAAATTTTTTATGCATTTCTTTACAGACCCATGGGCATTTAGATGTATTATTATTTTTTTTCAGAATTGGGAATCTACCATACATACAGTTTTTATGTCCCGCTTTCCCCCCTTAACATATTGTAAACATTTCCCATGTCCTTAATGGTTTCCACAAACTTTTTTTTTTTTAATTTCAAGAATTCACAAAATTGCGGTTGTTGGATGTACCATATCATTTAACTCCTTCCTTCTTGGGAAACACGGAGTTGTTTCTCATTCTTTTTGACATTAGCAGCAAAATTGTGACAAATATCTTTTCATGTTAATCGCTGGGTGCACCTCTGGTTTTAGCTGATACTGAATTCCCAGAAGGGGAAGTCCTGTGTTGGGAGGCCCCTTTAGTTTGAAAAACTTGTCCCCAGGGAGGGTTGTCCAGGGAGCCGGAAGGGAGGGAGAAAGGCAGTCTTGCTTTTCAAGCAGGTGAGGGCTTTTACAAAGCTGCCTGTTTGATAGATGAAAATATTTAAAATTGGGATTTCTTTTATGATTGAGGTTGAATACATTTTCATATGTCTATTGCATATGTATCTTTCTCCTCCTGTGAATTGTTTGATCATGTGCCCATTTTTTTTCCTTGAGGAGCGAGTCTTTGAAAGAGCTCCTTACAGCATAAAGATATCAACTGCTCAGCAGTTAATCTTCTCTCTTCTGATGGGGCTGAGGAAGCAGAGGTAGGGGGCTGGGGTTTGAGGCAGGCCTCGAAGAGCTGGGGGTGGTTTGGGTAGTGAGATCTGGTATCAATACAAAAGGTACCTGGTGGGTGAGGCATGTGAGGAGCGCTCTGACGAAAACCACAATATCACTTTGCGCATTGAGGAAACGAAGCTGAATGAGCAAAGGGCAAAATATTTTTGGTCTTGTTCACTGCTGAAAATAACGGAAATGACCACGAGCGCTTTTTTTTTTTTTTTTAAATCTAAGAGAAGAGACATACCAACAACCTTCATGGAGAGGTTCTCTGTCAAACGGGACAACTTGGCTTCACTCTGGTTTTTTCCCTGGACTGTGAGCTTGATCAGGGAGACAGAAGGTTGGGGGAAAAAATGACAAGGCTGGGGGAACTTGTTTTTCACTGTTTTGCCTGTGTGTGAGCGTGTGCGAGAGCATGGAGGAGGGTTGGACCTTTTATGACATTGCCGCTCCCTGCGATTTTTTGGTGGGGGGGCAGTTTGGTTTTCAGCACCCCCCAGAGCCCCCTTTTTTGTGGCCACTGCCCCGTATTCTTCATGTTTGCATACATGTGGGATTGGAAAGTACTGGCTGGTTCCAAATTTGGGCCAGCCCTGGCTCCATGGTAGGCTGCTAATGATCACAACAGCATTTCAGAGGGTGTTGGCAAGGCGATAATGCAATTAACATCTCCCTCTTTGATAGAGAGTGAGGTGAAGACAAGCTGACTTTTTGGAACCTGATGATCACTGATAATTAGGGGAAATCCTTGAGGGGAATGTATTGGGTAGTTTTAACAATTGTACCCAAATGTGCACACAGTGGGTCCACCTCTGGGACAATGGCCAAAGCAGACAGATGCCCACCGGTCCCACCCCTTTGGGGCTGGGGTGGGCACGGCCCCTCTGCGCTTTATTTTTAGCAAATGTGTGTAGCTAATGTGGCTAGAACCACTGGTGATGTTTCAGGAAATTTATTTAAAATTCAATTTGTACATCGTGACTTTAAGCACTACTTTTGGGGAAGTGTGTTTTGCATTATGCCATATCAGTTCGGGATTATGGACTCCGAGGGAATATGTATAATTTTTATGCACTATGTTTATTGGCACATTTGTGTTAATAGCCAATAAGATGATATTGCCATCTTAATACCTTGCGAGTCTCTGTGACTCTGTGGCTAATGAGTGGGGGCCTCTGAGTACCTGACTGAGGGGGAGAAGGAGGCGCTTTGGGCTTGAGGGTGTGGGGAACGATGTTGGAAATCCAAATACTGGCTTGGCAGGTTGTGTCCCTGCAATAGCGAAGAGGAGCCTGTAATGCAGAGGGGAAGCTGGGCTTAATCAGGGGACAGACCACCACGGAGGCATTGACATGCTTGCACAGCAAAGTGACCTTCCTTTGGAGAGAGAAAACAATCCCAAAGATATTTAGTTCTCAATTAAATAAAGCCATGTCCTCCTGACTTGCTTCCAGCGACCCTTCTGCTCCCGGGAACTGGGATCTTGCTTTTTGCAGTGAATTTACGGCTGCTTCTGGACAGATAACAAGAAGTCGGACAGCTGACCCTCCAACTTTGCTCTGGCTCCTTCATCACTGTGGATTGTGTGTGATGATTTTCTAAGACATACCTCTCACATTGAATTATTCATGGAAATGGCACTAAGGAACAGTGTAATGTCATATATATACATATATATATATATATATGTATATATATTCAGCACAAATATCACATTAGTGCAAATCATGTTCATTGGAAAATTAAAAAAAAAAAAAGCCAAAACAGGACATGGCCATTTTCTGTGCCAAGAAATGGTACTGGTGATGAGGTCTCTGTGTGTCCTTATAAGTGGCAAATAGAGATTTGGGGTTGCAAAATCCTGGCCTTTATTGGAGCACCAGAGGTGAACCACAGCACTTAAGCAGATTACAGATATTTTTTACCTAAGTTGTCCAGGTCCTGTTGTGATTTCCTTTTATACCAAGCTGGGCGAACTGACTGCATTAAAATGTGGAGACATCATATTGACAGGCAGCTTCTATGAAGACAGGTCAAAGAGTGGAGCTGGGAAGCAGATGGGCTTCCGAGGTCTCTGTCCCTGGAATTCCACTGCGCTCTCTTGGTGGGGACATGGCTGACCTCGTGGCTAAGTGCATTGCAGGAGTTTACCGTGGTGTCTTGCATTGCCCCTTGGCATTAGCCCTTGGCGAGTAGCATATCAATATTGTTAATGGTCTTTGCTTTACGTCTGACACAGGGCTTGGCACCCAGTAGGATCCCAGCAAAGATGTGAGGATTCGTAGAGTCTGGGAAGAGGGCTGCAGAGAATGCCCCCTGCAGCTGGGAAGTCATGGGATTCTCTCCCCACCTCATGATTCCAAGGAGAACTTCTTCTCTGCCTCAGCTCCCTTCCACGACCCAAATCAAGATGTATTTGTCCAAGACCCATCCCTCTGTGTGCTTTTGTGTTGGAAAGAAAGCCAATAAGTACGTCTGCAGAAGGTGATCCCTCCCTCTCAGGGAGAATCTGCATCTTAATAAAGAGGCTTGAAGACCAGGCTCCTCCAGCCGAAGGGAGGGGCAGGCAATGGTGAGAATTTGAGCAGCAGGTGTAGCCGTATTTGGGGATATGTTGCAAATCCATTCCCATCCCAGCATTATAAAAATGTTCATCTAGTTTTCACCTGAGATTGTATGGTTTTATTTTTATTTTTGCCACATTTAAATCTTGAATCTGCCTCAGGGTTTTTTTTTTTGTTTTTTGTTTTTTGTTTTTTTTTTGGTGTCAAGTACAGGTTAGAAGGCATTTTATTTTTTGCAAATGGCCCATCCATCGTGATGTTGGTTCTGTGGCACTGGGAAGTCCATGGCACCTGGCCTGGTAGTCATCTCTTTCCTCGGTGCCCACAGAGACACTGAGATGAAAAGAAATAGTCTCAGTTAAGAGAATGAGCTTTGGGGCTGGTGAGGTCTGGGTTTGAATTCAAACTCTGCCACTAACCAACTCTGCAGTGGGATGGCTTATTTACCCTCTCTGAGCCGTGGCCTCCTCATCAGGAAACTGGTAACAGCCCAGGCTGGGTGAGGCCTGAACGAGATCCTGGGTGTTCAGTGGGCATCCTCATGCTGGCCCTGCGCGAGTGCCCAGTGAACGCTGATGGCTGCTCTGAAGACAGATCCCTTGTGTTTTCATTCAGCTGAAAGACCACCTTGAGGTGGTCGGCACGGCCATTATCTTCAATCTCACGGCCTCCCCCAAATTGGCTCCTCTTCCTTTTGCTGATGCCAACCATCCAAGAAACACAGTAAATCAAGAAAATAAGTCCTCTTGGCCTTTTTTCTGGTCCCTCCCGCCAGTTCTGGTCTGTCGTGGAGGTGGCCGGGAGTGACCGGATGCATGGCTTTGGAATCAGGCTCTCTCCACCATTACCCCAGCCTTCTTCTCTCTGGCTTCGGACCTGCTGCTTTCCATATACGCGCTGGGCTCCAGCTGAGCCCAGAAATGCCTGCACCTCACCTGTGCCTGGATCTGTCTGTCCGCCTGCTCATTTCACCAGAATGCTTTCACCACTTTCTGTGTCTGTTAAACCCCAGGCAGTAGGGTTGCTTCCTGGAGAAGACCCCCTATGTTCCTCCTTTACCCCTGACACTTAGTGTCTGCTTCTGCTGTGGCTCCTCAATAGCTGTAGCCCCCCACCGCCCCCCAACACCGGCTGCAGGTGAGGGCCCTCCAGATGGGGCTGGGCACTCCTCACACCTGAGCATGGTGCTTACAACAGGGCGTATTGGTTGTAATAGTGAGAATAACAATAACTTCCATTTTTGAGGGCCAGAGGGTAGAGCAGAGTCAAGACGGCATCCTGGGACTGGCTTGGTCAGACCTGACTACCCCAGACTCCAGGGGGTGGGCTGGCAGCGTGGCAGCCATCATGGGGACTACAAACAGCAGTCATGCTGCTAATGACCGTCCATTTAGCACCCAGCCCACGTCCCAGCACTGTGCTCAGCACATCCCATGAGATAGTCTTCTTTGTCCCCATTTTGCAGATGGGACCAACGGGCCATGGTTCAAGGGACAGAAGAAGTGGTGGGAGGGTGAAGGCTGGGAAAAGAAGGCTGAAGATGGAAAGTGACTGGACTACTTCCCTGCAGATCTCACTTTTCAGAGTAGTGCCGAGGAATGCCTTAGTGTCTCTTCCCCTTGCCTCTCTGGGTATTTCCCAGCTCCTGCTTGACTGTGGTGGGTGGCGCTTAGGGGCTGTTGCTTGGACGGCCAGAAGAAGTGGCCGAGGGGGCGACGTCACCGGCCACCTTCCCTGTCCCCACAGGCGGCGATTGTCTTGTAGACACTCCAAATTTCTCCCTTTTAAAAAATTTCCGACTTAATAACTCTACTTAGGTGTTTTTTTTAGACCCCATAGTGTTTGCAACAACCGTTATGGCTCTATTATGATAATACAAGAAAGTTACATTACCCAATAAATGCATTTTTAGGTTTTTCCCTGGCAACATAATGTAAGGATCATTCTGCATGTTGGTACTAAAGAATCAAAAACAGTTTAGTCAGTGGATGTGAGCACTGTTTCTTGTCATCCAGTTAATGGATCTACTGTAGTATTTGTGTTCCTTCCAGCCCTGCTGCCGTACATCAATGAAAAATTATGTTTTTTTCCTCCGTGCTACAACACCCGTCATCTTTATAGGCAACGCATTCCCCTTCAAGTCGTGTGGTGTAAAATGCCTACCATTTCTCGGCCCCTTTCCCTCCCCGTCATTTACCTGGGCCTTGGCAATAGAGGGTCAGCGCTCCTCTTATTAATGTTCTGTGTAATAGAAATCAGCGTACCCGTGTTCCTCATGTGGAAGCCCCAGCAAACAGCGGCTGTTAGTGTGCAAAGGGCAGACAGGAAGCCTGGCTTTATTTTTTTAACCCTCTTTGTTTACTGGATCTGGGCAGTCAATCACAGCCCAGATCCTTGAATTTAAAGCAAGCTCCCCTGCCTCCTGGAAACTGCCGCCAGCTGAGGACCCGCTTGCAGTTAAGATGGGGTGAGCCGGGATGTCGGGTTCATTTCAGAGAGGCTTCCAGAGTCCTGGCCTGGCCTCCCTGAAAATTTTACTCGCCCAGTCTGTAAAGTTTTACTGGCTCCAGGGTGACCTGGTGAGGTCCTAGAGAACCTCCTTAGAAGGAAAATTGGCTCTCCCAGGTCAGACTCTTTAAGGGGTATGCGATGGGGGGGATTGCTATGGCCAAGTGCCACCCGGTGGTCCTGTGGCTTCCTCATCGTGCTGATGCCTGTGGTCCGTATCCACCTCAGAGTCACTAATGAGGCACCTGCAGGGCCCAAGCAGATGGCTGACACCAGGGACCCGCACAGAGAGGGCCACCCTGCCTTAGCCCATGTTACCAGGCAGGAATATGACCCAATTTTGTCGTCATTGCTGTTTACGTAGAAGTGGTAGCCCAGACTTAAAAAAAAAAAGGTGCAACCTTCTAAATTTTATGTTTTTTTAATTTATTATTTTTTAATGTTTTATTTATTTTTGAGAGAGAACACAAGCAGGGGAGGGACAGAGACCAGGACAGAGGATCTAAAGCAGGGTCTGTGCTGAGAGCAGCAAGCCCAGTGGGGGACTCAACTCGTGAACTGTGAGATCATGACCCGAGTCAAAGTCAAGCACTTAACTGACTGAGCCACCCAGGCACCCCTAACCTTCTTAATTTTAAAAGTTGGGTAATCCAAGTGAAAGATACTTTGTGTGTGCCGCACCAAGCTGGACCATGGACTGGCCACTGCTTTTTGCTCCCTGACCTCTCCCATATCCTGGATGTCCTGTGTGACCTCAGTCTTGGCTTCAGGGAAAGGGGCGGGGGTGAACTTGTCTGGTTGCGGTCTCAGCCCGCCTGCCTCCCATGGGTTCTCATAGGCTCGGAGCAGTCCAGGGTCGAACTGTGTGAACTGTCCCAGGTCCTTGGGGAAGGGGGCGTTCCTGTGACAGCAATGCCACCTGGGCACCTTCCTGTACCTGCCGCTGGAGACACCAGCTCTGGGCACACACCCCCATGAAACAGTGGCTTCCCAGACCCACGCTTTGTCAGTGGCTTCCAGAGCTTATCAGAGCTTGGGTGGGCGCTAAGCAAGAGATACTTGTTCAGCAGGGGGGTGTTGGGGGAAGATGGCCGGACAGCCTGTGCACCCCTGGAATCCTGACAAGGTGCTTTTGGGGGTGGAGCCTGAGGGGTGGTTTCTTGTCCTTACTTGACTATATGACCTCATGGCTTTCTCCCCACTGTACTCTGAGATGCTTAAGGGCAGAGCCAGGATTTTCTTAATTTTTTCTCCTTGCTCAGTGTCTCATATAGCTTCTGCACCGGTGGACACTCTATTTAAGGTCCTGCTTTCATAGGGAAGTGATGTGCACTGAGAGAGTGAGCAAGAGGAAAGTTAGCCCATTCTTGAGCGGGGAAGCTGAGCAAGCCGGCAGCTCAGCTCCTGGGTGAGAGGTGATGGATGCCCATGGAGAGGAGGGCAGGTGGAAACTTTGCTGTCCAAGGTCCTGAGAAGAACCCATTGAGCAGTGTCCCCCTGGATCCTTGGGGTTGCAGGCAGCACACATAACCTATTTTAAAAGCAATATCCTCTACAGAGAGGCGACTGTAATCTGCCGGCACAGTGGCTCCCGGGCTGCCCGGCACCACCTCGCGGGTGCCGCAAAGTCCAAGTCTGCTGCCCTGTCAGCTTTCTTGGAGTCAAGGCTGAGATTGTCAGGGTGTCAGTCTGCAAGGGACAGTGGCTGCTGGCCTAGAGGCATGTATGGGTGCCAGAGGGGCTAGGCCAGGCAGTGTAGGCCGTGTGGGACGGGAAGGACATTCATCAGGGTCAAGGTGAGAGACCTGATGCTGATCCCACAGTGTGCTCCATCCCAGCGAGGTCCCGACGGGGTCCCCAGGCGCGGTGGTCTGCCCCATTTTCACAGCTTCTGCCTCCAAAGGTGATGTAAGTCGCTACGTAGCCCATGTGCACTGATTGGCTATCTGGTTCTGCACAGGTGTCAACCCTCAATGGCTGATGACAGCATGGGGACCTGGCCTAATGTCTTTCTCCGGAACACTGAGCAGCATTGCTGTGCGTTGACTTTCCCATTACTGGCTCCCAGTGCAATCACGGTGGACTCACAGAGGGGGCCTCACAGGGAGAGCACTGACTAAGGCGTGGCTCGGTATGGCTGTGGCGCCTGGAGCTCAGGCCCGGGCTCTGCCGTGCACGCTTCCTTGGAATGTGGTAGGATTCCCTGGGAATGGGCATTGTTTTCCTCCCCAGGCGCCTTTCTTCTGTCTGGTGTGTGGCATCCTCTCTCTCTCAAGGCCCCTTCTGCCTTCTGATTCCCCTTCTCTCTGGTACCCTCTTGGAGCTCTGTGGATTCAGCTGTCAGGGACAGAGCTGCATGAGGAAGGGCCTGCCTTCCATGCCTGTGTCTTCCGGTCCCAGTGGGGCCTGGATGCCCAGGATGCATTTCTTCCTGAATGGTGGCGTGGCAGTGCAGGGCTGGGCCGGTCTTCGCAGAACAGTGCTTTCCTGAGGCCGGCTGGACTGCGGGCCGGAGCAGCCTTTGCTTATTGTGGCCTTTGCTTCTAGGGATGGACTCAAGAGGACAAACCTGTCCCCGGTGGATGAGCACTGGGCCAGGGCTGTTTGGAAGTTCAGGAAGGAAGGCTTGGGGAGAGCTCGCGCAACATTTTGCACTCCCGTGGAATTCCTAAAGAAGAGGTCTTCCCGAGTGAGGGGCCTGGTGGCGGGGGACGGTTCTCTTCTCGTCCTTGCCTGACCGCCTGACCTCAGGGCTCTCCTCCCCCGCCTGGGCTCTGCGGTCTTCCAAGGCAGGGACCAGAGCTCTCCTCGTTCTGTCACCCTCTGACTCCTCCTCCCTCCCAGCTCTTCCCTCCTGACTGCCAGCCACCCTCGTCAGCCACACTTGGCTTCCTCAGCTGGAAGCAGAAGCCGCCGCTGCTCTTTCTTCCCTGCAGGCAGATGTGTGATGTGGCCCTGGAGGAGGGGCCCGTGTCCAGGTGATGCTGTTGGGAGCCTCAGGGCAGGGGTGAAGGGGGACCGGCCCCCACACCTGGCCTGACCTCCAAGAGCCCTGCACAGGTGGAGATTTGCCGTCTGTCCTCGGAGAATTGCATGTCGCATGCCTGGCTGGCCCAGCCTGACCCCTTGGTCTGTGCTTTTCCAGACTGGAACTGTCTCTTGCCCCCCAGAGGCCCTGTGCAGCTGAGCGAGGCCTCGGTCAGTGCCACTTAGTGTTTCTGCTTCATCTCCTGGACACGGGGTGAGCTGCCTTTCTTGAAAAGTCTCGAGCCAAGTGGAGAGCTCTGTTCTTGGTGGTTTTTGTTTTTTGCTTTTTGTTTGGCAGAGGCCTCCTCCAGGCTGAGGAAAAGGGGAGGCCCTCGCTCTCGGCAGCATGGGGGACCTGCAGGGCGCCCCCACCCCACACAATCAGGGCAGCCTTGCAGGGTCCCCTCTGAGGGGACCAGTACTGTGGACGCTCGGGCACGGCAGGAGCACAGGCGCACGCACCGGCTTGGCTGGTCTGCAGAGGAGACTCTCGGGCGTCTGGGGAGCTGTGGGGGAGGGGGCTGGTTAGACCAGATGGAGAGCAAGTGTGTTTCCTTTCAGGAGGTCTGCTGTGTGAAGGCTGGCTCTGGGATCCCAGACGAATCCTTCATTCTCATTGGGCCTCGGTGCCTCCCCTTGTGCCATCAGGATGAGAGAATTCCCTGGCACTGTAGGTAAAGTATGAGGAGGAGGGAAGGAAAGTGAAACCCATGGTGCTGTCCATTAGCAGGAGGCCGTTGCTGTGGGCTCACGGCCACGGGACTGGTGTACTCTTGAGTTCTCGTCCCACTCGGTGTAGATTCATCCACTTACCTATCCACCCACCCATCTATCCACTTCCATCCGTCCACCTCTCCACCCATCAGTCCACCCATACATCAATCCATGCACACACCCATCTATCCACTTCCCTCTGGCCATCCGTCCACTTCCATCCATCCATCCATCCTCCACCCAGTTCCATCTGTTCATCCCCGCCCCCCCCTCATCTACTCACTGGTCCATCCACCATCCCTGGCCCCATGTGGGGCTGCAAAGATTACTGCATCCATGTCCCTGCCCTCAGAGGGCAGAACTCCTAATTACATGCTTGTTTTCCTTGGCTTCTTACTCTTTCCGAGTCTTAGAGGCTTGAGAGACACAGAGTTTATTATTTGTTATAGCTCAGGTAGAGCAAGGTGAGTGTCAATTCTGGTTGTAAGGATGGGGTGGGCATTAGGAGGTGCCATTTCGGCAGAGCTCTGGAGCCTACATGGGTGTAGACACAGGGATGGTGAGGCAGGCGTATCTGCGTGGGGGTCTTACTGTTTACGGGGAGTTCTGCAAATGCGGGCTGGTGAGTATCTTTGCAAGACCCTCCCTTGGTGGAGGGGCTACTGGATTTTGATCCCCTCACCTTCCGTGGTACTCAGCTCCCCTTTGGTGGCCTATGGTCATCTGCACACATATCCCACCTGTGCGAGTCTGTGCTTGTGCAAAAGCAAACAGACTCTGTGTGGAGAAAGTCCCAGATAAGTGCAGCTTAAACACAACCACAAAAGGGCTGTCAGAGAAAGGCCATCTCTTCAGACCTTGTGACAACCGCTTCTGCACTCAAGGGGGATTCCTGATGCCATTTGCGTGGCCACTTCAAAGGCTTCCAGGGTGTAAGAGAACCAACACGCAGGGGTCCGTGGAGGTCAGGAGGAGGGTAGGGCAGCTGGAGGGTCCACTGGCGGGTCAGAGAGCTGACCTCCTGGGTCCACCCCTCCCGAGCAGGCTTTTGGGCTAGCCGGGGAAACTTTGCCCAACTTAATGAGAGCAGCAAACAAAGTTGCGGGGCTGAGTGATTGGTATGCATTGTTTTGTTTCTTTCATTAATTCCTGCTGCCATTCGGGATGCAGGGATGAACAATAGCACGGGCCTGTACAGATCAATACCAGATTGCTGATAGTGCCTATCTGTTCTTGGAGCAGATTATTTGATAAATGGCGTGGTCCATACGTTTTGACAGGTGTTGGCTGTACAGCCCAGACTGAGCCAGTTTTCTGGAGCCCCATCCCAGGAAGCCAGGAGGGCAGAGAGGATATTTCCTTTTGGGCACAAACTCATATAGAAATTGTAGCTTTTAAGCTATGGGTAATGGATTTCTAGCAAGAGAGGGAGGGAGGGAGGGAGGGAGGGAGGTAAGGAGGGAGGGAGGGACCTGGATTTTCTTGCCCTGTGAGTTACTTCCCCCATCCTTGGGGTTCACTGGGTCCTGGCTTTGATAGGGAAGAGTGTGAAGGGTTTTATTTGGAAGGCAAGGCAGCCCACCCAATGGGGTGACTGGTTTACAGGTGGAAGAAGTTCCTGGTCCCATGAGCCATTGATGTGCCCTTGATGGAATCCTGATGGCTGGAGCAGGGGCCAAAGAGGGTGGGGCCAGCCCTGGGTGGGATTTCGAAGAAGAGCAAGGGACAGATAGAGCGGTGGTGCAAGGTGGGAGCTGCCAGGGCCCTGGAGAGCTCTGATGGTAGACAGTTCACGTCCAGTGGATCTGCACTGGCCTGGGAGTTGACACCTTCTTTCCATTTCTGCTCCATCCAACTGACCAGCCTCCTCCATCCTCCGCACTGCGGGCGTGCACTTCAACGTCGCAGGTGTCAGGCTCTGTGATTTGGTCAGTCTGGGAGGTCCAAGTGTGTCCGCCTGGCCCAGAGGTTTAGTTGCCGTCTGCCCCCATCTTTCTCATTAACCTTGTCCGGGGCTGGCCACACAGATGGTATTCCCCGTGTGTGGGGGTGAACAAAGGAGGTACCAAAGGGGTCACTTAGACCAACTACCAACTACTGGGCAGGACCACACCTGGGTCCTGGGGAAACTTCTGGAACTCAGAGCTGCCTCGGAGAGAGCAGTGGGTTGTGTGTTTGGGGTACTGAGAACAGAGCACTTCCACGGTGGTGTTACTATGTCCGAACCCCTCAGCGTTTTTGTGAAGTGGGCTGAGCATTGCACCACCCCATTTAGCAGGAGGGAAATCGAGGCCCGCGCTATGCCGTCACCTGTCACTGCCCGCCCTTCCTCTGGGGTGAACAGTGGCTGGTGGACGGCAGCTGGGGTGCCGGCGATGGACTTTGCCTTCTCGGCTGCCCTGAAATCCACCCCCAGCCCAAGAAAGGGGAACCCTGAGGCCCCTGTGGAGCCGTCCTTCTTGTAATGCGGAATCCTTTTCCAAGGACTTATTGCTGAATGAGAGGCAATTACATGGGGAATGGTGACCCTCGTCTTGCAGAGACTGTTGGGGAGGCTGGGGCTATGATGTATGGGATGTCAGGCGTTATATTTTAGACTTTGCTTTTAAAAATCTCTAACAACCTCCTAAGGAATGATTTGACATCCTTAAGTTCAACACTGGGCACAAATAAAGCTTATGGCAAAATTAACATAAATCATTAGCATTAATCATGCAGGGTTATTGATAGCCGTATGCAGGCATGTATCACAATCCTGGCCAGGGATTCGGGTCGGGCGATATTTCTTCCAGCTGTCCCGGCCAGCTCCGCCGCATATGGCAGTGGTGAGGCTTTCTTTTCTAATTTTCCTCCTCAGCTTGAGCTGTCAGGGACACCCCTTGCTCCCCTTCCCTTCTCCTCACTCTGGGCCGCTAACTTCATTGCCTTGTTCTCCCTGTCCTCTCTCTTGTTTTTAGAAACCAGAATTCTCGTCAGGGTCAGAATCCATCAACGTCTGTGGCTGTCACCCACCACGTGACTGGTGGAAGCAAAATAGCTGGGTGACAATTAGCAATGGGTGGCCTATATAGATCAGTTTCAATTTGGTAACCTTCACTTTTACTTACACATTCATCTCTGGAGCTCGGCAACGGGCCCCGCGCCCCCACCCTGTGGATCCTGGTGTGCTCGCACCTCACCACGAGGAGATGTGCCCACTCACCAGCCCAAGGGGTTGGCGGTGGGGGACACTCTAAAAGTAGAATAAAGCAAGGGGCAGGACATTATTGCCATTGATGGTATTTTGAAACCTATTGGCAGGGCTTGTTACCTTTGCTGGAAAATGAGGAGGGAAAATCTATAGGTATGACCTCTCCATAGGTCTCTCCAACTATAATGCAGTTGTGGTTGCATTAATGGGAGTATAGTATAAAGAACAATGGAGGTGAGAAGAAGGAGCTCTATCGTACTCTGCTGGCCAAACCACACTGGAACGTATTATGCTCAATGAAGATTGGGATAGGTTTAGATATGTATGACCAAGGGTATATGAAAAGAGAATAAAAAAAGATTCAACCTAGACATATGAACAAACAGGGGGACCGTGATTTCTATCTGAATCTCTGTTTGAAGGGCCTCCAGGGGAAGAGGGCACAGTGAGTTCTGAGCGACTTGGAGGGGTGGGAACTTTGGAGATGCGGATACCTGCCCAGAACACAGAAAAACCTGAGACTTGGCACTGATTATAAGTGGCATCATCTCCAAGAGAAGTGGCGAGTGGGTTTTCCGTCACCAGGCACAATCCACACAGGTTAGGTGGCCATTTGCACAAGAAGTCGTGGAGGAAATAAACATTAGATTCGAGGTCAGAGTAGATGGCATTTAGGGTCCTTTCTACCCATGCACAGTGGAATTCTGAAATTCTTGGAAGTTGTTCCCTGACTTGAAAGATAGAAAGAAACAAGAGAGCAGTTTCCTCGACCACCCTTTCCTACCACCATGCTGCAAGGTATGGGCTCCTCTACGCATCATGCTCCCCCGCCTTTTTATAAGCTTTTGGCTTCACAAGACCGCAGTGGCCTCATACTGCACCATAGAAGTCAGAGAGCGCTACGCAATCCCTTTATGGGGGATTTACAAGGGGCCATTTTAAATATGCTTCTTCTTCAGATGCCTCCGGCAGAATCCCAGACAAGCTGGCAAGGTTGGTTGACAGGGGACAGTTAATCAACAACGGGCTCGGACAGTTCAAAGAAGGCATCATTTCCAAATATCAAAGACCGGGACAGCCTGGGATTTGATGGATAACAGAGGTCAGCTCCAACAGTGGGAGAAGGGCGAGTCCTGGACAGCCATCAGCCCTGACCCCTGGCTCTGTGAAAGATGGGATCCCTATCCTTGGTACCAGCACAGATGCCTTTTCTTTACTGTTGTTACTAGCTCGTGTGGAAGACTTGCTTGGAGTTCATGTCATCTTTAAGTGTTGTGGGAGGGGTCAGAACGCTCCTGTGCATGGTAGAACACAATTCTAGAAAGGGCTTTCTACATTCTGCAAATACGGCATGTCATGAAGACGGTCCAACTCTCCCTGGGTTAAATGAGAGGGAAATGCTTTGGCCTTTGTAAACCAAATGTTTCAAGGATCTCTGCTTCAGGTGGGGTTTGATCCAGCAGATTATAGGATATCACCAACAGTGTTTTTGCTATTGGCTTCATTGTCAGCTTTCACATATTACCTCCCCCTCCCAATAGTTGTAAGCCTTCTTTCCATGAATGCAACGTTTCTGGCATTACAAGCTTTGTATCTATATAAGACCTTCAACTATTGGCCAGACTGGGTCATTAATTCCCGTGGTCCATGCAAAGGCATATATTGATTGATTTATAACAAGTTAGTGTCCATCTTTGGTGCTGTATGTGGGGTCAACCCCATCCTAACTTCATGAGTGAGAATCCTTCACCAAAGGAAATTTGGAGTATTGTTTTGTCAAGGGAATGAAGATGGCCTCAGGGTTGAGAAACCAAAACGTGGCCACTATAACCTGAAAGTGTCAAGTTCTTGGAAGATGGTTCTCCATCAGAATGTTTTTTGTCTCAGTTATCCTGGTGGGTTTCTACATCTCTAATTTATCTCTGCCATCTTTCATCCGGACTTTTGCAGAGGTCAGTCTGTGAGGCATCTTAATTTTCTTGGAGAAATTAAAAGAGATGAATGTGGTTAGGAAAGAGCCATTCTCCTGATGCACACCTTGTGTGGGCCACCATTTTGGAAGCACCAAAGTAGCCAGTGGCCCACCTTCCATCAGTGCTAAATCTATAAGATGCTCCTTAAAATGGAGGTTGCCTGGCATGGGACCAGCAATGTCCTTCCCTGGATATATGCAAAGAATTCCTGGATCCACAGAACCTGGGCAAATAGGTCAGCAGGATTTCTTCCTCTTGATCATGTGACAGTTTGCCCGGAAACTGGCTCTGCCTCTTGTGGAAGCGCCCACCATTCCCCAGTGCTCATGGGCAGCCTTGCAGATCATAGTGACTGGGAGTGGCACCACCGACAGGCATGAGTAGGTCCTTAATTTCATGGTTTAAAATTACGTTAGTTGACCTCAGTACAATTCCTATATTTTAGTCATTTACGTGTCATGACTCAGTACTCATTCATTAAATATAGTGCTTTTCAAATGAAGAACAGAGATGAAAATTTTTCTTAATGATGACAAGTGATATAATTTAGTTTTATTTCTGTCGTGTCATGGTGCCCGTGAGCCTGGCTGTAGCTAAGGATCTGTCCGTGGCGCCATTGTGGGCTCCTTTTAGCAAATATCTCCGTTGGACACGTCATGCTAGCCAATTCTGGTCACATGGATCTATGCCACTCCCCACTTTGACGGCTGGTCTGCTCGGTGTGTTGTTTGGCTCTGCGGGAGGATCTTCTCAATGAAGACACACCTGCTCTGGGAGCAGGGCGGGGCTGGGTGGGGAGGAGGAGCACAGGTGGGTGTTCATAATCTTGAGTTTTGTTGCCGTGAAGGAACTCAGCAGAGGGCTGGGGCTCAGCCTGAGGATGGACAAGGCCCTCCTTTCCTCAGCGGTGCCGCCTCCTGGCCTTGCTGCGTTGGATGCTGTTCACGAAGCTGAGTGGCTCCTCAGAGTGGCTCAGTGTGAGGTGCTCTGGTTTGCACTGGGCTTCCGCTGCCTCCTGGATGGCGCTGACTTCGGCAAGACCCCGAAAGCGAAAGTCTCATTTTAAAAACTGGAAAAAATGACCCTCTCTCAACAGCCGCCAGGTGTCTCTCCCCGAGTCTGAGACCCAGGGGCCACCCTGTAGCAACCAGAGCCTCTGCCCTCAGGTCTCACTTTGCCAATACACGTTGCCCCATTTTGTTAGATTCTTTGGAGAAGTAAAGGCTACTTTGATGTGATTGCTTCATTCTATGGCTAATCTGCAGGGGTATCAAACCACTACATTTTATTGGCCTGGGGCTTGGTAGAGTGAAAGGGGGTGAAATCTACACGTTTGGCATTAAACTCCTAGAAGGTTTTAATTTTTAACAGATACTTTTAGAAGCGAACCATCATTATACTTAAAGCCTTACTGATATGGTCAGATGGCACTCAGCTCTGACCGGCAACTGGCCCTGGGTTCGAATCCTTGAGGCAACAATGCTGGCAACATCTACTGTTAATTTTTTAAAAGTCCCGGAGCCACTGTGCATCTAGGACTAAAGAGTGCCTTCCCTGAACAATAAGAGTCCAGATGATAAGGACCCACCTCGGGTGGCTATTCCCGGCGTGGTCCAAACAGTTCTGGCAACTGAGGGATGCAAGTGCCTGCAAGCCGGCCGCCAGGGTCCTCCAGCAATGCGGCAGCCCTGGGCCTGGGGGTGGGACCTGCTGGCTTTGCATCTAGGTTCGTCCTGTGCGTCCGTTTTCCCGTCTGTAAAATGGCCCAGATGGTCTTTGCTGTTCCTCCGGCCCCAATAACCAGCAATTTTCTTTGTTTTGACTGCTATTTGGAACTGCCGGCGAGTGTTTCTAGAGCTTGGGCTGTGTCCAGGCCCGCAAGCACTGGGAGTGGGATGGGTGTGCGTGAGAGCGCGGAGCCCCAGGCTCGTCCTTCACGGAGTTCCTGCTGGGTGGATGATGTAGCAAGGGGCGTCCAGGCACGCTGGAGGGGACCCAGCCAGGGTCCCATGGTTCAGCTTCACAGAGGAAAGGGGTTTGATCTGAGCTCTTACGGGTGCCCAGATTTTATGTCCACTTGAAGTGGGTGGGTTTGGTGCCAGGGGCTGATGGTGAGAGAAACAAAGATGTAAGGAAATTACATGGTGTTGTTCCCAACCCATTTCCCTTGTCCTGTGACCCTGGGGACCTCACTCAGGACACTACCCTCCTCGGGAGATCTAGGGCAGGGCCTTCACCCCAGGGGTCAGCAAGGGGGCAGGAAGAAGAGGTCTCTCTGTCTCCAAGCTCAGCTCTCACCAGCCATCCTGGGCCTGGAGTGACCACACAGTCATTTGCGGACTTGGAGGGTCCTGCTGAAAAGTCAGCTAGTGTCCTTGCAGCTGGGGTCCCGGAAGGGCTTGTTGGGGGAGTTATTCCTCGGCTCTGGGGTTTGGGTCTCCTTTACCCTCTGAACATGGTCAGCACTCTTCCTGGGTCACACAGCCCACAGCAGAGCTGAGGGGACTGTCTCTGACTGCATTTAAATAGCCAGGGCTCCACTGGTGTCTATGGGTCACCAAAGTCTGTGTTGGTGGTCACAACAGAGTCCGCTGCTGCCCCCAACCATCCATCAGCAAGCTGAATGAAGCCCAGCCAAAGGGCTTGGAATGTTAAGACCTTTCTAGTCTTCCCATAAGCCTCATGGATGAGAAATGCTCAGACGGTTTTGTCCCCTCACACCCCCCATCTTGTTTTCTGGGGCTCAGGATACAGGTGGTGTTGAGTAGTGCATATCAGTACAGACTCGGGGGTTTGGGGCCCAGCGGGAAGCAGGTGGGACCCCCAAAGGAACAACTGGAGGCGAGTTTAATGAGAGGAGGCAAGGGGGCTTCAGGAGTCCATGGGTGCAGGCTGGGGGAGGGGAAGCCGAGAGGTGAGCTGGAAGACAGAGAAGACTGTGTGGAGGGGGTCACCAGCCAGTAGCGTCCTGGAAGACGACCGTCCCCACCCCTCTCTCCTCCTCCATCTGACCTCTTATAGGAGCTCCTGGGCTGAACCTGAACCTGACCGGAAGCCCATGTCATGGCCCATGCAGGGGCAGCCTCGCTGTGTGAACAGAGGATCCTGAGAGGCACAAGACCTCTACCTGCAGCCGGCTTGGGCAAACTGTTCCCCCCTTCCCCCGTGTGTCTCAGGCCCCTTATTTGTAAAATGGGGAATAATAGTTCCTGGGCCCCAGTTGTAAAACTCAGTGAGAGAATGTGGGCATACCCCTGAAATAGATTTACAAGGAGTTGGGATATATTTCGGGGACCCAGTTCTCTGCTGTACACTGAATTGTTCGAGAGCACATGTGTGACTGGTGAGGGCCTTGGTCTGTGTTCGAATCCAGGCAACTTGGTACCGGAGGGCTTGTTCTTGGCCCCTGCCCTTTTCCATCTGACCTTGGAAGCGGCTTGTGAAGGCAAGGGAAATGATGGCAAATGCTCAGGGCAGGGTGAGTCGTGGGTGTGATTCAGGGCCTCCATCTGCATACCCACGGTGGCTGCATTAACGGGTTTATGACATGGGGGGTCTGGGGAGCAGTATGTCCTTGCTTTGGGGGGGCCCTGAGAAGATGAAGGATTCGGGAGAAGTGGGGACACACGTTCCCGCGAACACTCAGAGTCCCGTCCTGTCTCCGCAAAGAAAGTGGCAAGTCTATGGGGGGGGGGGCTCTCTCAGCTGGGGAGGCACACATCTACCTTGGAAAACCGGGGGCCAGAATCTCCCAGAGCCAAAAGCCCGGGGACAGAGCCGTTGGCTGGGTTTGTCTGGATGTCAGCTGTACCCCTTATTTATGTTTCCCTAAAAAACAACCAACATGTTTTGATGATTTCTGGAGAGTTTAAAAACAATATAGTTAATTGCTATGAGTGATTTCAGAGCTCATTAATGTAATAAATCTCTGGAGAGAGATATTCTTAGTTAACGATCAGCATAAAATCAGGGAGTCTTTCCGCGTAGATGGAGGCTCCTGTTTGCTCTGCAGTGAACACAGAACGGTGGGCACAGCGGATACAGACACCTGTGACTATTCAGCAGACGGTGCCACTGGGCGGGAGCTGCTCTCTGCCACCTTGTTGCCCAAAAGCAGGCCCACTGGCATCACCAAGAGCTTTTGGGACTATGGAACAACTCCGGCTTGGTGAATTTTGTTTAAAATGAGAACAGAAAGTCTACCCATCAGGCATCGGGCAGCTCCCTGAGCCCCTGTGAGCACTGTAGGGAGCCTCTGACTGCCCTATACATCCCCAAGCAAAACAAATCCCTGATTCTTGAACTCTCCACTCCGTTCCTCTCCCATCTGCCCCACGGCAGGGAAGGGCAGCTCCATCCATCCAGTTGTGCAAGCCAAATGTCTAGGACCTTGCGTGGCAGGCCGACTGTATAAGTGGCCCGCGTCCTCCCCCTTGACCATCTGTCTTGGCGTTCCTGCTGCTGCTCTGACTCCGGGGTCCGTCCTGGGACTTGCCGCCGCCTGACGACGTTAACGGACGGGATGCACTTAACCGCTTTTTGATTGTCCTCATCTACTTACTGCCTTAGCCTTTACCTCTGGACCATGCCTGGGAGCCTGCAGAGGATGAGAGCCAGCCAGCCCCTTTGTCCCCATCCCAGCCGACGGCCAGCCCGCCGATGGATGTGCGAGAGAGCCCTGTCATGATCAGAACGGTCCAGCCACGCTCAGCCCAGACTGTCAAGCCCAGACCCGAGAGCTAGATAAGTGCTTACTGTCCGAAGCCCCTGCCGTCGGGTTTTCTCGCCAGGACCAAGGTGGCAGACTCCCTTGATGCGCTTCCTTTTCCTGCAAGGCCCGCCTCCTGCCACTCATCCCTACGAGACCTGCTTCTCTTCATCTCCCTTGGACCCCAGGCCGCTCTCATTGCCTGCGGCTGGTCACCTGTACCCATTCTTTCCTACTCGTGGTCCCTTTGCCCCGCAGCCCAGCCGTATTGTTCATCTGCTCCACGCCTTGGGAAGGCTTTTGATTCATTCAAAACAACATCTGTTGACTGTGGCCTGCAAGGCTGCAGGGGGTCTGGTTCGCCCCTTTCTGTGATCCTACCTTTCTTGCCCTTACTGAGCTCCAGCCACACCATCTTCCTTAAATGCTTTGAGCACACAACTCAGTCCTGCCTCAGGGCTCTTGCACTTGCAGTGTCCCCACCTGGAAGAGGGAGGCTGTTCCTTATCATTGGTGTCTCTGTCCAAATATCTCCTGCTCAGGGAGGCCTGGGTGGTTCCCTCCTAGCACAATCCTCAGAGGTACTGTGCTTCTAACATCTGTCTCAGACTTCTGATTGGAGCCCCTGCTGAGCCTGGACCATGCACCAGGAGGATGCTCCGAATAGCCAGGGTGAAAATCCAGCTCCCAGCCATGCATGGGGAGAAATCCCACGGATGACAGAGCATTATTCTCTGGGGGGCCCGAAGCAGTGGGCTGCCCTCTCTGCAGCTCGGTGGCTCGATCTGGGCAGCTGGCTGGCTGGCCAGGGGCTGCTCTTGAAGCCCCAGCGAGAGGTTCAGGGCTCAAGTCCTGGCCCGCGTTTGGATTTTCCTTTATAGCTCAATCCCACCCCTCCTCCCCCATCCCCACCCTAGATTTTGTGCTGCCGGCCTCAGGCCCACCTTCGGGCCCCGGGACCCAGGCTGTGCAGTGTGGTGGTGTTCCCTGGACTTCAGCCCCGAGGAGTACCCTCCTGCCAGCACTGCCAGCCTGGCCGTGTGGCAGACTCTGCCTTCAGCACCGTGCGGGTACGAAGCAACAACTCAGCAGCAGCAGGGATGGTGTTGTTCCTGGAAGCCCCATTATCACCGAGGCCACGTCTTCCGGGGCACACTGAAATGTTGGTACCCAGCTTTAAAGACACCAGGTGGGTCATAGAAATCTCTGTGTCATTCCTTCAGTGTTGCGGGGAGGCGCACTTCTTTCGGAGGAAAATCCTGTCTCTGCACTTGGTGGTTGCAGAGTCACACAGAACCTTAAATGGCGTCAGTGAGATGGAGCTGGATGGAGAAGGAGGCATAGGGGGTGTTGTAAGGGTGAGTGTGTGCCAGCGGGCTACACCCTGCCCCGTCCTCCCGGGGCGGGGGTGGGGGGAAGGCTCAGAGCCAGAGGTCTGGGGTTCAAATCCTGCCTACGCATGTGAACTTCGGCAAATCCTTTGAAGCCCTGGTTCTCAAATGGAGGTCATTTGAGCGCCCCCCGCCCCCCGTTTGACATCGTCTGGAGATATTTTAGGTCTTCACAGTTGGGAACTGGGTGCTACTGGGATCAGAGGCCAGAGAAGCAGCACGGTGCACAGACACAGACCCGCTCCACGCACTGAAGAATGATCTGGGCCACGTGTCAGCCACGCTGAGGTCAGTCTTTCCCAGCTGCCTTTCCCTCACCTGGGGATGCATTTCGCGGGCATGAGGGGTGAGGACGGGGTTTGTGACATGCAAATGGCGGTGACTCATGCCCCGCCCACTCTCTATACTCCAACCACAGAAACACCCCGCCCAGACCAACGGGCAAAACAAAAAAGAGAGAGAAACAATCAAGTGTGGGTGGCTTCCACTGATTTCACCTATCTTTCACCCACTTGGTGAGTGTCTCCCCAGAATGAGCTTTCTGGAGGGAGGAGGGCAGAGTGTGTGGGCGCCGTCCACGGGTCTCGGGTCCACCTGCCCCGCAGAGCCTGCCCCTCGTTCCTCGGAGTGAGGGCCTTGTGGTTACAAACCTTCATGGTTTACAGGTTTCCCGTAGGCAAGTCAGCCACGTCACCTGGCGCTTGAGGGAAGAAATAGAGGTTCAGTTCATCCCAGTGCTGGAGAGACACCTGTGGACAGGCTCCGAGTGAGGGTCGTGTGCTCGTCTGTGTTCCAGGGAATTCCCAGGGGCCTCCAGTGCAGCGATGGCCCCAGAAGGGACTTCAGGTCTACCAGCCAAAGGGAGGCTGGGCCGGCCAGGGTGAGCATGGGTTCTGGGGAGCTGGCTGCGCCCAAGCAGGGTGGCCACTGGTGCTCGGCTTGGGGGGTGACTGCTTTGGCTTCAAGGGCATTCACGCTTGGCTCTGCCCTGGGAACGTCAGGATCTAATGAGACAGCAGTAATTTTATAGGCAGAGGGGTGCCCTTGGGCTGCTGGCCCACCTGTCCCTGTCATCTCCTGAGCTCAGAGCCATGAGGAGCTCCGTAAGCCACATCCCTTGTCTCTCCCCGCTGCCATGGCTCTGGGCCCTGGTGCAGGGCTCTTGGAGTGGGCGGGTGCTTCCCCCTTGCAAGGCCATCTGCTGCTGTGCAGGGAAGGCAGGAGGTGGACACAGGTGAATGGGGACACCTCCCCACGGCCTGTGAAGCCAGCATCTCCATTGGCTCCAGCTCCTGGGGCAGAGGGTGGCTGGTGAGGACCGAGAGAACCGGGGCTGCCAAAGGACTGCTCCCCACAACCACTGGCCATTCTCCACCAGTGCCATAACAACGGGAGGAAGCTAGCACCTTGGTGCACAGGTGTGTCCAGGTGAGGTCTTCCAACAAGATTTCTGCAAGACCCCTTTTTGTGTATCCTAGTGCTGTGCACCTATAAAGAGGAAAGAAATTTTGTCAGTGTCTGTAGTTCTGGGAGGCGGCACCTAGATACTTTTTATTTTTCATTGACTCTTTAGTAAGACCAAAGCAGAAAAGGAGGGGGTGGCCTGGGGTGAGCTTTAAGCTGAAGGTTAGAGAGAATGCTCCGTCCTGGTTTGCCTCAGACCTTCTCCATCCACGATAACTACAGGGGACGCGAGGATAGGTTTTTGAACAAACAAATTGCGCTCGTGTTGATGTGGGTGGTATAATGAAAGCTGGAAAAACCCGAGTGAGTTGAACAGCATGTTTGTACTTTATCTGGTTTCTGCTTGGAGCTAGCAAATGCTCTCTCCCTAATAGCGCTGGGTAGTTTCATCAAAGGCCAGACGCGGGGAGATATGTCACTGCGTTCTTTGCGTGATCCATGCAGCTGGGAAGTGTGTTGTTTTACTTTCTCTGTTCCAAGAAAACTTACTCTTTCCTCTGGTAAGTCTAGAGAAAATACCCTAACCCCTCCGACAATGACATTACTGTCACCTGCTTAAAATAGTATGACGTTCCTCAAGTCTTAGAGTACTCTCTAGGGCTCTCTGTTTTCTATGAAAGCATTTATTTCAGTCAAAACCCTTCATGTTTTGCTCTACTCCGACACTTCACCAAAAAGAGAAGATAGCAACTCAAAACCACCATGTCATTTTTAAAGGAACAATCTCTCTTCTCGACAAATAAAGCTTTTTTTTGGTCCCCTGGGGTGTTGCCGGCGGGCAGGGGTGGCTTCTCTGCTGTCCGTGTGACCACATGCCTTTGGGGTCAGGAGTCTGCCTGGTGGGGGGGGGGCTCCGGCAGGCGGGGGGGGGCGGCACGCCCTCACCCTGCCCCGGGTCACCATCCCTGCCCCGCTCCACCTGTGCCTTTCTTCTCCCTGACGGAGGACAGGGCCAGGTGCTCCTTCCCAGCCCCACTCCGGCCCCCCGCACGCCTCATCCTGGAGGGCTGAGGGGCCGCCTTCATCACCCGCATGATGAACCTTTTGAATATTCGGACGTGGGCTCCTGGCTGGAGATGTCATGTCTTCCCTTCTGCTGTTAGTCCGGAGACAACGCGGCCTCCCTGGTTTACCTGTGTAGTCCCAGGGCGTCCCAGGTGCCAGGAGCCGCCGCCGTGATGGCCTCGTCTCCTGTCAGATGTGGTTGGCGAGAGACGAGGACAGCATGAGCACTGGGCACCGCACACTACAGAGGTCAGCTTGCAAGGACAGCGGGACGGCAGTGATGTGGCCGTGACTAGTTGTCAACGAGTGGAGAAAAAATCGGGAAGGAGTCGGGGGGGGGGCGACGTGGCAGGCAGGGCGATGGAGGGGGGGTGGGGGGCCCCGGGAAGAGAAAAGTCCTGTCATCCCTGATGAAATATTCAGTGTTATCGGTGGTGTTCCATAACGCTGTTTCCCCCAAGGGGGTGGATTTCTAGATCATTCTTCAGGCCCCTTGCAGGCGACTGGAACACTCTGTTTAATAGATTGGCGGTGCTCATCAGAGACATCTGTAATGCATTACCAGTGGTTTAATGCTGGGGGACGGTGGCAGGTCCGAGCGGGCTGTGTTGTGCGTCGGCGTCACACGCACGTGCGCGTGTGCAAGCAGCACCCTCGCACCCGGGCCGTATATATACGTGATCTCCACCCCAAATGACTTTTGCCTCCGGCACGCCACCTTTTTAAGCCTATAGAACTCGGAAACTGCCGTATAGTAACAAGTTTGTGAGATTTTGGAAAGGAAAGCACAGTAATGATGCCAGTTCTTATGATCATAAATAATCATAATTAACAGGACTGCTGTATATTTATGTTGGTTTGTTTTCAGACACTTTTCATTTTATTTTGAATTTTTTCATATTGTGTTGACTTGAAACACTTCTGTCTATAGTGTGGCGTGCTCTGCAGAACACTGGGGTAGCAGCATGCCGTATTTGTCCTCGGATACAGACCACGACAACGTGGTAGCTCCTACCTGCCGGGAGGTTCACAGAGTGGAGATATCAGGCTCCCCGAGACTGCCACGTGTTTGTGAGAGAGGATCAGAAGCCAACGGCTCCGACTTCACTCTTGGCCCAACAGCATTTTTCTGACTTTCCTCCTGCATCTAGGATGCTGCTGTATACATATTTTCCAGTTTAAATTCTTGATAAGCTCGGGTAGGATAACTTGACTATGAGTAATTGCTCTGCAACTGAAGATGTATGACTCATGGTTAAAAGCCTAGGAGGGGAACAGTAGCTCTCATTCTGACACTGAGAGAGAGGCTGTGGTCTGGGTCCTTAGTGATCAATAATCTATAACCCATACATTGATCCTGGGGGGTGGAATGGCATGGCGAAATGCTCAGAAAATATAATATCGCATGACACTGTGGAAGGGCTCCCCGGGGTTAGAAAGGAGACCTCACTCTCATCAATCTGAGGTCAATGAGCATTTGATTGCTTTCCTGGGGGCTAAGCACATCCCCCGCCGCAGGGGACCTTTTGGGGTTGCGAATTTATTCCTGGCTCTTTCTCCCTCTAAATTTCTCCCTCTGCCCCTCTGAGAGGGACGGCCACCTGGACACTTCATCGGTGACAGTCACCCCCCTCTGCTGACTCCCTTGATGGGAGAAAGTAGGGGGCTCCGGCGGGTTTGGGGGGTACCGCAGACAGTTTCAGAATGAAATGATCTCGCCAGCCAGAAGAAATGAAACAAAAGTTTGTTTTTCCTTGTTTCTCTTTCTGGCTTTCCCTGGGTTGTGATTTCAAACTTTTAATATGTGCATACTGGTGAAACATTGTCCCTACTTAAATTATTTGTCTCCCTGTATGGCAGTTTTGTTGGGAAATGAACTATTCATGTAGCTTTTAGAGTCGCCATGGGTTTACATTTAAGCCTTAGGCCAGGTCTACACAGGCAAAGACCACAGCTGATTATGATTATGGTTGCAGGCTCTCCTTTCTTGTGATTATCAGGATATTTCATCCAGAAGCAATAGCAATTTTATTCTTTTTGTTTAATTTGTTAATTCCGCCTCCTCTGGTCAGTGGGGGCTCCCTAGCCACAGCCTCCGTGGATGTCGGGGTGCCTTACTCCGTAATGATTCGTCAACTCCAGGCACTGTTGAGGGTAGGGCTGGACCCCAAAGTGCAGGTGGATGGTGAAAGACCCCGAAGGGGGCCATTCGGGGCAGGTCAGGACAGGTAGGGGGTGATGGGGGGGTTGTTGAAGGAGGGGGAGCGGCAAGGAGAGTCCCGAGGGTCTGGGTGAGAGGGAGTGGCTGAGACCCCATCTCCCCTAGTCGAGGCTGCAAGAGGCTCTGCTCTGGCGCCCCCTGGAGGTCTGAGGAGAGGCCGTTACCATGGAAACACACCCACTAGCGGAGCCAAAGAGGAACATAGTGGCATAGTGGGGGGGGGGGGGGGGGGGGGGGGGGGGGGGGGGGGGGGGGGGGGGGGGGGGGGGGGGGGGTGGAGGCGCTGTGTGGTGTGTGCAGCAGGTCGATGGAGTGATGTTGTTAGTGTTTGAACAAAGCCCACGGAAGACTTCTAGGACTAGCTGGGGCGGGGGTGCTCTGCCAAGGGCAGGGTGCTGGGGGGTAGCTGGGATCCAGAATCGAGGCAGTGGGAACTACAGGTCGTTGTAGTTTTGGTATTTAAACTCAGCGGGGCCCCATTTCAGCCTCCGGGCTGCGAGGACGTGTGGACGTACTGCTTCCCAGCTTCACCCAAGGCCAGGCATGTGGCTGAAGCAGCCCATTCCTGCTCCCTGCCCCTGCAGGTGTGGGTCGCCGTGTCCCCGGGGCAGTGCCAGGAGGCATTTTCACTCGTCACGAAATGATGGAAGGAGCTCTACTCTCAGCTGACTCACTAGTTCTCTGATCAAGTTGGACCCCAAGCCCCAGTGAGCGATGGATGTGCGGCGTGGCTGAGAAAATGCCATTATCATTAATATGGATATTCTGATGACCTGGCGAAAACGGAACGTGTCTTCTTGCTTACTGTGTCAAGCACTTTCCATGCTCTATTTCATCCTCCTAATGGCTCTCTGAAGCAGGGAAGTTTTTTTCATACCCATTTTCTAGATGAAGACATGGAGGCTTAGAAACACTAACCGTCTTGCCCAGCAGGTGGAGCAGGGGTTTGAGTCCCTGCATTCAAACCTGTACTCTGGGCCTCTTTACAGCATGGCAGAGACCTCAGCCCCACGTGTTTTCTTGTGGACCTTGCTCAGGGAGGTAAGGAGCACTGGACTAGGAGCAAGGAAGCTTCCATTCTTCCATCTCTGACTTGCTCTGGGGTCTTGAGTAAGTCAGGCTGAGTAAGTTGGTTCTCAACATCCTTATCTGTCAAACAGAGGTGTGGACTGGATTAACCCTCTGAGACCCACCCAGTTTCCAGGTCAGGATGTTCTGAAAATGCAATTCTAGGACGTGGCCAGGGCATTTCTGGAGTCCTCCCAGGACTAAGCAAGCATTTGGGTCACCTGGTCGGTGTGGCGGTGCAAAAACTGCCCCAGATGTCACATTTCTTCACTGACATTTCGGCATCAGAGACCGAACAGGTGACACTGAGGGCCAGGGAGCTGGCTGCGGCAGGGACTGAATGGGGGCAAGCGCTCTCCCTCCCTGCGGATCTGCTGGCCTCTGACCTCAGGGTTGGAGGGGTGAATCCTGCTGCTGAAAGAGCTCAGGGAGGGATCCTTGTGCCAACTACTTGGAGAATCCTTTGGAGGCAGATGAGTTTTCTTGAATCCAATGTGCATTTTTGCTTTCTTGGACATTGAACTTTCTTAAGGTGCGGTTTATTAATCAATGCCCTGACTAGGACTGCATGTTCCTTTTTACTCAGTGTCAAGGGCTTTGTTAGATGAGGGGAGCTGAATTCGGAGGCGATTCGGAAAACTCTTTTCAGAGAAGTACCAGGCTGAATGGAGATGTTGACCCTACGTGAGTCCTCTGTGCTGGCTGTTGCCCCCCAGTCCTATCCGTTTCCAGCCTTCTCCGCCCTTCCCTGTGCCTCCCGAGGCTGTCTGCATGGCTGCCCTTGCTGGCTGATTCTAAAGGACTTGGGCATTGGAAGCCCCAGAAGGAAATCAGAGGCAGGAGAAAGAATGAGGTGGGCATGCTTAGCACCTCCTGCCTCGGGGCACCCCACCCCACCTCAGCTCTTACCAGGGGATCCTTCCTCTGAGGTTCCTGTGTGCACTGGCTCTAAGAACACTGTTCCCTTCCTGGTCCCCCGGGTGCCCCCATTGTCCCCAGTGTCCTCCCTTTACTGAGCCCACACTCTTCTGGGATGACTACCGTTTCCTGCTGCGCCCCCTCCCCCATGCAGCCTCTCTCACCTAGTGGTGCACCTGCTGACCATCCTCATGCTGCCGCGAGGTGAGCGGGGCAGGTAAGGGTGTCCACTGACGACCCACCGCTTGGGTGCTGATGGCCAAAGTGACGGAACCGTTTTCTGCTCAGCCGAGTCACAACCCAACGTCTCCTGATTCCAAATTTGGTTTTATTTCCACAGTTCTTCTTATGGAATTGTTAAGCTAACTAAAAACTTTTGAGTGTTCCTGACAGAAGGGCTTTCTTAAATATTTAGCTTGGCAAATAGAAACCAACCAGGCATATAATTCACGAATTTTCCAATGGTTTCCACTGCCAAAGGCAATGGCCCTCGTTCAATCTTAAGTGAGAACCTATAAATTTTAAAGAATATTAATGATCCTGAGATACCCAGGAAGATGGTTATTTACCCTGTTGACCAACATGAGAATATAAAGTAAATGATTAGCAAAAGACAAGCGGAATGTGTATTTACATGTTATGATATATGCAGGGGTAAAATGAGTGGTACAAATGTATTTTTAATTTGAGTGTATTTATTACTTGTGAAAGTGAAGACTAATTATGCTGTCTCCATTCTGGCATTCTGAAAGGGGTTCCTGGGGAAGCTCGCCACCCCGCCTTGCACTGCTTCAAACCCTGCAGGCTGCTTCTCCGCTGGGGTGGGTACTGGGACAGGTTTCCAGAAGGATCCTTGAAGGACAAAGGGGAGACAGGTTTCGCTTCCCTTCAAATTGCCCAGCCAGGTCCGTGCATAATTGCGACTCTCTCCCGCCACTTCTCAGTCTCGCATCTGAGGCCATAATTCAGTTCCTGCTCGGTAGGCTTCAGAGGGGGCAGCCCACCAGGAGAGGAATGTTAGGTGTGGCGAGTCTGTCCACTGAGGTTTTAAATCACTGGGCTAACGCCGATGTCGTCGGAGTCCTGGGCTGTGGGTTGGCCCCGTGTTATTGGTCTCCTGGTGAATTCTCATTACAGGCTCCGACTGGCATCCCACGGCAGTTGCAAACTTGAGCCAGGGCAAGCAGTGACTGTCGGAGGCTGCCGCGGACGCCAGATTAGGAAGCGGAGAAGGATGAGGTGGGATCATGGCAGACGTCATCCCCCTGTCTCTAGAAACCCGGGCCTCTAGTGACTTGTGCCTCCTCTCTGCCCTCTGGTTCTTGTCAGACTGGGGATCTCTGCAGATATGTGCGAGCTGAGGGCTTCCAAGCGCTAGTCAGGGTTCACAAGGTGCAGCAGAACCGTCTGGGGAGCTCTGGAAAACCCCAAAGCCTGAGGGGTACCCTGGACCACTTATCTCAGAATCTCCGGGGTAAGATTTAGCTGATGCCGCTGGGCAGCCAAGGTTGAGGATCCCTGTCCTAGGTTGTGGTTGCTGTGCACTGCTGCCTGCTTTCTTCCCGTCAGGAGAGATGGGGTGGGAGAGGGGGACTTACCAAAGGCATTTGTAAGCTGGAAACCTTATCACAGGTTTGATTTTCAAGCCCACAAATCCAGAAACTAGATTTTATTCAGACTGTGAGAGAGGATCTATCCTATGGGTATAGACTCACATTAGTCAAGGTCATGAGACTGATGTATAAACCCAGAAACCCAGTGTGTTACATAACAGTGACCCAGATAATGGTACAAAACCTGGGCTTCTTGCACTGATACGAGCTGGTCTTTCTTGGAGCCAAGCTATTTTCTTGAAGCCGTGTTTTCTGTCTTCCCCCAGACAGGTAGCTGCCCCCAATAGGTGAAGTGGATCAGGCCATTTGTCTCAAATAACACATTCATTC
Organism: Mungos mungo; assembly: GCA_004023785.1. NCBI lineage: Eukaryota > Metazoa > Chordata > Mammalia > Carnivora > Herpestidae > Mungos > Mungos mungo. The sequence goes on along the minus strand of PISW01001533.1, from coordinate 80,728 downwards.
AGGGAGGGCCATTCCAGAATAGTTTGATTCTTGGCTCTGCCTTCTTACATGCCTGACAAACTCACATTTGCTTAGGAAGAATGGATGTGCCAGCTTCCTTGGGCTTCCAGGCTGCTAGGACACTCGATGTCTCCTGGATACCCCCTTGAATGAGTTGCAGAGAAAGGAGGAAGGGGAAGTAAAGTGGGAGAAGGGCGGGTCCTTGGTGTATGTGGATACTTTCCCGGACATTGTTGTTTCTTTGTGCGGGGAAGCCACAATGAAACCAAAAGCAGCAGAGATGCCACACAGGTGGATGGGGCCCATGGCAGGTCACAAGGACGCAGGAACGCAGGAGCAGCAGAAGCCAGGAGGCAAAGATGGCGGGCAAACACTTAGAAAGGTGCTGAAGGGAGAAGGGGGTCTCGAGAGGAGAGAGCTAATGTGCAAACTGGCGGGCGTGCTCTGCTGGGTCGGGGGCCCTGCGTCTTAGACTTGACTCTGAGGAGAGGTCTGTTCAATGACAGACAGCACACTCGCCCTGCAGTGTGCGGCTCAGGGCTGGGTGGGAGACTTTGCAGGCTTCCCGCAGGGCGTCCCCTGTTGGATGGGCAGCCCCTTCCCCAGAACCTGCTTTCTGTTTTCATGCATTTTACTGGGACTGCACACGATTTCCACCGTCCCCGCTCTGGACTTGGACTTGAGCGTGGGCTGTGGGCAGGGCTGCAAGGGGCCGGGCTGGGCCGGGCATGTCTGGATTGCAGGGTCCTAAGCTGTTTCCAGGGGATGTCCCTGTCGGAGATGCCCGCGGCCAGCAGCTCCCCACAGAACAATGCTGGCGGGCATGGGGTGTGCTGGCTGCCTCAGAAAACAAATAAGAAAAGCTGCCTTTTGCATTGTCTACACCAATCCTATTCAATGATAGCTATTACTAATAGAATAAATGAAAAATGCATTCCTTGAACGCCGGCCACTCGCGGTGATGTGCATCTTGAGCCGACTTGCAAATGCGAGGTTCTAAGTGGTGCGTAGTTGGAAGCAGTGAGCTTCTAATGTTATGCTGCTGCATGGGCAGCGCCGAACCCATTAATGAACTAATCCCAGACTCTCCAGTGGAGGCCGCGGGGGCTCCTCTGTGCTGCACTTTGCATTTCAGCTAAAATCAACAATGTTAAAGAAAGAAGAATTTAAATGGATTAGGCTGCTGATCTCCCGAATCAGACACTGTGCTTGGCAACTTCGGAAGAGGGGGATGCGCGGGTAAGATGTCTGGGCTCCGGGAAAGAGACTGAAATCTTGCTCGCTGTGCACTAGGCAACTGGCCCCCTCCCTGACCAGCTGCGGGGTCAGAGGCTCTGACCCTGTGGCCAGACCTCCCAGTCCTAACACTCACTAGCTGTGTGATCCGAGGCAAATGACTTAGCCTCTCTGGGCCTCAGTTTTCTCATCTGTGAAATGGAGTAGGGATAAACCTTATATATGATGGCTGCTCCGAGGGTTAAAACGAGTTATTTTCAAGGACTGAGAAGTGCTTGGCAAATAGAATGTATTCTATAAAGGTTTGTTATGCCACAAATATTTATTAAATATCAGGGGCACCTGGGTAGCTCAGTTGGTTAAACGTCTGACTTTGGCTCAGGTCATGATCTCACGGTTCATGAGTTCAAGCCCTGAGTCAGGCTCTGTGCTGACAGCTCAGCGCCTGGAGCCTGATTCAGATTCTGTGTCTCCCTCTCTCTCTGCCCCTCCCCTGCTCATACTCTGTCTCTGTCTCTCTCTCTCAAGAATAAACATTAAGAAAAAATTAAATATCTACCACGCACCAGGCAAAATTCTTAGTGGTTGGAATTTAACTTGAGCACGTGTGGGTTCTTGCCCACGTGGCGTTTACATTCCAGGGGGGATGATGAGAAAGAAGTAATTTTGGGTTATAATTAGCACGGTGAAGGAACTCCCAACCGTAGATGGGTCCCAGGGAGCCTCCTGGGCAGAGGACATTTGAGAGGGAGCCTGGGGGGGAGTTCCACTGGGGACGGACCGTGGGCTGTCTCGGGAGCGGCGGGAGGCTGGCGTGAAGGGAAAGATCAGGCACCCGGCACGGTCCCGCTGGAGAGGCGGGGGGCGGGGAGGCCACGGTGAGGGGCACGTGGGGCGCCCCTGTGTCCGTTCTCTTCCTTTCCACTGCATCTCGGGGTAGAAGGATCCCAGCAGACGAACCCTCTGAGAGCTGAGCACACTCCCAGCTCTGGCTTGGGGCCAGGGAACTGCCTGGTAAAATTGCCTTTTTAAATTTTCCGTAGGCTTCTATGGAGTGACGTTTCAGGAAGTGACCTGCCAAATGCATAATTTAAAACCTGCTGTAGTTCCAGGGCGAGGACACTGTGCATGTCATTGTCTGTTCCCTGGGGGGGACCCACCAGAGCCACGTCTCTCAGGCCTCAGCTGTAGAGGAAGCAGGCCCACAGCCTTGCTGGCTGTTATGGACAAAGTTCTCCTTGGTGGCTTTTGTGCCCACTCTTCGCTCTGGCCCCGAAGGAAGCTCGGTGCCACGTTTTCCGTGTCCCCGCAGATGCTGCAGGTCCGTGTGACGATGCGTTAACCCCCTTCTGGCTCTCGCACTGACTTCCCTAGTCCTCTATCGCCCAGCTCCTTCCTCCATTTACTTCGTCCTTCTGTTTCATGGGCATCCTTGTGAGAAGGGGGTGAGGCGGAGAGGAAGGCAGGGGCACTTGGCTGCGGATGCAGTCAGGAGTGAGATGCCCCTGCCATGAAGGGGCATGCCGGGTGGGGGCGCTCTTCTTCCGGGGGAACAGCCTTGAGTGTGGGGGCGGGGGAGGGGGCGAGACCTGCGCCTCTGCTTTCCCTGCAGCTGGTAAGCTTTGGCAGCTTGTACAGGGGCCTCTGGCCGGTGCCTTTTGGAGTTGGGATGTCTTGTGTTCGACAGATTGTTCTATGTTTAAAGGTACGCATTAAAAAAAATACACAGTATGGCCTCCAAAGCCAGCCAACCGCTTCATCTGCCATTCAACTGAAGACTGTCCACCAAAGATGGCGGAAAGGCTGGCTTTGCGGCACTTACCTGGAGGAGGCAGGGTGGTCTGCAATGCTGTGGCTGACTTCACCCCAAATTCCCTGTGCGTGCTGCTGACTTTGAGACCTAACTGCTCATGAGTGCTGACCCCACTGGCTGGGTAGATGGGGGAAGGATGGTAGGAAGGTAGAGGGGATGCTGAGTGCGTCACAGCCCCCCTGGGCTCTAGTATCCCCAACGGAGCTGTGCTTAGTGAACCCCTTGGGGAAGTGGCTGGCTCTGACACCCATGGTCTCTCCTCCCAGGACACTGCAGGCTGTTCTCAAGTCACCTTGGGTCAACAGGGCATCACAGGCCACCAGTTGGAAGAGGGGCTTGAGGCTGGGGGCTGGAGTGGATTGTCTTGGCTACAGGTTGTAGATCTGATATGGCTTCTACTGGAGGAATTCCATTATTCCTGTTTCTTGGCTGTGGGTCATTTCAGCAAAATCCCTTGTGTTGTCCATGCTCAGGCCCATCTGATGTCAGGGTAGAAATGGCTTACAGGGGCACGTCCCCACCGCCAGAGGCATGCTCTTCCTTCCCAAAGGAAGGAGAGGTCACCCCTTGGGTCTTGGAGCCAATGAATGCAGCTGAGGCCTGGAAAGCCCAGAAGTTCTAGTGTCTGAAGATGGGCCCATCAGCCTTAATTTGCACTGCATCACATTTGCAAGTTGCAAAATGGAATTTGCAATTGCTTTTTGGCAATGTTCAAATTAGCACTTCTTTGCATATTAATGAACTACTTTTTTTTTCATTATGTGACCAATTTTAATGTAAATAGCAGTCTCAATGCAAGGATTAGGTCAGTGTTTCAGTAAAATAAAGTTCCAGAGCTTTCCATGGAGGCTAAGAATCTGGCTTGGGGTGGGCATGGCTTCAGCACAGAATGTGTGGAGTTTTCAGACCCCCTAGACTGGCAGGCGTAGGTCCCCGATGAGGTCTGTGGCTTCTGACTCAAGAGATTGGACAACCATGAGGGAGGTTGCGGGTCCCATGCCGGAGGAGGCTGGTGACTCGACCCGCAGGGAAGGAGAGTACATTCACCTCCATGTCCCAAACAGAGGCCACGTGTAGGGCACTGTACACCAGATCGCTTTCACTGCTACAAAGGGAGCAACTTCCTTCAAAGTAGGTGAAAGTTGGCTATGATGGGGTTCTATGTGATCCCTGTATTGGTGTTTTCCTATGTCGATGCTCCTCTGGGATATGATTCAAGTAGCTGGTCCCAAGTCCAGAGAGCACACTGTCCGTAAGTCACCCAAGCATTTTCTGGAACCACATCAGGAGAAACGGGAAGAATTCCTCCCTCCCAGGATCTTGAGGCTCTGGGGGAAGAGCAGTCCGGTGATGGGACCCAATGGGTAGAGCAGAAGGAGCCAACAAATGGGGCTCTTAAATATGTCTGGGGACCACAGAACTGTGCACTGACTGTCTGTCTGCAGAGTCAGTGGTCAGAGAGATGGGAGGTCTCAGGATGGGCGCCCCAAACACCAGAGCCGGAGAGACCGTGGAGCCCGAGACATTGGCCTGGGCCGTCTTCAACTGGCCGCTCTGCCGACTGGAGACTGTGGCCTGGGCCCTCTGGGCAAGACGGTGACCTTCTGCATCAGAGTGACACAGCCACACCAGGCTTCCAGAGACCAGAATGGACCCTAAATTTTCTAAATGGCAGTGCTTTCTTGGTTCATTATTCAAAATGAACTGATTATTCATCCTCAGCTTGAATTACCAGCTAAATAGTATTTTCCTGCTGAGTGTACATTTGTAATGCTATCCATTTCATCCTGCATGATAGTGTTACATTCCAGGGGCTTCAGGTACCTACTCTTTACCACTATCTATAGATGGGTGCGTGGGTGTGCTGATTGCATTTTAAAAACAAGAGTTTGTGTATCTGATGGGTCTGGAAATAATCAGTAACTAAGGTAGCAGAGGGGAAAAAAACCCTCCAGCTCTTGATGAGTAATTTTAAAACTGTGAATACTTCACAGCTTGATAGATTCCCAGAGAATCTATCCTTCAGCCACAGTGCCTCCCAAAATGTAACTGGGCCAGGAGGTGCTTTTTCCCCGCCCCCCCCACACCCAGTGACCTTGGGAACATGGTAGGCATGTTGTAACCTGGGAGAAGTGATTCTTCTGCCTCCTATCATTCTTGGGACTTCTCAGTAAGCTTTATGTGTCCATCAGTCCATCAGCAAACAGTCTGCCTTAGCCAAGTCTCTTCCAGGAGAGCCCACGTCAGACGGGCCCGTCAAACCACAGATTATCATGGTTCACGTAACTGAAAATCCCAGGGGGCCAAGCTTCAGGTAGGGCTGGATCCAGGGGCAAGAACACTGTCCATAGTGTTTATGTTTGATTTCCTCTCCCTTGACTTCATTTCCAGGCAGCTTGGGTTCTCTCTTTGTGGTGGCAAGATGGCTTCCAGCAGCCCCAGACATTTATCTACCATCTCAGGAGCTCCAGTGGAAAGATTCTCTTATTACACAAAGACGTACTATTGAGTCAGGCTGGCCTTGAGTGGGTCCTACACCCACTCGGAGCCAGTCCCAGTGGTCAGTGGCGTGTGATGTCCTTGTTGTCACCGTCTGGGTCACCCGCTTATTCCCGAAGCTGCCGGCGGCTTCGGCTCTACCCAAGACCACACGAATTGAGCAGGGGGGAGGAGAGAGTCCTCAGGGAAAATTGGGATGCTATTTCCAGCCAAAGGAGGGAAGCGGCTGGGCAGGCAAAAACAACAGATGCCCGCCCCAACAGCTTTTCAGTTAACTATTCACAGAAGTCCAGGAGCAAGTTATATCCAGAGAACAGAAAAGGAGTCTGATTCTACTGATTTAACTCTATTTTCTCAGTGAGTGGTTGGCCCACAGTCTGTGGTTTCCTTTTATATGGATGCTAGTAACTTTCACCCTTCTTTGCAAGCCCGTGACATCTGCTGAGCTCACCTGGCAGGGGCTGCGAGCTCCCTGGGCTGGGGGACACTGGACAGAACACCTTGCTCTGTCCTCAGCTGGGGGTCAGGCTGGATGCCTCCATGGGCTCCTTCCCTGTCAGCCTCCTGAGTGCGGGATCCGAACCGGGCTCTAGGAAGGGTCCTCACAGACGGTGACCAGTTTTTCGAATTCTTTTTCTGAGACACGCCTGCAATCCCCGGGTCCTCATGTCCCAGACGTGGCTCCTGGGATGGGTCCTGGAACACGTGGCTCGTTAGGTGGCCGTGCAGCTCTCCTGGAGCTCTGGCAGCTTTGACCATGTGGGTCCTGGCAACGCTGGAGGAGGCCACGCCTCCGATCTCTCCTTCAGGGACCATGGCTGGGAGACTATCTCTCTGTGTCTCTTCTCTTTCCTGCTCATGTCTTGTCTTTCTCCTTCCCACACTCACTTCTCTTCTCCACCCTTCCCTCTCTCCTAAGCCCCTCCATCTGAGGGGGCCTGGAAGGAATCGCTGGTGGCCTCTCGGCCTCTCAGTGCCACTGCTCTGTCTTCATTGGGCAGCCATGGGCTGGGGTGCAGCACAGTTGGGTCTGGGGTGGGGGGCGGGGGCAGGAAGAGCTGGGAGAAGAAGCCAGAGGCTGCCGTCCCACTACTGAGACCCTGCAGTCCTAGCATGCCCCCTCGGGACTCCTGGGGGGCTGAGTCTTTGGCTCACTGGGCTGCTGGTTCAGCCAGCGAGTGACCTGCATTGTGTCCGACCTCTCTTCCCTGCTGCCCATTCAGGGTTCCCCATCCCCTCAGAGTCTGGGCTGAATCCCGTGAGGACGATTCACAGGCAAGGGGCCGTGGACACCTCCTTCCCACTTATTAGGGCAGAATCGCTCTGATGAAGCGGCAATGGCCCGCCAGAGCCTCATTATTTTGGGCTTCATTGAAATGCGCAGAGAGCCATCCCTAGTACTTTATGTACTAAACTTAACCACAGTAATGTATTCAAATCATTCTGAATTTATCTAGACTGAGCACCCTTTCATCGTCCTCCTCCTCCTCCTCCTCCACATTTTTTTTTTTTTAAAGATAGCAAATGTGCTTTTTGAGACAACAGCTTAGGGCCACCTACTCTGCACGGGAGAGGACAGGTGGCCCCTTCCAGCCCCCCTTCTCAGCAGTGGCCACCCAAGGCTTACCTCATGGCATTTGGGGACCCGTGGTGCTTTGTCCTGGGCTGTATCCTACCCTAGTCACTCCTTCCCCACATCCCTGCCCTTACCGGAAACCCGTCTGGGAGAGAAGGGAGTGCAGAGGGCGGAAGAGCCCAGAAGACGCACTGTGCCTGGGAGGTAGGAAACCGGTTCTCACCCCAGTGTGAACGCTGATTTTTGGGGGGATTTGGGGACACTCTGCCCTCTTCTCTGGGCCTCAGTGTCCTTGATACGAAAACTCACGGTGGTGGTGAGGGTGGTGTCTTGGAACCGGTTCAGGGACTTGTAGGCTGAGCCTGGGATGGCCCAGAGACCTCTTGGAATTGTAAGGGATGTGGTGGTTTATTCTGGAGCCGGGGGAGGGGGGAGTCTATAGCTTTCACTGGATTTTCAAAAGGCTCTTGTCTAGCAAGGATCAAGATGTCAAACATTTAGAGGCACTCAGGACCCAGGCACCTTCGTATGCGTCTGTTTTTACAGACGGCACCTGGTTTTACAAACGGCACCACAAAGAGGGGATTGGTGGGAACCTGGGCTCAGTTCTGGGGGGACCATTGGAGATCAGTCCCGGAGGAGGCCCAGCTAGGCCCTGCTGGACTCCCTCCTAGAACCTTCCAGAGGGGCTCCGGGGGTTGCCAGGGAGAGGGGACGAGAACGTGAGTGAAGTAGGGACAAGCACACACCAAAGCTTTTGACCAAGGTGACGGGAACTGTGTGGAACTGGTCAGTGGCCTTCGTCTGTTGTGGGTTTCTACCTTCGTGTCCGCCTCTCAGCCACGCAACGGAACCTGTGGTCCATCCACCAGGGCGCTAGGACATAGCCGACGACACGCGGCCGCCCCTGGGCCTTCTCTCTGGATGTAGACTGGACTCTTCATTTCTGTTGCTACGGGCTCCTCCACAGCTGTGACCGGCCCCGGTGTCCCAGGGTCACAGCCACGTGAATACCTCGAGCTTCCTTGAGTTGGTGGAGGGACGGCACTTGCTCTCCCCTCCCAGGCAGAATCATCCGCTGTTCCATCAGCTGACTCTGGAATTCTCCTCCTGCTCTCTGTTTGGCCGTATCTGTCTGGCTGGAGATACACCACTGTGGGCCACGCTCTGTGTGGTCCTGTGGCTTCTTCTGATGTAAAACAGCTGAGGCCCCCGCCCTCTTGCCTGGGCTCCTCCCAACCTGATCTTGTCAGTGGCCCTGCTGCAAACACCCCATGGCAGTCTGTGCACCTGCAGGTGGGTCGGGTCCCCACCAGGAGACCCTGCACCTGTCACCGTGCTTGCTTCCCTAGAAGCCATGCTTCTCTGAAGCCTTCACCAGCCCGAAAGGCCTTTCTACGGCACCTTCGCTTAGTATTTATCTCCAGCCCTTGAGCTAAGTCATGCTTTCACTCTCCAGTCATGGAGGGAATATTAATATAGCGTTGGTTTTTTTTTTTAATTTAGTTAAAAGATATAGTCCTACTGTCTTTCAAAAGCCAAAGGCGAGCTTGCTCTCTGGTTGTGGGGGTGTTATCCTCTACAGCGAGAAAGAAGTTCTGTGCGCTCACCATTAAATACAATTTTATAATGAAAATTTTGTCTTATGAAGGTGAAACTTTGAGAACATATTAGAATTCTCATTTTTTTATGCACAGCAATCAAATGACCTTTCCTATACTGCCACATAAAGTATGGATTTAAAGTTAAATGATCCAGTCAGCCATTGAACATTTTCTTAAAGAGTAATTTCTTCTGTAACTATGGATGTTTACATATGGTTTTCTTTTTGGTATTTACCTTTTAAGAATTGAAGAAAAACTGACATTCTTTTTTGGAACTGTATTTTAATAGCCTTTGTTTATTTTTAATATGTAGCGTTCCAGGCCCTTGCTCTAATGATTTTTTTCACACTGCATTGATAATTAAATTCATTCATTTTCCCAGCTGCACAATCCCTTTAAATAAAAAGTTATGGGTAATAACACCTCTTACGCTCAAAGTACAGAGGAGAAAAGGGCATCCCAGGGGCGGGCTGTCAAGGGGAGTCAGGCACACCGCGCAGGTCACGGGTCACGGCGGAAAAACTGTGCGCGGGTTCTCGGCTCTTTGGGGTTTTCTTAATTCCCAGATGACGGCCCGGGGGTTTTGATTTTATAAAACTGGAAAATATGATTTTTCCCATTCTATGTTCACAAGAATGTAATTTATCCCCACGTATCCTGTTCAGAGGTTTCGTCCATAGTTTGTGTTAATCATGTCATCAAAAGCACTCGACATGTTGGTTTCTCTTAAATGGCTGGGGACGGTTTGCCTCCTATAACCAAAGAGCATCCACAGAAGGAGGGCAGTAAAAGTGAGCTGAGATAGTTAGTGACATAAAAAGAACCATGTAGCTTTGTGAAAATGTAAAACTGATCATGGAACAGGTCCTTGAAGTAATGAGAGAAATACTTCGTTCCCGGGCTGGTGATCACTTGTAGCCTCTGTAATTTCATGGATGCTATAAGGATTTGGTTTTTACACATTTTAATTTAGTCCAGAGATGTTCCTATTTTAATTATCCATACACAAGGGCACAGTATCTTTCTACGGTTATTGCTATATGTTACATTTATATATAGCAATAGCAATTTAAAAAAAACCCAACAAAATGCTTTCACCTAGGTGACCAAAGGGTTATACTCATTTGTTTTAATGACACTGTATGGACCTTTGCATTCTTAAGTAGGATTTTTAAATACACGGGATGCAAAGATTCACGATGTTCACACAGACAGTTTCACACAAGAGAATAGAAGGAGAATTTGTTCAACGTACCTTTTGTGAAGGGGCAGGAGGTGCAGCCCCTGAATCGGGATGCCTGGGGCCCCCGGCTTTTCTTGTGGAGACCAGAGGGCACAGGATCGGGGACTGTGAGAGCAAATTGATCCCCACTGAGCCTCCTGCTATCACCTTTCAATAGAGAAAAAGCCATTTGGAGAAATGTGATATTTTAACTATTGCATTGGGCTCGATTTGCAGATGCAAGGAAAGATGAGACCAAAATACATAGATAATATATAAAATAAGTATGTACATAAATATATACTTCAATGTATTTATATTTATGTATATTTATAATAGAAAATAAGTTATATATGTATACTTTTTTGTATACAATATATTATACATAGATCTATATAAAGAACAACCGGATGGAAGTAAATGTTGACAGAAGCAAAAATTCAAACCACCCAGCTCAGGTGCGTTCGTGCTGCTGGGAAGAAGCTGGAACGTGATTCCCTTACCAGCGAGGGGGTGATTCTGCCTCCTTCCAAGGATAGACAGCAAGAAGAAATGGGTCACATTTAGGTGAATCCTGGCAAACCCTTCTCTCCTGAGAGGTTGTAGAATATCTTGCTGGGCTAGAGGTGGGTGCTTCCTTTCCTGGCGATTCTGCAGGAGTGCCGGGGGCCCTTCCCAGAAGCCCTCCGCCCCCATTGTCACATGACCCGAGGAAAGCCTTTGGTCCCACAGACCAGTCCGGGCCCCCGTGGCAAGCATAGTTCAGCCTCGCCCTGCTGGAGACCACGCTGACCTTCAGCCTGGCCCATAGGTCCCATCTGTGTGATGGGGAGACACCTGCCTCGGGTAAGGGGAGGAACAGAAGAGTTCATGTGTGAGCTTCCAGGATCCTTGGAGGAAAATCCTAAACCAGAATCACAAAATGGGCATCTGAGGGGTCCTAATCTACCCACAGATGTGTTCTGCTTGGTTCTCAGCTTATTGAAAATGAACACGAGTTTGTGCTAACATTTAGTCATCAGAGATTTTACATAATTATCTGGATCTTGGGCTTCATTTGAATGTCTGGAAGTTCCAGGAGCCTTGGGTCCTTGTGTCCATGCAAAACAACCCACCCGAGCTGCCCATCTGCCCCTTCAGGTGGCCCGGGCCCCCCATCCCAGGTGCCCACAGCCCCTGTTCCCTGGGTCGCACACCCTTGGGCTCTCCCACCTGGCTTATTTGTCTGGCTCTTCTGCCACTGCAGGTATTTTTTAAACCACTGGTGTCAGTGTGGGGACAGCTGGCCACTGCCTTGGACTGCCCTGCCTCCCTTCCCCTCCCCTCCCTGTGTGGCCAGCTGGGATTTGTAGCAAGTGACAACTGGTCTAAGAGTGTCAGCCATCTTGCTCAGAGGTGGGACCTTTCAGATTGTCCCCTGAGACCATGGTCTTTCAGCCTAGACACAACCATGCTTCTGAGGACACGATCCTCTCAGCCTTCTGGAAGGACCGCAGAGGGCTTACGGCACAGCTCCCTTGTGGTCTGAGACCGCTGGGGTGCAAGGTCAGATCCATGCACATGCCTTAGGGAGGAGTGCATTCCTTCTGCACTTAAAGATGCTGTTGCCTCTGGCGCCTGGGTGGCTCAGTTGGTTAAGTATCTGACTTTTGGTTTTGGCTCAGGTCATGATCTCACTCTTCATAAGATCAAGCCCTGCGTCAGGTTACATGCTGATCGTGCTTAGGATTCTCTCTCTCTCCTCTCTGTCTGTCTGTCTGTCTCTCTTACATGCACACGAAATAAATACAATAAAAATAATTTTTATAGAAGGTGTTGCCGCTTCTGACATTGGCACTTGCTGAGGTCTGGGGTCTCCCCTGCTGTTCCCAATGATTCATTTTCTTCTTTCCCTCCAGCGGTGCACGATGTACATGTGTGCGTGTGCGTGCTCAGGGGGTCTCCGGGTATTCTTGTCTGGTGCAAAGGGAGGAGCCCAGGAGCCCAGGAGTGCGATGGCTTTTTGCAATGCCACCCCAACAGCTGGCATATAGCTGGAAGGCCTTGTTTATGGTCACTCTCCCCTGCTGGCCTGGGAGTTCCTGGAGGGCAGGGCCTGTGTCATTTTCATGGGTGTCCCTCCAGCACCGACACAGTAACTGGTGCTGACTAGATGCCTGGATGGACAGGCTAATGGTGATTTGCGTTGGTCTTCTCTGCGCAGCGGGGGCAGGGCACGGAACAGCAGGCTTGTGAAGCAGGTGCACAAGCGGCCTGGGCCGGGGGAGGTGTGCCAAAAGGGTCCAGGGGCCAGGGCCGTAGCCTCGGCTCAGTCACTTCTCAGCCACTGCCCCTCCTAAAAGAAGGAGGGACTGAATCAGATTTTTCAGGTTCTCTTGCCTTTCGAATTTCTTCACTCCCCTCACCTCTCCCTGGCCCCTGCATTGTCTGCTCAACATAACTGCCAAGTCTGACCCTGGGACACAGTTTTCTTGAGGGCCTCTGAGACCTCACACCGACTTCGGCTGGACGGACCGTCACCTCCCCGTCAGTGCGGGCAGAAAGCCTTCATATCAGTGAGGACTCGCTATCCTGAAATCGGACACATGTCCTCTCCTCTTTCTCTGCCTTCGCCAGGAAGCACCCCCACCTGAATTGTTGGCTGTAGGACCCGGCTCCCGGGCGAAGGGCCTGGACCTCACGGCTCCCCTGTGCAAGTCTGTGGCGAGAAGGTGTTTGCTGAGCACCTAAGAGGAGCATCTGGCCCAGGCTGGCTTTGGTTTTACTGGAAATCTACATTCAAAGGCTTTGTTTTTCACTCACTGTGTCTAAGGGGAAATGAAGACTAACTCAGCATTTGAGACCCAGGAGGGACAGAGGCTTCTCGTAGCGCGCTCGAAGGGTCCCTGTTCTGGCTACAAAAGAAAAGGATTCGGAGTGGGTTTTGCAGGGACGCACAGGGCAAGGGAACAAAACCCTCTGGCTAAGGAGCTTTGGACAGAAGAAGTGTAGATTCCCTAACTGTGTCGACAGCACCGGCTTTCTGAGAAAAAGGAATTGGAAAAAGCTGAGTCCCAGAATGCAGAGGATGAGTGAAGTAATTCTTGGCTAAAGGTCTTGGAGGAGAGAAAGCCCTTTTCTTGTGTTGAGACTAAAGGCTTCCTGGAAAGGTGTCAGAATAGAAGTTGGAGGGTGTCAAACACAGGTGCCGACTCAGGCCAGATGGGATGTGGTGAGGACCCCAGGCTGGCGGGGTCTTCTGTCTCAGCCTGGCTGGGCTCTATCAGAATGGTGACTAAGGAGGGCAGGACCGGACACAAGTGAGTCCCTACGAGTCCTGGGAGACGCACTCATACACATCTCTCGGTCATCCCCACCCTTGCTGCCCCTCTCCCCAAACTGTTGCTGCTTAGTTAACCTGGAGTCGTGTCCATCTGGGCACCTAGGGTTTTCTTGCCTTGTGCTGTCAAGAATTCATGTGTACTTTACTCCCACACTTCCCCCTGCATGCACACACATGCACACATATGCACATGGACTGACCAAACTGTAACATCTCCCAGGGCGAGGCTGGTCTCCTGGTCCCCACACAGTCCCCAGTTCAGCAAGGACCCGCGCACCCCTGCTTGCAGGGAGCTCGATGAATATTTGAGCTCTGAGGTTTTGCGGGCCGGGATTCTCAGTGTGAGGGCTATCCAAGACACACGAGGGACTGTTATAAATACATGGTCCCGAATTTGAAGCAAACATAGGGTCTAAATAGTCTGGAGGTGGTCAGAGCTCCAGGCTCTCCAACTCTGGCTGTAGAGTTATGATTTACGGAAATGCAAGACTGTTCTGCCTTTACTGCTCGGAGCACTCTATCCCTAGCTATTTGTTTTACACATTTTCCCCATTAGAAAATGAAGCAATTAGAAGACAACCCGGATTGTTTTGCATTTAGGGGTTTTCACATATCTGCTTCGTAATTTCATATCCGTAGCAGTTTGGGCTTAACATCCTTAAAGAGCCTTGTTTGGATTTGTCTGGGTAATGTTTTCCAGTTCAAAGTAACGTTCGAGCAGCAAGCAAATGCTTGGCAAAACTCAGATCTATTAGCCTTGCCGTTCACACCTGCAGTTTCCCTCCATCCAGGTGTGGGGTTAACATAAGCACCTCAGGCATTTGCAAAGATTCTTTAGGAAAAAAGAAAAAAAAAAGCCCAAGATCTTCATCAGAAACTACCTTACTAGTAGTAAAACCTAAATTCACAGGGATTTATAAAAAGAGATGTCTTTTAAATGCCAGGCAAGAGATTTGGAAGCGTTTTGGCAGATTGGGATGCATGGGACCAACCTGTCCAGGTTCTTCTTACATTAATAAATATTCATTTTGTTTTGTTCCGGGCGGGGGAAGGGGGGGGCGGGCGGATATTCCAAGTACTTAGGCAGAGGGTCCTTTTTGTAGAAGATCTATTTCTACAGCAAAAATTGCGGGTTCTTCAGTATCAGGGATTCTTTTCTAAAAATGTAACTCTTTCCTGACAATTCGAACCTCCGATGGGATGGATTCCCGTACGTCCTCTTCCTCCTGAATGCAGGGAAGCAAAGCCAGGTGTAAACAGGCGCACTCCTCCTCAGCCACCTTTGTTTCTTTGGAGGGGCACACAGAAAAATCTTCATTCAATATTCATAGTGTTTTGGTATATTAAAATCAACAGCAAGTCAGGAATCTTAGATACAATGTGTATAGATGCCATTTCCCCCCAGTTTCACCTCTTTGGACCTGAAGAGTCAATATTTTTAAGGGATTTTCTTCTCTCGTCCATGCCTATGGTCAGCCTGGCTATCACACAGAGCATGTCCGGTTGGTACCAAAATGGTTCCACCTGAAATGTCAGTGAAGATGACATTATTACCATTAAAAAAAAGGTTTATTTTCCACTTGCGTTCAATTTAGCAAATTTGGGGGTTGAAAAAAAAACCCTTAAAATAATTTTCCTTCATTTGGTAGAGAGTAACATTGCTCATAATAGGTGAAAATAAATGCTTTGTCATTGTAACAAATATGTTAAACCAAACCAGCAGATATATTCCAAATATATTTCACTTAAATTTATTTGAAAGGCAGAGACAGAGACAGAGACAGAGAGAGGAAGAGAGAGTGCGCGCCTTAGTTGCAGCTGTCTCCAAAGAGTTTGGGCACAAATATTCTTTCATTCCTTTGCATGATTTCGATAAAATTAGGTCAAAGAAATGTTCATTTGAAAACAGTGCTTTGTCATATTATCTACAACACATGTCTAGCAAATTTATGAATCCAGCATTCATCGGCGTGAAGTTCCAAATCCTAATGAATGGTTTAGACAGCATTGTCATCAATTTTCCGCAGGTGCAGCTGAGGCAATCAGTCACTTCAATCAAAAGCCTCCGTCAACTTGCGTGGCGCTGTCATTTTTTACACTCGGATTGCTGAAATTAACAAAAAGCGATCCCTCCCTGGATGCCTATACACCCTCCCGCCTTTGGGTGGCGCTTTTGAGCAGCGCTTTGCTGTAAACCAAGCCGAAGATTTCACAGCATTCTTTTTCCTTTTTTTTTTTTTTACTTTATACTAACATAATATTTCTTTTGTGATATTATGGAGATAAAATTGCACTGTGTGTTTTAACACACGTTACAACAACCTCTTAAGGCAAAAAAGTAAATTCATGCAAATAAGTTACAGAAAGTGGAAAGATTTGTTGCGGGGGTGGGGGGCCGGCACTGGGCGAGACCAGACCGTGCTGGGAAGGCTCCAGTTACCTCCGCACTTGTCAGGATCTGAGCTTCCCTGCCAAACAGATTGCTGTTTGGGCTCTGAACTTTGCAGTGGTTGCTTTAAGAATTAAAATTTAAGAAGCAGGCCACCTTGTATTTCCTTTGAGGCTGCCTTTCTCTTGCTTCCTACAGTGTCTGGACCTCGTCTCCAGGGCAGACTTTATTGGCTTCGGTAGAGGCACCTTTTATTACAGTATGGGTGATGAGAATTATATTCTTTTGCAACTACTGACCTGCTTCTCCTCAAAGAGTTAATCGCGCCTTCAAATCCTCTCACTTACTTTAAAGGACTCCGAAAGGATTCAAAGAAGGGAAAGCTTTGGCTTTTTATATTATTGAAAAATAACCTTGTTTCCAAAACTCTATAGTCCAGGCAATATAAAGAGAGAGCAAGAGATACTCTGCGTATGCCAAAGACCAACATTTCTGTCATTATGCCGAGAACACCACCAGGTGCCTTCTAAATCTTTAAAATATATGGACAGACAGAAAGCACTTAGCATCCGATCTTCCGTGATGAATAGAGTTAACCTTTGTAGTTTGCCAAAAGTCAGTAAGTTTTTCTTTCCCATTTGTTTCAGGAGAATCAGGAGTACGGATGCAGGTAGGACCAGATAAACTCACATCGTCTTGGCCTCTTTTTGCTTAACAACAGTGGTCAGATTGCTCACAGTAGCCGGTAGGAGAGATGTGCTAATATTAACTTATTTAAATCACCAGGTTCCCTTTATTGGCAGAAGCCCTCTGTACCTATTAAACTGGCTTGGAAAATATTTAGGCGTCTTTCCCTTGCAGATGTCACTGATGGTCAATTACCCCAACATTTCTGTGGCCACGTTGAAAAAGACACGTGGTTTCTGAAGAATGCAAATTCTGAGGAACATAATAAAAATGTACTTTTTAATAACTAGTTGTGTCACTTTGCAAATAGCTTTGATGTAGGATTCCTGCCTGCATAAAGTTGAAGTTACATCTGTGTCATCCATACCTGCGTTTATCATACCTTCCCTGAGAGAGCAATTAGGGGCTGTGGAGGCTGGAGCGCTAGCTAATATTTGAAACTACATGTGCGTCTGCAGCGAAAGGGGGGAAAAGGGCTGTGATCATCTGTGAAGAGAGAAGAGAATTCTAACAGCTCCCACCTTTTAGACACTTGATGAAAAATGCAGTTGGGGGTGCCTGGAGAGTCTCGAGGGGGTGGCTTTTCCGCTGAGAAATGAGGACTGGCGCTCGCCGCCAGCCGGGCTTGCTGGAGGGGAGCCTACCTTGTGGCTCCTTTTCGTGGAGTTTGAAGTTAAATGGTCCTGTCTGCTTCTTCTCTTGTTGTGTCACTTATTAAAGATCCCTTGAAATGCACTGTTACAGTTTCCTTTTGGTTGATTAAAACAGAACCAAACTAGTCAGTGTGCATTTTAGCTACCTCTAATTTCTTATAAGGGCCCATGGAGTAGATCTCGCCTTTATTTTTTTTATTACCAAAATATAAAAACATTTGACTGGCCATCACTCTTAATGTAACTGGGGATCTTGTCATAAAAGGTGACGTGAAATGGAGGGTCCATCAATCAAGCAAACGGATGCGAAGAAAGAACCAACCACACATAGAGTCGCAAATACGTAGCGTCTTAAAGGAGATGCTTTTGTGCTGTGTGTGTGTGTGTGTGTGTGTGTGTGTGTGTGTGTGTGTGTGTGTTTTAATATTCTGCTTTCCATTAGGCTGTCCTCTGTTTCTACAGAAAAGGCGAGTATTTCCACGTTTGATTCTTTTCTTTCTCTTACAATCCAGAAGAGAATTTCTTTGGTGGTGTTGTTATTTTCTTTTTAAAAAGAAGGAAATTAACACTGTCCTCCCCCCCTCCATGAATATATGCGGGGAAGAGATTCCAGTGTGTGTTTTGACTAAGCATGCAGAATGTTTTATTAATCAGAGCAATAGAGTAGAAATGAAAGCACTACGTCTTTAAAAGTGCCTGGGCGTCCAGGTACACGGGGAGATGGGTAAAACCGTTGACCAAGCACAATGTACGTAGACAAATGTCTTCTCGTTGTGTGATGCGTGAAGGCCATGATAGATGGCTTCTAACAACAAAGCGTGGCCACCGAGACAAAATTAGTGTTGTTTTAATTACCAGTGTCTGTAATGTTATCTATCCATAACTGCCTGAAATAGACCGTCACAGAGGGTCAGAAGGCGACCCCAGACGAAGGCTTCCACACTGAGCTCTATCGGCTCTCCAGTCACAGCCGCGCGCTTAGAAAAAAGTTTAATGCTTCACTCGAAACATTTACTTATGGCAAAAAATTGTTTCTTGTTTAAGAGAAGTGCCTTTATCTTTTTCTTTCAAAGCGAAGAAACAAGCAGGTCTTATTAAATGCTATTTGGAGGTCAGAGTAATGGGCAGAAAATGGGACTGGCCTTGACATTCTTCAACGAAAGTTTACGCTCTTGGAGTGGGGTTTTTTGTCAGTCACAAATAGCATTATGACACTAATAGGAAGGAAGATTCTTTATTTTTGAAACCTCCTTGAGCTGAGATGGGCCGCTCTTCAGACATTAGTAAGTGTGTATATTGTGAAGATGAAGTATCCCTTAGTTTCTGAGCTTGCGGGAGATGAAAGATAGGCCAGCTTTTGAAAATGGCCTGCGTGGCACATGCTATAAATGAGCAGGGAAAGCAATCGAGCTAATAGATTACAGTAATTATCCAATCTTTGGCTAGTTTGTATTGGCAAACTATAAATACAGTACACATTAGAACAAGGTGCTTACAGAATGTACATGAAAGGTCATTGTAATTTGCAAGTCGCTAGTCATTAGAATATGCTAAAAACCATTGCTTCAGGGCTCAGATTTTAATGATGAATACATTGATTATTAAGTAGCAGAGGAAAAATGTACAAGAGCTGCTGTGGTGTAATGATAGGTCGCTTTATTTTGGGAAGGAAATCAACTCAGCTTCAGAATGCATGCATTGAGGAATATAATTGCAGTGAGGAAAATTCCTCAGAGGAGCTTGGCACATATTAAAAGCAAAAACTTGAGACATGTTTGTGATAAGATTACTAATAAATCTCTGGTAAGTCTTAGACTCCTGACAATAATACAGCAACAGAGTACTTCATCTTCTCCAAGCTTTAGAATTTAAGATCAGTCACAAACAATCTAAATTACGACGGATGCTAGGCAGATGCGGTACTGGACGATGTTGCCCGTCATAAATCTCTCGTTCCTTATATGCAAATTAAACTCCATTTTAAAAGATAATTTTTCACATGGTGATCGCTTTTATTTGCAAAATGCTGGTGATTTTTAATGGGCAGAGGAGAAAGTCAGGCTCCCGATCTGGGAATGATTTCGTGCGAGAGGGGCAGCAGGAGCTCGTCATCTGGACCCTTCAGGTCGGGCACCGCCAGAGACTTCGGGGAGAAGTTACCGAGCCTGGGAGGCTCGCACACGGCCTCGGAGCGCCTGGCAGCTGCCTGGCAACTGACCGCAGGGGCTCCCCGGGTTCCACCCTCTCCGCAAGGCTTTCGGACTTTTTTTTTTTTAATTGCAGCGTGGGGTGTCAATTCCCGCGAGTCGTGGGATGGGGGCGTTTTCTCCCGCAGCCCCCGCCTCCCCCAGCGCTAGCTCCGCCCTGCAGAGCGCCTGCGCCCCGCGCCCCAGACTCGGGGCCCCAGCTGGCGCGTGATCCCCCACGTGGCCTTCGTAAGCAGCGTTTGCACAAAGGGAAGTCGGCCTGGAAATGGGCCTGTGGTCCTGAGCGCTGTGCCAACAGCCATTACTTTTGTGTGTGTGTGTGTGTGTGTGTGTGTGTGTGTGTGTGTGTGTGTGTGTGTGTGCTTTTGCATTTTTGAGGGGGAGCAGCTTGCATCTGTGTGGGGACAGAGAGAGAGAGGGGGAATGGCTTGTGTCTGCAGGTCCCAGCCTGCACTCTTGAAATGTTGGTCTCTCCAGCACTGACGTTTTACCGCGGGGCACTTGGTGGGAAACTGGGAGAGAATAAAAGTGATCGTAGAAGAGTAGGGAGCGCCTGCCTTTTGTGGGGACGTGTCATTCCACTACGTCACCCACCGATGTCTCAGGTTTATAGGAAATGCTGGGCTCGTGGGTGGAGCCAAGGGGCAGTGAGTGTGGAGGCCTCTTCGGGTCGCCGGGGCAGTGATGCCGCCTGGCGTTGATCTGGCAGAAGAGCGAAGCCAGGGGCTTGCACACCCCACCGGGCTCGCCAGGGCAGCTCGGCAGTGGGGTGCTGGGGACGGTTTCAGTCTTCAGGCACCTCCAAACAATTGTCAGGACCGAGGGCCGAGGTGTCCGGTGCATCCTTTCCAGGCAGCCGCACCTGGCTGGGAGGCTGGCAGGTGTCTGTCTTTCCCTGGTGCTGTGGGGATGGGAGTCCCACTTATTTTTCCATTGTTTTCTTGGATATATACTGGCAGGTCCCCCGGAAGTGTTGTGAAGCCTTTGTGCATCTCTTTGTTTATCTGTCATTCTATCCCCATACCGTGCGTGTACACACACACACACACACACACACACACACACACACACTCTTCAAGTTAACGGACTTTAAACAAAAACCGAGTGCTGTTGATCAGTGCTGATAAAAACCCTCGCCAGAGAGGAAGGGACCGGCGGCTCCTCAGGGGTGGATGCCTTGAGAACCAGGTGGCTAAGCACATCCCTCCGGGTCCCGTGTAGCCAGTGATTTCATCAGCCTGTGCATTAAGCGGCAACACCGCACAAGGGTAAGAGTATAAATATGCTTTACAATTCTCAGCTCCCTATCATAAGAATACTTCCTGAGTGGATGTAAATTTACAACAGGTGCTTATCAAATGTGAAAATGCTTGCAAATCAGAAACAAACTTTAGGGCTGGGGACATATTTCAGGGATGGCGTTTGCAAGGGCTGTGCTTGCTGCCGAGCAATAATGTTGTTCCTCTTTAGTTTCTACATGAAGTGTCTTTCCATGGTTTGCCACAGGGAAAATTACGATGGCTGTGCCTCAGATTCTGGTGGGAAGATGCAGATTTGTTTAATGAAATCCGTATTTACACTGGGGCACAAATACAGCCAATATGTCCTGAATTCACAGGAGAGAAATTTACTTTGGGGACTAATATTTTCATTAATTGCATGTTTCTACCAGAAGGCGGGCATCCTCTACCCATCTCTACAGAGTCCGTGATAGAAACGTTTTTCAACCATCCCGTTCCTGACGTCTAAAATGTGTTGTCTCCATAAAACAAGGAGGGGATGGCTTCTTTTCCTGGCTTGCCTGCTCTGAACAGTGAATTCCTCAGTATAATTGGGCTTTGCATGGTTTTTTTTCTGAATTGCACTTTTTTTTTGTAGCTTTAAAGGAGTCCCCACCCCCTTGCCCCCCTAAATCTTTAAGGTTTGCTTGCAAGATGTGCTTGTTGTGCACAGAGTAATTAGCCTGTTACAGAGATATTAATTAACATGTTGGAAATGTTTCCTTTATTAATGAGAAATTCACACATTCTATTTAAATTAATTTGTATAGTTTAAACTTAATTTATTGTGGCCTTTGATGACCTCAAATCTACTAAGACAAAACTGGAGTATTGTACTAACTGTTAAACCATTCATTAAACATTTTATGCAAATAGTGTTTGTTTATAAACAAATTAACTGCAAGGATTTTCAAAACAGGTGCTGTGTTGTGAATGCGTACTAAATGATGTGGTACTGAAAGAATTAATTAGACCTTCAGATGTAATTAGTTGCAATAATTTGCGTGATTAGCGGCTTGGTTAAGAAGTAAGACACACGCATTGTGATGCACGGGAGAGTCACCGCGCTGGTTTTGTCTTTCATATGGTGAGGATGCGCCTTCCCCATGTTTAGGAAATTTTTCAAAAAATTGCTGACATAGCTGCAGTTAATTGCCAACTGTCCTGTGGGGGAAAATGCTTCCCCCCCCCCTTTCTTCCTTGGCTCCTTGCAATGTGTGCTACAGGATGCGCTGCGTTCGTTCGCACCTTTATGAATTTTTAAAAGAGAAAGTTGTTAACCCCAGATCTCTTGAGCCCCAGAGGAAATGACGACACTTAACACTTTGAGGGTTAAAAGACAGAGCACAATAATTGTAAGCAAATGAAACATGTCCTGCATTTCAAGATGGGCTGTTGTCGCTCAGGGAATAGCTGTGGTGATTTTGTTGACCCCGCTGAGGAAGCACATTGCCTTTCGTCCGAAAGACGAAAGACGGGCTGCCACCGCGAGCAGTTTAGGCTGATGGGCCGTGGAGACTGGTAATCCTCACTGCTGACGGCTTGTTTACAGGATGCTGCTGTTCTAGAGGCAAAGCCACCGGGATGCCTGGGCCACAGCGATCATCCGGGTTTATTCTCTGGGGCCGTGTTGCAGGGAGATGGTTCTCCAAGTCTCGGGGACCCGCAGACCCTTGTCCTTTCTGCTCAGGGATTTTACGTAGCATGATCTTACTTTGGAGAATCCTGGTGAAAAAATAGACTAAGATTATTTCATTCATTCATTTATTCATTCATTCAAAAATATGTTTTGTGTGCTCTGGGGATGCAGTTGTGATTGATATAGATGAGGTTCTTTTCTGATGGGGCTTCGTGGAGGGCAGAGACAAACAAAGGGATGATATGCTTCAGCTAAGTTCAGCTATGATGCAAATATAAAGAAAGTAAAACATAGCAATCTGATGGAGAATGACCGGGAAGGAGTAAGACTAAGTCGTCATGGGTTGTCAGGGGTTCTGAGTGGGTCCTGATGGCTCCTAGGGTTCAATCCATTCTAATGTGATAGGAAACCTCTATAACCTCATGTAAACTGATTTGCCTGTGGGTGTGTTACATGACACTGTATATGCATAAATACCCATCATGGGGCCTCCTGGCAAATAGTAGATGCTCAATAAATCACTGATTGATATGAATCTGAATCTTGCTTGATCAGGCTCATGGGCACGTTGCTATGATTTCTACAAGTTCTAAGGAAGAACTTGGATGACTGCTTCCCTGTAAATCATATAATTCATTTTGCAGAACCTCTGAGTGGCGGTCATTCCCATGCTCTTTCCTAGGCACTGGGACATCCTTTGCTGAAGGAGACAGGATAGAGGTAGTGGGTGATTGGTGAAGACGTGGATCTGGGGTCCATTAGTTAAGTGTGTGTGTGTGTGTGTGTGTGTGTGTGTGTATGCACACACGTGAAAGGTGTGCCCTGCTATTCCTGGACCCTATTAAATGGCAGAAGGACTTCCACATTTTGTGGAAGGCTCCTTTAGCAAGGGAGACTTGTGTTAGCTAGCCCCTCCACTGCCAGGCTCAATGGCCTTGAGCAGGGCTGCATTGACGTCTGAGTCCCCTTCCAGCTCTAGGAATCAATGATTCAACCCTTGACCTTGGAGAGATTGAGAATTTAGGGACAAAACTTCAAGCGTTTCCCTAAGACCAAAGCTTTCCCTCCTCGAAATTTCTTGGTGGGTTTGATTCGTTCATCCTCATTTTCAGCTGGCGTTTGCAAAGCCGCCTTTTAAATAGGTCCTTTTTGGATGATGTTTGAACTTGAACAAAATTAGCATTTGTGTGTCATCAGTAGCTGCCGTGCATCATTCTGGGCAGTGAAGGATGAAAAGTCAAAGAATGTGGGCCTCTTGATTAAAATGAACAATCAAGGAAAGTTCTGGAAGATGGATACGTATAGCCGGCCTATTAATTTATGTGGACTCGATTCCAATTGCAAAGGGACATTTTTTTCCCCCTCTGAAACTTTTAAGAAATTAGGTTTTAAAGCTGAACCGGTGCACCACTCAACTTAAAATAGAAGAGAACTTGATTTTATGTGATGCCGTTCCCAGTCGGGTACTCTGTAATATTGCGCGTCGAGAGCTCTTGGTGGCAGGGTGTTGGGTAGGCAGGGCCCTTTTGAATGATTCCTGAGAAGCTGATGAACAACCTTTGCTCAACACTTGGAGAAGCACTTCCTGTGGGGGGTTTTATAGCCTCTCTGCTCTGGGCCTTTGTACCCCTGTGTGCACTGTCCCCATGATCACTGATAAGCATTTCCTGAGGTCTTAGGAGCGCTGTCCACAAACCACCGCAACCCGCAAGATTCAACCTGAATGTTGTCTCCTACCGCCCTCCTCCAGGTATCACTAGTCATTCCTCTCTCTGAAATAACTTCTGTGGCAACGTTTGTGTATGCTCACCATCTGTTTGTGTGTGTCCTTGGGAGGGTACCTGGCCTTCACTGTACCCGTGCTGTGCCTCTGCAGTGGAACCAAAATCAGGACTGCCCAAAGGTAGAGGGAAGGGGAGCGCAAATCAAGTGCCCAGCATGCGGGTGCTTGACCGAAGCTGGCGTTCCTCCTTGCCCCTTCTTGGGGAGGAGAGCTGATTGGTAGACCCCAGACAAATGACATCCGTCTCCCTCCCGCAGGCTTACCTTCATGTCTCTCTCCCGAATGGGAGGAGTGCTTGGTGACTATCACTGCTGGTTCTGATATCAGATATTCTAGAAATTGCATCCGATTGCAAGAGCTACTGCCTTTTGAACATAGACATTGTTCATATGCTACAGGGAAGACCCAAATACTAATCCTAGCCATCCTTAGCGATGTGTCACTTCTCGGTTCTGAACCTTAGTTTCCCCCCTTGGAGAATGAACAGTTTTTGTGCCTTAGAGTTTCTTCCTTTTCTCTGATACTTTATGGGACTATATTTGGCTTGAAACAATGATAGAACCAGGAGTTAAATTAGCCTAAGATATTTCCTTTGCCCTCCTTATGTCCTCTCTAATTTTGGGTAACACATTTATTTTGGGTCATTCTCTTTCTCTCTCTCTCTCTCTCTCTCTCTTTCTCTCTCTCTCTCTCTCTTCCCCTAAGTGTGATAAATGAAAAAAAAAACAGTGTTTAAAATAGACTGTGTAGAATAATATTTGGATTTGGGCAGAATTCTATTCAAATTATATGCTCAGGTGATTCCTGCTTACACATGTTTGGGGTGAAAAAGATTTGGAAGGGGATATTCCCTCAGGAACTGGGGCTGGAGAGAGATCGCAGTGAAGAAGGAGGTAAGTATCCAGAGAAATCCTGTGTGTCGTTTAGGGTCCAACTGCTTAGGACATGGAAATGGTGACTCTGTGGTGGGAGGGGTTGGGTGAGGTTAAAAATGAGGAAATAATCTGAAAAACTACAATGATTAATACTAACACTCATCTTCAAAGAGCCATGAGACCTGTAGTATCTACAAAATATATGAGGCTGCGGTTGAAGTTTTTATCGGAGAGATGTATCTGGGGCTCTATTTCATCTTCACTCAGCTGAAGGCAACCTTGAGGGCTGGATGGAAGGGGGTAGAGGGAGGCGGAGAGAGGTCTGATGATAGAGAAGCAATATCCCTGCAGAGTTGCCTGGGAAGACTTGGTGTCCTGTCTTGGCTTATGGAAAAATGCAGTAGGGGAGCCTGCCAGGTTGAATGGTACGAGTCCTGGGTGTTCATCTCGCCCGGACTCCTTACTTGACTGGTTGATGTCCTGGTGCCTCCGTCTGCACACCTACAGAGCAGGAATGGTGAGCTCTACCCCGAAGGATTGTTGTGAGAACAGATTATATGCAGCTGGTAGGTAACAAGTGCCTTGTTCCTAAATGGATTGATGTCACCTCCTTTGGTGTTCAAATGCCCATTCCAGCTGGGGTTTGTCCTTTCTGGCCTCTCTCCACACTCTTTTGAAGAGTGGGTTGCTTTTGAAAGTACTGTAGCTATCAATGGACTGTGGTTCCAGTCCACACATAGTGTAGGCCCCAACCTGAACATCTCCAGGTTAACATTTTAGAAAAGCAAAGAAGAGTCAGAGGTGTGTGAAGTCTAGCATTGAGGCCAATGTCAAGGTGGTGAAGAAGCCAGGTCATTCACATACCTTGGCCCAAAGATGGGGTTTCGGGCAACGTCCAGACGGTGCCCTCACCAACTGGGTTGTTTCTGCTTTTCTACTTGCAAATTCTTTCCACATCTGAAGCATGAGAAAGATTCCCCTGACCATCACCTGTCATCCAGTTTCCTTTGCGGCAACTCTATCTGGAGCTCCTTTTTCCTACCATTGGCAAGATGGAAGGGATGCTGGAGAAAAAGTTTCTCTAGTTCCTAAGCATCAGCAAATCTGAGTACGTGTCCAAGGTAATTGTATTAGGCAACGTGCTGGTCCTTCTCTAATGGTCTTTATGAGTCCCAATGATAAAGCGTGTATGTTCCAATGATTATAGGAGTTTTATTTTCATCTGTTTTTTTTATTGCTATAAATATTTTGCATTTACCAAATAAAGTGGTTGCTATGTAGAGATCATAACTTCTGGGACCTAAATTTGCTTCAGATGATAGGCAAATTATAGACTACAATATGTGATCAAACAGCAGTATGGGGAACTTAGATAGAGTGAGCCCTGAGGACGGAGGCTGCTTAAAACTATGGGGGATGGAATAAATGGGAGTTTTAGCAAAGCTATCGCTGATTCCAGCAGATAAATTATGCTCTGCCTTTTTGTATCTCTTTGGGACTGTACTACATAAATTATGACCAAATATAATTTAGGCTATCAGCCTATATTTCTGAACATCCATCTTGTACATTTTAAGTACAAAATTACCATTTTGCAGAAGTATAAAATTGAGACAAATTTTTTTCCATCTGTGCATTTAACTTCTGCATACTTTATAGCAGCTAAAGGGTTCGAGAGGACCTCATTACCATCCAGAGGGGACGTTAGCCCCGCGACTATATAACTGTATTAAGATCTACATAAACGGGAATAAAGTTCGAGGGACAGTGGAATGTGGAATTATATATTCTTTCTTAAATGGAGATGTAACTTTTATATAAAACTGCTCATCTCTGCTTTCCTGAATAAGGGTAACTGTTTATAAATTCACACTTGCTGATGAAGGAGTCTGTGTTTGTGAAAAGCCCCCTCAGGACATAGAGAAAAGGACAGGCTCTTGGTGGCTAAGGGGGCTAAGGGGCCCTCCAGAGACCTCTCGGCTATTGGTCTGGACTTGATCTTTAGTGTGATCCATGGAGATGGAAGGAGCCACCTTGGAGCCCTATTCTCCTGTCCCCAAAGACTGCCTACCTTGGATCTCTGAATGATGTTAAGTGGGGACTTCGTATAGCTTTTGTGTCCACCCGTCACGGATGAGGTCTGGGCTCCTTGCTATGACTTCACGTCACTGACTTCTCAGGAGGTCGGGTGGGGTCTGCAGGGGGGCTGCACTTGACTGAAAGCAGTGAAGACAGGAGTGGGGGCAAGTTAGTTCCCTTCTGTTTTCCTGGTAACCACAGGTCTTCTGATCTCTGGCAGATCTCTGCCCAGGGCCAGAGCAGCCTCCCCCCAAAAACCTAGGTGACATAGCTCGATGACCGTCATTGCATTGGAGGTTGACTTTTCTGGTGTAGGGTTGCTATTTGAGTTGGGATGGAGCTTCTTAGGCTATGCATCATGGATGGTGGCAGACAGGGACCGAGTTAGACTTTAGACCCTTCAGGCCAAGTGGACGGCACTGTTAAACCTCTGCCTCCTTGCTCTTCACTCCCTCAGATACCACAGACTGTTCTCCTGAAAATCTTCCTGAATTTTCTCCCTTCATCTTTCTTTGCTTCTATATAGCACTCCTTCACCTTCCCCCTCTCTTTCAAAGCACTTTCCCTTTTTCCTGTGTCTCTTCTCATTGCGAGTGTGTCTCTCCATTTCCACTTTGTCTGTCTCACTGTCTCTCTCTTTCATGGCTTCTCTTCTTTCCCACCTTTCCCCTGATGGCCAAGCGGCAGAATGAATGGATGTTTCAGCCAGATAAGGTCTGTTCAAGGTGCCGTGGGAGGTACCTCAATGTTAGCCTGCAGGGGGCTGCAGTGCAGGTAGAGAGAAAAAATGGCCAGGGGCCCAGAGAACAGGCAGTAAAGGGGTCCTGTGCTGCAGGAGGTTTGGGTGGGATGCCGCTGGAACCTTCAGACGCAGAACAGTGACCCTGGGCACTGGTAGGACTTGTTGCACCTGCCAAATAACATATTAGATTCCTGTTACCTCACGACTTTGGAGGGAATCAAATGAGATCAGAGGGAAGAAGGGCTTTGAGGAGAGGCAGATACCTGGCCCTGCTTTGTAGGGGTGGTTTGGGGAGGGTAAAAATTCCAGCTGCATTTGCAAGGGAGTGCACCGCTCCAAGAAGGCATCAACAGAAAATTCTTTAGGGATAAGGTCTGATCATATCTAACATAAAGGATTTCTCGTTTTCCACAGGAGGCATAAGCTCACAGAGGTGCTCAGGACACTGGATGCCAGCTGGCTCTTCTGAAGGGGCTCAGGGTCCTCTGTAGGGCCCCCAACAGGTCTTGGGTCCTCTGAATTCAAAGTCAATGTACCCCACAGGAGAGCCCCAGGTTTTGCATCATTGGTGAAGTGGTTGGAGGAGAAAGTGGTAAGAAGAAGAACTGGCTGAACCCTGAGAATCAGGCTCTGAAGAGCCCTGAGGGGGCCTCAGCCTCAGGCAGAGGACGCCAACTGAGTTATTCAGGTGTCCCCTCTGGAATGAATGCTTAATGAGGACTTCGTGCGAGCCAAGCATGTGCTACCTCAGCAACTAAGTTAGATCCAAGAGATGCAGATCACCAGATGATAAACGAGAGTTATGATAAAGACGTGAAAAACTCCACTTGGTGAGAATGGCTGTTCATGTTTTCTTTAGAAAATGACACAGAGAAATCATTTGGAAAAAGTGAGAGAAGTTGGTGGCCCCACTGGAGTGGGTGGTGGAAGTCCTCTCTGAGAAGGGACTGGTAACCTGCGGCCTGGAGGTGAGAATGGGGAGCTGCGGGTGGCCTCATGGGGAGGGCCCCAGTAAGGATATGACACCCTGTCTCGGCTTACTCATAATAGTTCTGATGACAACCACATTAGAGCCTCGAATGAACCCCACTTTCCCAAAGTCATCACGCAGATAATAAGTGACAAAAGGGGCGTCTGGAGGCAAGCTTCCTGGTTCACACTTCCTTCCCCTGCCCTCTCTGTGGGCAGACAGAACTTCTAAAAGGTGTGGCAGAGAAAAGCAATGGTTGTGCATTATCTCCATGAATTTTGACAGCAGAGTGACATCAAACCCCTTAAGGAGGTTACTCCTTCCAATGGCCCCCTCTCAGCACGTTCCCAGGGCTGTGACACACGTGACTGCAGGGCTTGCCCCATCCCGAGTGAAGGGTATGTGAATGGGGACTTTCCCTGTGCAATGGGAGGGGAGCCACCCCGTGGCTCACGTGTGCCCGGGACACACTGATTGCAGAAGAGCCAGAGGCCAGTTCTGCTCATCCATCAACATTCAGCTCCCCTCTAAATCAGTGGCTCAGATTCCAAATCAGTGCAAATGGAGAAGGACAGGTGGGCATGGCCATGCTTATTGTGGAAAGGATGGCTGACTCAGATCTTCCCTCAAATGGCAGGATCTCACCCTTGGCAGAGGCTGGATTATCAGGGCTGAGAGGGACTCTCACCTCTCGTAAGAACTGGGGGGAATGAACCATTGATTTGACATGAAACATATAATGACCCTGACCCAGCAATGCACCCATTGGTGCTATCAGTACACTCTGTCTCCATAGTCAGTTGCCCCCAGAAGCCACACGGTAATCTGAGGCCAAACTTATAAACCACCATGAAAAAAAGGTATACACATTGGTCTGTATGGTGAGCATATTCTTTTGTTGAAAGTAACTGGAGATGTACAGCAAGTTCACCTGAGGTCTGGGAAGAGTTTGGGCTGGTGTTGGAGAGGGGGGAGGGGGAAATGGTGGGGGAAGCAAAGGGAGTTGTCAGTAGAAACCTGGGGAGCACCAAAACC
This sequence comes from Mungos mungo, assembly GCA_004023785.1. Lineage (NCBI taxonomy): Eukaryota > Metazoa > Chordata > Mammalia > Carnivora > Herpestidae > Mungos > Mungos mungo. The sequence goes on along the minus strand of PISW01001533.1, from coordinate 51,117 downwards.
CAGGGGCAGGTTGACAACTAGGATGCCATGGATGGAACTGAGCCCAGTGGACAGGGGGGAGGAAAACCAGAGGCCAAGGGGGTAGACAGTTTCAAGATGGCGGGAATAGTTGCCAGTGGTAAGTGTGCTGAGAAGTCAGCAGTAGAAGGACTGAGAAGTGTCCTTTGGATGTGGCTACAGGAAGGTCATGGGTGACTTGAGCAACTGAAACTACACACAGTCAAGGGTGGCTTCTTTGTTTAGGGTGGGAAAACACTGGCAAGTGATGATTCAGAGAATGGAGAGAGGAAAAAGGACTGTGAGAGGCAGGAAAGAGCAGGGTTGGAAGGCTGGTCTTCAACAGAAGGATGGTTGGGTGAGGCTGATGGGAAGGAGGAAGAGCCATGAGCTTTTCTAAATCTGGAAGAACCAGAGAGGGTCACAGTAGCATTGGGAGGAGTGAGGAGGCATTGGGAGACAGAGGTGGGAAGCCCTGTTGGGGGCATCAAGGGCCAAGCTGGGAGGCGGGACCTCACTTGGCATGATGCCATGACTTTTACCACTAACGCTCAGCCTTGTGGGTTTAGGGAAGGGGAGGAAGATTCAGCAGGGCTCCACCTGTGATGGTTAACAGCAGGGAGAAGACGGAGGAGGTGAGGGAATGTGCGAGGGTGGAGAGCAGGGGGTTTAGACCAGCCAGGTGGATCCTGGGCTGAGCTGGGAAGAGCAGCGGTGAGGAGGAGCTGCTGAAGGAGGGGAAATGGGGAGCCAGTTCCCAGGGCTCTCCAGAAAGTCAACACCAGGGTGTCTGAAGACTGGGAGGCGAGCAGCTGCGGTCAGACAAGTGGATGTGGAGGTGAGAGCAGCCATGGTACGTGAACCACACCCTCATGGGAAAGTGGCTGTGGTGGAGGCACAGTCCAGCTCAAATCCTGGATCTCCTGTGCAGGCTTGAGTGACATGCTTTAGAGATGGTGCAGCTCCCATGCTGGGTGTGCAGTTGCCATAATGCACAGCAGAAACATGTTGGGATTGAATGAAATGACCTGTGGGTCGGCCTTGGGACAGGGCCTAGATGTGTGATCCTTGAGAAATAGTTGCTACTGTTAGCATCATCATCATCATGACATGGAACCAGCGTTCTGGAAGGTTCTGTGGCAAGGGCTGGGAGGGTGCTCAACACCGGGAGAATGAGGAGTGGGGAGGTGCAAGGCAGTGCAGGGGTGGGAAGAGAAGGAGGGTATGGGGAGGAGGGCTTACAGCTCCCTCAGGCCGGATGTTACAGAGATGGGAGCTTGCATGGCCCAGGGTGTCTGGTCAAGGCCAAGCCGAGGGTCTCTTATAGAGCCTGGTCAGGTCTTTGGGAGATGACAGTGGTCCTGCAGGGCAAGGCCCTGTGCTGGGGGTGTCTGGGGCACAGATGGCACATGCCTGAGCATCTTGTGAGACGGAGATGGGCAGTGGGGGACTTACTGTCCCTATAGACCTAACCGTTTCTTCCTTCCTTGCCTTTTACCTCAGTCTCCCCATATGTAGGATAAAGAATTGGAGAAAGTGGCATACCTGGGTGGCTCAGTCAGTGAAGCATCTGCCTCTTGGCTTTGTCTCAAGTCATGATCTTGTGGTTCATGGGTTCTAGCCCCACACTGGGCTCCACACTGTTGGCACAGAGCCTGCTTGGGATTCTCTCTCTCCCTCTCTTAATCTAAACAAAAAAAAAAAAAAAAAAAAAGAGAGAGAGAGAGAGAAATGAATCCAAGAAGGTGATGTCTTAGAACCTTCCAGTACTGCATTCTCTGATTCTGTCTTCCTGTCCTGGTGTTTTGCTGAAAAGCCACTCTACCTGTCCTTCTTGGAGGGTGGGAAGCTCCTGTTGACAAAGTCATGTGGTTCCAGGGGCAGCCTATGTTTCTCCCAACCGGAGGATGGTGCTTCGTGGCCAACCATAATTCAATTCGTTGCATAGATCAAGGGGGATGCAGTATAAAGCACAAACATTTTTGGAGGAGATTTTCCCTGAAAGAGAGAGGATTATGGTGAATTAGACCCACAGGACAGTGGGGAATGTTATATAGATTTTCTGAGGGTTCTTAGAGCAGGGTCTGTCTGTTGGTGCTCTTACCTGACAAAACCAAGGGGGCTGGGGAGAGACGGAGGGCCAGTGCAGGGTGTGGCCTCACTGTCCAGGCTTTTCCTATCGGCGTCCAAGACCTTGACCGCTGCTTTGGATGGCAAGCTTGACCTTATGCTTCCTTATCAAGTGGGATGTTGTCCTTCCTATACATGTGGGGACAGCCTGGAGGCTGGGAGGTCATTCCCGGCACCTCCCAGCAAGGAGCAGGGAAGTGAAATGCAAATGGAAAATACCGGGGTGCCTGGGTGGTTCTGTTGGTTAAGGGACTGACTATTGGTTTCAGCTTAGGTCACGATCTCATGGTTTTGTGGGTTGGAGCCCCACGTCTGGCTCGGCACTGATTGGGATTCTCTGTCTCCTTCTCTCTCTGACCTTCCCTTGCTCATGCTGTCTCTGTCTCTCTCAAAATAAATAAACTTAAAAAAAATTGAAAATACCAATAGCCAAAGCTGAATTCTTCGAGGCCACGTGGACTGGGCCTGAAGACCCCAGCTCTGCAGGCCAGCACACGGAGGGCCAGGCTGTGCACTGCATCCAGAAACCAAAGCCCTCTCGATGAGGATGGGGACGGCCCGTCTCTTTCTCATGCTGCAGAACTCTGTGATTTTGTCTCCCATCCTGTGCTTTGTTGGAGGAGAGGAGGCCGAGTGGAGCGGGGAGCCTCAGAGGAACGCGATCTTGCCTTTGTTTGTCCAGCACCCTGTTTGTTTCCCACACAGAGCAATGACCTCTCTCGGAAGCCCGTGCTTTCCGACTTCACCGAGGGTTACTTTGCAGCCCTGATTCCTCCCCTGATTATCTTGAAGCCTGTCAAGCTGTAAGGTTCTGCCTCTCCTCTTTGCTCTTTCTTCCTAATAGACATGAAACAGTCCAGTCAATAATATTTTACTTGTCTTCCCACTGCGTGTCTCTTCTTCTGATCAGTTTAGGCGGGTTTGACTGCAGAAAGTCAGAAGGGAGGTTAAGATCTGAAAAGTTCAGCCAAATGTTATCAGCCTCAGAGATGTTGCTAAGGGAAAGGCCCCCCAGCCCTTGGCGACCGGAGCCAATAATAGCTGCGATTCACTGATAGCATCAACGCCTGTCAAAGAGCCAGGCGTTTGCGGTTCGTCTGTAAACGCAAACACCTGTATCCAGTCAAGCTATGATGGTTATCCGCTCTCTCCCTGTCATTCCCATTGGTTCCTTGAAGGGGCTGCCAGGATGTTCTAAGCTGTGAGTTGATTTATAAAGTGAAGGGTCTCTCCGAAACTTTGGCATGGATGGGGAAATTGACTAACGCGCGCCTCTCCTTCAGGGGGTGACAAGGCGTTTTGACAACGGTTAAATCGACAGTCGCTTCTAATTGCATTTTTGAACCCGTGGCACCCACCGCCCGAGCTGTGGGAGACGGGGGCTGAGGCGGCTTTTACTGCCCCAACATGCCCCCCTCCAAAGGACACTCGGTACTCGTCTGAGATCTTTGTGTGTGATGAATTAGATCAAAGTGACTAATAAACAGTGTCCGTGGAAGCCCTTCAGAACACGGCCTGTGCACAGCCGGGATGTTTTCAAGATGGCACAGGCCGGGTTCAAACCGTGCGATGAAGGAGCCGACGACCGTGTGTTGACCCAGCCAGCAGGGGCGTCAGGCCATCCTCGGTGGAAACCTCATCGGCTTTGATGCTTGGGTCATCAGCCGCAGTAACCTGGGGCCGAGGGAGGACTCGAGGTCACGCCACGCCCTCCCCAGGCTTCATCCTCGGCCCTTCCACGGGGAGGCTCTCCTGGGACTCAGCTCCCTGAGGAGCTCCGCCCACTTCCGTCCGCAATGTCGGTGCGCATGCGCTCAGGTTCCACGGGGCGGAGCCGCCTAGAGCAGCAGGGTGAAGGCGCGGCAGTCGGTCTGCTCAGTCCTCTCCTCTACGTGGTCGTCTGCACGTGGCTGTTCATGTGGCACATCTGCCCTCTATGTTTGCTCCTGGTGTGTGGTCAGCAGCTTGCCACTGGGGAGGGACGGGGAGAGGATAAGCGATTGGGGGGTTGGGTCAGAGAGGAGCGCCCAAGGGTAGTGGCTGAGGGCAAGTTTCAGGAACAGGCTGGGCTCTATCTACCATGAACTTGACCCATGTCCTTCTCACACCTCGGTGAGCTGCAAAAAAAACCAAAACCAAACCAAAAAAAAAAAAAAAAAAGGGTAAAGACGGTGTCATTGTGCTTGTTGTGAGGATTAGAGGGGTTAATGCATTAGGATGAATAATATAAAATGTTCTTCGGGCAGTAATGTGAGAAGCCTTAGCAAGACACCCAGTACCCGTATTAGCGGTTTGTCCTCAGTCTGATACCTGTCATCCTCCATCTTCCAGCCCAGGCCTCCAAGACACAAAAACTCTAACCTGGACCTGAGATTCGTGTAAGAGCTCAGATATCTAGGTGACATCAATTTAAAGCAAAAAGGAAAAAAAAACCCAACTTAACAGTGATTTGATCAAGAATATCCAGACCAACTCACCTGCATAACATTCCGAGAAGCATCTCAGGCTCCCCTTGAAACCCCGGGGAGAGGCGCAGGTAATGTGGCCAACCTCAAGGCCAACCTCCATGCCGTACATCTTTTGGATCAGTGTGAAGGTGCTCATGATACTCTGTAGTTTATTTTTGTTTTAATATTTATTTATTTATTTATTTATTTATTTTTGAGAGAGAGAGAGAGAGAGCGTGAGCGAGTGAGCCTGTGAACAGGGGAGGAGCAGAGACAGAGAGACAGAGGGTCCAAAGAAGGTTCTGTGCTGACAGCAGAAAGCCTGATGTGGGCCTCAAACTCGTGAACCAGGAGATCACAACCTGAGCGAAAGTCTGTTATTCAAGCCACTGAGCCACTCAGCCCCCATCTGTGTTTTAAAAGACTGCAGGCATGATGCTTCTCAGGGGTATGAGGTGAAAAGAACCAAAACTTTGATTTTGATTTTGGTTGTTTGCCTACAAAGGTTGAGGGGTACTGCTTCTATACTTCAATTGTTCCCCTATATTTTAATTAAAAAAATAAAAGGACTGCCAGGACACAGTGCACTGGCCACATAGGCTAGGGGGAGGATGTCATACCGTGTTGGAGATTCAGGTGAAATACTGTTTCCGGGGCCAGCTGGGGCTGACTGGCAAAATTTGTGGTTGGAGCCATCTACAAGACCTCTGTGGAGGAGGGTTTACTCTCTCTGCCCGTTGTGTTTTTGATCCCTTGACTCAGGCCGTCAGTATTCCCGTTAGCATCGTCTGAAAGCCTTCAGTCTCCTTCCGATACGAGGTAGATTTGTTCTCGGCAGTGATGGACTTGGGCCTCACCTCTGCTCAGAAACCAGGTAGGACCTATTTCTGCAGCCCAGTGGATGTGCTATTCTATCTGCCACTGTAAGACTGTGAGGCTGTGTTTGATTTGCATGTTTTGGGAGGCTTCAACTAAAGATTTAAATGTTAATAAGGGTGACAGACCTGACTGCCTGCTGGCGACTGTCCTGGTTTTAGCGCTGAAAATCCTGTGTCCTGAGACCCCTCATTCCAGGCAAACCAAGAGGTTGACCAGTGCACGTTAAAGAGAAAAGCACTCTCACTCCTTTACATGTTGGAGGAAAAAACCCAGCAGGATACAAGAGGATGAGGTAATAACATGGCCAAGGGCTAAGAGTTCACCAGAATGGGTGCAGTCGGTTATTTGGGGATGCAGAGCGTTGGCGTGAGGCAGAGGGAAACTTCAGTCTGATGGCAGACTAGGTGGTCGGGGGATTCTGGTCTGTCCCTTCCCCACCACCCCCTGTAACGCACGTACTTTCATTTCATCCCAGACAACGTAATTCCTCTACAGACACATGGCTTGAGAGGGAAGGGCCCAGAATGTTCCAAGCTGTGGATTTGCTGCATGAGGGTAGATGTGCTTGGGAGCAGCTTGGAAAGACAGGTCTCTAGGGGTTGGAGAAGGGGGCTTTTGACAAAGGCAGGTGCCCCCACTCAGATGTCCAGAACGAGCCAGCTTCCCAGGAGGGGTTGTATTTAAATGGCAGGGCACCCCAGGCTTACGTTAGCTAGTAAGGGGGTGACAGTATCATCAGAACAGCCCGTACATGAAAAATATTTTCTCATATTTGAAAAATAGGCTTTTACTTTTCAAATCTTTCAATTAACATCAGTTTCTAAAGTTAACATGTAGATATAAGTAATTAACACATCATTAATATTTATTCTGTGGCTGATTTTTTTTGTTTGTTTGTTTTTAAATTGACTCTTGGGGGAATTTGAAGCCCAGCTTGTGAAGATTTACCGGGCTGGTGAGGGGCCACAGAGGGTGCGGCCACCTGGAGCCTCCGAGCCTCGGCTCCTGCTGTCACCAGCTCTCAGGGCCTTCCGCCCCCTCCCAAGGATGCAATCTCTCAGAGTGGAATTCACAGCAGCCGCACACCACCTTGGGGGGCCCTATCACAGCTGTAGGAGGTACAAGGCTCCTTCCCAGAACTGGTCTCAGGAACTGACCTTTGAGACCGCGTGGTCCGTAGTATCGCAGTTTTGCTTGGTTAAACATGGGAGAATGTGCTTTTGGATAGAAGCGGCATCCCATCTCTAATGCAGTGCTGGATGGTTTATGGGCCCCATCGCCCTGCATCCGGAGTTGAGGGACGCCTGCTGGTGCTCAAGGCACCGCCTCCCTAAACACGGGGAAGGGGCGCGGCCCCGCGGGGCTCCGGGCATCTGTGGGGAAATAGCTTCCTTTGTGCCAGACGAGTGAATGTTCTCTATATTTCTCGCAAAAGGAAAAGGGTTGCATGACGGAGGTTAACATAACAATCTTCTCTTATTACAATGATTTATGTGTGCATAACTTCATCGGCGGAATGTCATCTAGGAGGTCTTTAATTGGCAGACTTCAGGGACCACAGAGGGAGATGACAGAGAGAGAGCTCTGGAGAAATGAGAGCGTCGGCTGCCGTTCCTGGCTCTTCCCCATGGAGAGGTCTAAATAAATCTCAGGGGGAAGGCAGTCAACTTTTAAACTTTTTATTAACCTGATCCCTGCTAATAAAATACAAAGGGGAGGAGATGATCTCCGACTTCAAATGATTTGGGTCTCGTGATGCGGCAAATGACTGCCTAGGGTTCTCGAGACAACGGAACACGAGTCCTCTGGCAATTTTCATTCAAAGACAACAAGGCTGCAGTTTGCAGTGATTATGACTTCAATGAGTCACTTGGTCTCATCTTGCCACGTAGGATACGATCATGTATTTTTGGGGATGTCAAAAAAAACCCGTATTTTTTCTTGTGAATATATTCTAGGCCCTTGGAAAAAAGGAGATGGTTTAAAACAGGGTAGTTGCTGCCTTTGGTTCTGCGGGGCATTTCAGGGAAGGGGCTTGGCCCCGCTCAGGGGTTGCCGGCTGTCTGGGAGGTAAGGAGGCTGTAGTCCCCGGGAGGGCCTTCGTGGACAGCGCGTTCCAGGCTTGTGTCACTTAGGAATGCTGCGGTCTTTCTGAAATCACGATGGGTGACTTTGGAAACATCTGTGTTTATGTTCCCTCGGAGATTTCCTGGGCCTTTCTAGGCACTGAACTCCACCACCTGTGACACAGCAGTTCCCAAACAGGAGGCCAGGCTCCTTCACGGAACACCAGGCTTTTGAAAGAGGTCTGAAAATTTACAAGCTTTCAGTTTTCCCCCTAAATCCTAGTTTGCCAAAAATACAATGTCTTTGAGATGGCTTTCCCCCAAAGCTGACCTCATGAGCAAGAATGGGAGTGCCAGCTGCTTATTCCACTGGTGACCCCAGGACACACTGGCAGCCAGAGGTAGGGAAGGGAAGTGTGATGGTTAATTTTACGTGTTCACTTGGCTGGGGCAAAGTGCCCAGAGATTTGCTCAAACATTATTCTGGGGGCATCTGGGTGGCTTAGTTGGTTACGTGTCCGACTTTGGCTCAGGTCATAATCTCATGGCTTGTGTATTTGATCCCCGAGTCGGGCTCTGGGCTGGTGGCTCAGAGCCTAGAGTCTGCTTTGAATTCTATGTCTCCCCTCACCCCCCACTTCTCCCTTACTCGTGCTCTGTCTCTCTGTCTCTCTTTCTCTCTCAATAATAAATAAACACTAAAAACATTATTCTGGGAGGTTCTGGATCTTTAATATTTAAATGCATGGAATTTGAATAAAGCAGATTACCATTCACGGTGTGGGTGGGCCTCATCCAATCAGTTTAAGGCCTTGGGTAAAACAAAAGACTGAGCTCCCCCCAGCAAGAGAGGATTTTGCCAGCAGGTGACCTTTGAACTTGAACTGCAGCACAGGGTACTCCCTGAGTCTCCAGCCTGTCAGCCCACCCTGCAGATTTTGAACTGGCCAGGCCCCATAACATGAGCCGATAAATTTCTCTCTCCATATATGCAGACATATCCTATTGGTTCTGTTTCTCTGGAGAACTCTGGCTGATAGAGGAGGTTGTTAGTCCTGGTCTCCAGTCTGGAAAGGGAAGAGAAGGAAGCGCTGATACAGGCTCGGTTAATGAGCAGGTTTCTGCTCTGGACGGTGGGGGCTCGGTTGGACGGGAACTCCAGGAGAGTGTAAAACAGGCCTCAGAGTTGTTCCCGTTGCCTGGGGAGATGGCGGGAGTACTAACACACCGACTTCCATGCCATTGGCAGAGCGCCGTCCTGGGAGCATTAACTCTCTGGCACCTGCCTTGCAGCAAAAAACCCTTGGCACCTGTACTAGAACTGTGACCGCCAAAAACTACGGCAGGCCACAGGAGAGCTGCATCACAGACTGCCGTGCTGGGTCTATAAAACTTGTTGCTAAAAAAACCTGTATCCTTCAAAACGATAGACTTATACATTTGGTGGTGGTGGGCACCACAGCTCAGGACCACGAAGGATATCTTTATGACAGGAAATATCCCATGTGTCACTTTGCCACAGCTTAGTTTTGTCTCTGTTTGGCATTGGGGTCGGCACACTTTGGATGCGAGTGGGAGGGAAAGACACAGAATCTGTTGATGATTCATCCACATAACTGATGTGTGTGTGGATTCAGAGAAGAGTTAAACCCGATGGATGTTGTTCATCGTATCTAGAGGCGTGTCTTGAAGGATATAGTCCTTGGTGGAAAGCAATCCTTAGTTTCTTCTCTGTAGATGAACTCTTTTCATGTTAATTTCCAAATACTTGCAACTGAGTGAACTCAGGCTCCACCACCTCTTAAGCTGACTCTGTTTCTCAGTCCTGCGTTTGCAGCCGAGGCTCCTCCACCCTTCCCTTCTCCGAGCCAGACCCCTCAGGCCAGCTCCGACTCTTTCCTGCTGCTCTCCTAGCCTCCCATTCTTTCTTCCGATGAAGCCTCTCTCCATCCTCAGCGCCTTGACTGTCGTTACTATTTGAGAGGAGGAGGACGTTGCTGGCCCACGTTTTGCATTAAAAAAGTTCCTTTGCCTGTAGCTCAGATGTTTTAGGGGTCTGCCTTGGGGAAGGTAGGCTGTTTACCTGCCCGCATCTCTGGGGTAATGGCTCTACGGTGCCTACCTGTGAAACACTTGCAATAGCTTATACATAATAGTGGGTAAAATGCACCCAGAGTAATCATTTCACATGTTTAACAACCAATGTGCAAACAGGACCGCCAGTCCCTGCCTTGACAAGCTCCAAAGGGTGCCATCTTTTCATGATCTTGTGAGCTGGGGGAATGAGCCCTTTAAAACTCAAAGTGGTTGGGGTGTTCTAATGGCCCTTGCTTTCCTTTGGTGAAAACCCGTGTGTCTGTGGGGCTCATGTGCCGGCACTCACAGGGTGACAGCAGTGATCAGAAACATAATTTTCAATATTTATGATTGAAAATGTAATTTAGAAATGAAAGAAAGGGCACTTGTTTCTCCTTAGCTTGAAGTGAAATCATTGTTTTGAGACGTGTTCTCTATACAGTTAATCTGGCCAGCGTAATTTACCACACCGTGGCTGAATTGTAAGTCTGGTGCTCTATTCATCAAATAAGAATTATTTGTGCAAAATGCATATGAATTAGTAGGCATTTGTGTGGAGCCATGGTGACTTGATTTTAGAAATCTGGAACTGGCTCCGTGGAAGGGAGTTTAGTGAGCTAAATCTATGGCAGGTTCCATCAAGGGGTCAACAGGTTTGTTGACCGGACGTGGGGCTCACATGTCAGGTCTTTAGGACCTTCCCCCACCTGCCTGTGAGACACAGCTGCCACTAGCCTGTTTGGACTTGACCAAGGGATGTCAACAAACTTAAAGGAGAAAACCCATGTCATGCTGAGGTATGCAGTTTTGCACTCTGTGTGTGTTTAACTTTTTATTCTGAAATAATTTAAGATGCACAAAAAGCTGTAAAAATAGCACTGAGGATCTCTGTGTATTCTTACACCCCCCAGCTTCCTCCAACGACGAGATCTGAGGTGACCACAGTACATTGTCAAAGCTGGGAACTGACAGGGGCACAGCACTATGAGTAGACCTTGTTTGGATTACCTGTATAGGTTTGTAAATTGCGTCAGTCACCAGCATTTCACAGTTGGGTGAGGTCACACGGAAGGCAGACTTCTGCACACGGAGCTTGGGTTCTGCAGGGAAACAGCCAGCAAGAGCTACATAACGGTGGTCTTTCCTGGAGAAGGTGCTGCGTGATTTCCCATGGACTCACCCCTCCATACTTCTTTTCCTTTGGTCATTTACTGTGCCTGCTGTTTCACTGTGAGGGCACACAGGTTGGTGGCCCTGTAATAATTGTGGCAAGCCCCCTCCGTGGGCTGCTGAGATGCCGTTCTATTCGAGGAAGGCTTTCTGCTGTAAGATGTGTGGCTGCTTCCCAGGCTCACTCCATTTGAAGAGGAGCAGGCTTTCGCTCCACAAGACACAGGTGCGGTGGACTGCGGGGCCACTTGCTCCTAATGATAAAGGGGTTTGAGAGACGTAGCGTGCGCTGGTGGCCAAACTGCAGAGGCACGGGATTTTCATTAAAAGCTCCAGGTATCGCAGGAGGAAAGCACCCACTTTGGGCATTCAAAGGGTCCGTCCCGGTGCATGCTAGCTTTCTGACGGAGCTGCGTGGTGTCTTGAGGTTCATGGCCACCCTTTGGCAAAGCAGTGACATAGATTTGGAGGCAGGCACGCCCTCTCACGTTTCTCCTGTGGTGGGGTTCCACCACATGCAAACCAGGCACTGGATTTTGGTTCCAAGGACACTGTCCTGTCTTTCCGAGGGCAGGGAAGGTAGAGGATTTGATGGAGGTGCCCAGGAAATGTGCTTGGAGAGGTGTCAACAGAGCAGAGACTGTTGTCCCCTCCCCAAACTCAACTCAGCCAATACCTGTGGATGCCGGCGACGTACCAGGCTCAGGGGCAAGTGCCGGCGTCATCACGGATGGATAAGGCACAGCCACCATCTCAGAGGGGCTCTCAGAAAGATCCACTCTGTCACTAATTAGACCAACAACAGGGCGCAGTGGGCGCTTTTTGACCAGGATGTGATGAACGCTGCTCGACATCAGAGTCTGGGGCTCTGCGTCCAGCCAGCACTTGGAAAGCACGTGCCATTCATACCACAAAGAAGGGAAACAAAAGCAGCAGGTACTTTCCGGCAGGCGGTGGGGGAAAGAGGCTGGGCGGACGGTGGTGGTGGAAGTGGAGAAGGAAGTGAAATGAACCTCTGTAAAGCAAGACAAACAGAATTTCCTTAAGGGCGCCCCCTTCTCCACAGAGCTGCTGTTCCTCCCTGGCCTCACGGTGTTAGAGGATTAGTTCTGGATTCTCTTAGTAATTAATAGCATTTAAGTTCCAGGGCAGTCAGTTTTGATTAAGCAAACATTAAATTAATCCAATCTGCAAACACTTACTCTCCAAGCACTACTTGGGGAAAGAGGCGGCTGGATGGACAGAAGGATGCATCCTCATTGGATTGCCGGCCACCTCCGAGTAGTTACAGCTGGATCAATACGGCTCCTAGAGCTATAATAAAATGGCTTCGACATGCTCATCTGTGGCTGAGAACACAGTATACACATTGATTTCCTGGCCTGATATAACCCATTTACCTATTCAGCTACTCCGTTCAGGAAGGTGGAGGGGTCCCAAGGCCCAAGGGAGCAATGATGCCTGTAAGTAGGTTAGCAGATGCTTGGGAAATGTCTTAATCGGCTGCACGGCTCTTCTCGAGGAAGACGTGTTTCCTCGCAAAGAAAAGGCCTCCTTAGGATTGTATTGGCTTCATCTGGGGACACGTTGGGAGTTGAGGTGTCACCTTTCCCGCTCGTCAGGATTTACCCTTCTCATCATTTAAAACTTGGGTTGTCGAACAGTTGCCTTTGCTTTGTGGAGTGTCGGGGGCAGAGGCACAAGCTCATTCTGGGCACATCTCCGTGCGTCTGACTTCGGTGGATGAGGGGGACGTCCTAGAAAATGCACCTGCATTTCTCGGACAGGAAGTGTGTCTTTCTATATCTATTTTTGCTTTCCAGTATGAGTTTTAAAAGGGGGGCTGTTTAATATAAATTACTGAGACGGCATGGTGTATCACAACTAGTACTTAACGCGGTTTTGTTAAATAAAGAGACTTATACTTTAAATTTTTTTTAATGTTTTATTTATTTTTGAGAGAGAGAGAGAGACAGCATGAGCAGGGGAGGATCAGAGAGAGAGGGAGGCACAGACTCGGAAGCAGGCTCCAGGCTCTGAGCTAGCTGTCGGCACAAAGCCCAGTGTGGAGCTCGAACCCATGAACTGTGAGATCATGACCTGAGCCAAAGCCGGACGCTCAACCGACTGAGCCACCCAGGCGCCCTGAGCCTTATACTTTAGAACCAGTCACTGGGCTCCTATATCTAGTCCCATCACCCATAATACTCAATAAAACAAAGCTTTTATTGTTACAAGCATTTTTAGACCTTCAGGAAAATGCCTGCTTTTAAGTGGACACCTTTGGGCTGGTATGATTTTATGCTTTGAAAGTGTTCAGTGGGTTTCAGAAGTCATCCTGAGTCTCCCGTGTCCCTGGCTGCGGTCAGGTTGGGTTTGGTGGCGTTGGGTAAGAGACTATTTCCCGGAGTAGAGAACAAGATGGTTTGTGGGTTTCTTACGCCTGTCATAGTATCGGGCAAGTGCTGTAGGGTTCCCACTTAGCAAAACTAGCTGATGTTTAAGGCCTGAGATGGGGGAAGAGGCTCGATTGTTGTACCAGAGACTCCATCCCTGGGATCCCCATCTGGGTTTTGAGCAGGTCTCCTGAGCGTCCTGGCAGGGGGAGATGAGGATTCTGCAGAGGAAGTGGAGCTTAGTTTAAGAGCCATGTAGGAAAATCCACAGCTTAAAAAAAATCATCACTGGCTACCATTTCCTTCAAAACCACGCTCCCCCTGAGAGATCAAAACAAATGTCAAGTCTGTACCATTTCCATTTCTCACCTGACATCCTGAGCAATCTTTGAAGATCTTTTTCTTGCACCCAGGCTGCTGCTTTTGTGTCTGTTTCTTCATCTAAGTGGCAAAGTGAACTTTGCCACTTCAGAGTTTGGAGGTGGCTTTAGGGTCATCATCCTGGACATGTTCCTGCTTCTGCTCTGGCCACGTGCTGAAGATCTTGACCGAAGTCCAGTCCTGGAAGCTTCTCGAATGTGCTGGACATCTGCCGTCTTGTTTAGTTCATCATTTCCAAATTGTGTTCAAGGAATTTCGGTCAGTGGTGAGATACTCACGAACTTTCACTTGTTACAACTGAGGAGAAGGAGAGACCAGGTCAGCTTTCTTTACCTCCCATAACCAACCAGGTAAGATTTTATTCCATCTGGGAAGCACCTCTTAACATCGTCATTGCTCCCGGGAATAGAGTTTGGGAAATGGTGGTTTAAGGTGATGTAGAATTTATTCTTTGCCCTAACGATGAGAGTTGATCATGTGCTGATTTGCATGAACTAACTCCTTGAAACCTCACAAAAATCCTAGGAGGCAAGGGGCCGTTATTGAGTCTTCTGTCACATTGAGGGAAGTGGGACTCTCAGAGGTTGGTAACGTTCCCAAGGTCACATGGCAAGGGCACAGTAGAGCCAGGCTTTGGTCTGTGCCCACCCCACCCCAGGAGGTCTGCTGCACAACCCAAGCACATGGTCTTCCCCCTCTTCTGCCTACAAACGGGCCATCCCAACTCATTTCCACCTCATCCAACAACCTAGGTTCTGCTTAACAGGCTCCGGACACGAGGTTGAATGGCTGACTTGGGAATGCTATTAAAACAGGCCCCCAACGACATGTTCCTCCTTTGCTTCTCGAAGCTTCCCAAGATATACCAAGTGTCTTTTATCGCTGCATGCATTTGTTCATGTTCTCAGAAATAGCTAGGCCAAGTGAGGACAACATGCATGCTGCTGTAGAGACCTTGCATCTCCACAGTACCTGCAGCCCTGCCACTGTCCCCTGGCTGTTCGGCTTTGTCCTCAGGGACAGAGGCAGTGAGTGACATGAGGCTGTGTGGTGGCATCAACCTTACACCAGCTCCTTTCAACCCTTAAATGATCACAGTACATGTTAGATGTTAACTCTGGCTTTTGATGTGGCATCCTTTTTATTAGGCTGCAGGGAATGCAGCTTTTAATATCAGCATGTGTCTTACATGTATGTTTCGAGAGCACATTACGTGAGAAGGTGCTGGAAAGAAAAAAAGACACCGGCGATTTTAAATGCGTCCAAGTGCCTTTATGAGATGCAATCAACCATGTATTAATTCCCTCTATCCATCGTTAGTTGAGTGGTGACAATATATGCAAAAGAAAACGGAACCTGGGTAGTAAGGTGGTGAAGAGGTTTCATAAATTAGATTATTTGAGTATATGATTCCTCAGACAGAAAGATATTGTCCAAAGGGCTCTTTAATCATTATTCGCTTCCTCTGGCGCACGAGAGAATAGTGTCAGGGCCACGAGAGCACTTCACTGAAGCTGAATTAAAAGGATGACTCGCCCTGAGGCTGTGTCCACACTGGCTGCAGTAGACTGCGGGGAAGGCCTTGCTACCCCCCAGTGCCAGGTAGGGACTTTCAAAGGGAAGCGGTGTTTGCTGGTGTGGTCAGTGCCCAGTAGTGACTGGGCGGTTGTCCTGAGCATTCTCCCTCTGCAGGCGCCCGAGCTGCCCTGAGTCCCAGAGTGTCTCTTTGCTAAGGAGGTGTGTTCTGGCCATGGGAGCTAACATAACTGTGTCTGCCTAACATTTAGCCTGAAAAAGCCCAACCATCCAAGACAATTTTCCAATTTTAAAAACATCTGAGTCCTAAGAATAAAACTCGAAGAAAACAGTAACAAACAAGAACACCCTGATTTCTAGTCCCTGGATTCCTCCTATAGGTGACTTACTGCTCGTGTTTGCTTAAATGCAAATGCATTGGTGACAGAGCGCCACGCTGGGGTGCCTGGGCTTTCTTCCCTGGAATATTTGAAGACTATACCCACCTTTTCTGATGGGCTTCTGGAATGATGTGAAGAAAAGCTGAACTGAGAAGTTTTCTTTAAGGGGCTGCGATAAGACCATCATCATGTCATGAAGGGGCGGCGTGCCTGAGACCCTTCAGAGCAGGGCAGAAAAGGGAAAAGTAACTTTGGTACCTTTAAAAATCAGAATGGACCCCATGGGAAAAACTCTGGTACCCTTTTTGGACTCCTTTGAACTTAATGCCTGTTTACTATTTAGAGTTTTGATTATGAATCATGGGGGATGGAAGCCGGGGGCCCTGTGCTCTTTCCCATAATCTTTCCAGGGCTCAGCCTCTCCTAGGGTTCTTCTGACACTGGAAGAAGCTGGCAGAGGCCTCCTTGCCCTGTGATCCCCACCAGAACCCTATCCTGCTGTTTCGTTTGTGAGGGGCCTCTGGACACAGCTGGCCAGCCCCTACTGCTCACTGAAAGAGGGGGAGAGTGAAAAAGTTTCGGTGTTTAGATGCAGGTAAACTGTGATCCAGACTTACCGTATGGTTGTCGTAATTACCAAAAGGCTCCCTTGCACCGAGTGCCTTGGGGTAGAGGACTTAAGCAGAGAGAGGCCTTTGTCCATCCTGCCTGAGCGGGGTGGGCGGGGCTGCACAGCTGCCAACATCTGAGCCCCGCGATGTGTGCCAGTGTGGCGGGGACTTTAGCTGCATCTTTGCCCTTTTTAGGTGGCTCAGACAGCAGTCTATTCACATCTGGCATTAATGGTAACATAGAATTAACATTAAAAAAAGAATCTTGATGCATCGGGGGGTATAATGCGAAATGAAATACATCGATCGGAGAAAGACAAATGCCATATGATTTCATGCATATGTGGAATTTAAGAAATAAAACAAATGAATAGACAAAGAAAAAAAATCCAGACTCTTAAATCCAGAGAACAAACTGGTGGTTGCCAGAGGGGCGGTGGGTGGGGGGATGGGGGAAATAGGTGAAGGGGATTAAGAAAACACTGATGGAGACAATCGCTGAGTGATGGATAGAAACGCTGAATCACTCTGTTATACACCTGAAACTAACATAACACCGTATGTTATTTATACTTTAATAACAACAACGACAACAAAGTCTGATCAGTGACAGAAAAGTAGGAACAACAAAACACCTGGAGATTTTACTTATTGTAACTGAATGTTTCCTCTCCATCTGTGTTCCAGGCTTTCGGTTGCCATGTTTACTGACCCTACCCATAGGGGACATTTATAGAAATCCTCACTCCCCACTGGTGTTCATCCCTGTGATGAACTATTTTAGCCAGACAGGTGAGGTGTTAACCTATCTTACTTATTAAAAAGGATCATCCCTGCCGACATACGGGGTAAATGGGTGTTGGATGAGGAGGGGCAGGAACCAACATCCACTTTTGCCACCTGCCCTGCCCACAGCTTCTCTGCTGATGTTCTGTGATCCTCGGCCTCTCCTTAGAAACCAACATTCTTTTTCTCCATGTTCATAACGAATACACGCTCACTATAAAAACTTTAGAACGCTCACATAAAGAAAATTATAAAATTAAAATCATCTGTCATCTCAGTATTCGGAGATGGGAACTTGACCTTTTGAAGTACATCATTCCATTGTTTCCTAGGCACAGACGTAGATGCATATCCACATGTAGATTTCTGTTTAGAAATGGATCACAGTTTATATTCAGTTCTAGAATGTGGACTTTTCATTTAATATATCAATGGCTTCCCTTGCTATGTTCAAATTCTTTTATAATATATATTATATATTCACTTACTACGTGATAACTAGGATTCTGGTCACAAAATCCTGATAATTACAACATCATTATTTCATGGTTAATAGTTGTCTATTATGTGAAAATTCCCTTCTTGTTGGGCATTTTTGTTATATAATAAACTAAATTTTTTTGATTTCGATCAGAGGTGGACTATTTAAAAGTATTCATTGGACCCTTGCATTTCTAGTTTTTGAACTCGTTTTTTATTTGACAAGTCTTTTCCCATTTGATTTGTAAAAGCTGTTAATGCATTACAAGTACATATGTTTTTTTAATTTTAGAGAGAGAAAGTGTGAGCGGGGAAGAGGGGTGGAGGGAGAGAAAGCCTGATGCTCAGTGCGGAGCCTGATGTGGGGCTTGATCCCACAACCCCAGGATCATGATCTGAGCTGCAATCAAGAGTTGGACACTCAACTGACTGAGCCACCCAAGCACCACACAAGTAAAATAAATAAATAAATACAATTATTATTCATGTTGCAATATGTTTTATTTAATGTGATTGAAACTTTGTTATCATCAAATATAGCACACATGTAGAGAAGTACACCGTGTAGAAACACGAAGCTCAGTGATGATCCCATGTAACTACCATCCGAGCCGGTGATCGGAAACCTTCCCAGGCTTCTCCCTGCTCACTACCTCCTCGTGTCCAACAAAAGCAAAGCAAAGCAAAGCAAAACGTTATACCAAGTTCTACAGCATGAAGTTCCTTGTCTTGTTTTACAGTTTACCACTCAAGCATGTATCCCTAAGCACCTTTAGTTTTGTTAGGTTTTCGACCTTTATATAATGAGAACACACACTGTATTCTTTTGAGTGTTGTTGAGTTTGTAGATGTAGGTCCTTCCCTTCCGTCGCTCTGGATGGTTTTTTTTTTTTTTTTGACTATGCCACAATGGACATGTCCATTATTCTGCCGATGGACATTTAGATAATTTCCAGTTTTTGGTGCAATGGCTAATGTGGCCATCAGTATGCTTGTATGTGTCTCTTGGTGCACATACGTGTGCATTTCTTTGGGGTATATAAAAGGGTGCAATAGCATGGGTGAATTCAGCTTGGGTATATAGTGTCTTAACGTTTTTCCAAAATGGTTGTGCAGTTTATACCCCACTCAGAGTATGTAAGTGTTCTTGTTGCTCCATATCCCTGTCAAAACGTAGTATTTTTAGAAAGTTTTTATATTCTGGTCATTGAGGTGTGTGTCTAGTGGTATCTCCCTTGAGGTTTTAACTAGCATCTCCTAGATGACTGATGAGGTTGGGCATCTTTTCACATGTTTATTGGCCATTTGGATAGCCTCTGTTGTAAGGTCATGTCTATTCTGGCTTACCTTTTTCTGATGGCTCTGTGCTTTGGTTAAGAGTTTTTTGTTAGTTTCATGTATGACAGGTACTTCTCAGGATCTATTCTTTTTCCCACTCTTGTTTTGGTGTATTTTGATGAATCTCTTGGTTTTAATGTAGTAAAGTCTACCTTGGGGTCCTAAAGACACTCTCCTATATTGTTTTTCCTCAGCTGTATGAGCTTGCGTTTTATCTGGAGCCACAATCCTCTGGGGAGTTGCTTTCTGTGGATTGTATGAGAGAGGCATTACTTGTTTTCTTAATAAATATCTCGTGGTTGCATGCCATCTCCCTATGGCTCTGCAGTACTATTTTCCCATAAAACAACAGTTTCTAAATGCCTGGATCCATGTATGTTCTTTATTTTGTTCTCTTGCTTAATTGATCTGTCCTTGAACCAAGGCCTTGCTGTTTCAGTGAGTGTAGCTTTATTATAATATCTTGATATCCAGTAGAACACTTTTTTCTTCCCTTTATTCTTTAAGACTGTCTTCACTATTTGCATTTTCAAATACATTTTGGGATTAGAATGATGGGCAGAATCCTAAAATGGCCCTAAGATCTTGCTTGTGATATTCGTACCCTTATACAATCTCCTCTCCTTGACTGTGGTCAATAAAATATGGCAAAGGTGATGGAATGTCACCCCGTTGATTAGGAAATGCATACACACATTACATGGTATTTTTAAAAATGCTTATTTATGTTTAATAGAGAGTGCACACATGAGTGGGGGAGGAGCAGTGAGAGCAGACAGGGAGAGAATCCCAAGTAGGCTCCACACTGTCAGCACAGAGCCTGACGAGGTCCTTGATCTCACAAACTGTGAGATCATGATCTGAGCCGAAATCAAGAGTTGGATGCTTAATCAACTGAGCCACACAGGCACCTCCAGTCTTGCTAGCGAAAGTAGACAGACTCTTCTCTTGCCCTTGAAGAAACAAGCTGCTATTATATGAACTTACTATGGAGAAGAACATGTGGCAGGAAAGTAGGCATACTCTAGGGACTCAGCTCAATCCTTCAACTGCAAGGAACTGAATCCCACCAATAACCATATGAGCTTGGAAGAGAACGCTGATCTCCTGAAGAAGACACATCCCGGCCAGCATTTTGACTGGATCCTTGTGAGACCCTGAACAAAGACCCAGCCAACTTGTGCCTGGACTCCTTATTTACATAAAATGTGAGATAATGAGCCTGTGCTTTGTAAAGGCTCTGATTATGGGTATCTTGTTTCATGGTGATAGAAAATGAATAAAACCAGCTTGTCCAACTTCTCTTCTCTTTTAAAAAATTTTTTAAAAGTTTTTTTAAGTTTTTTAATTTTTGAGAGACAAGGAGAGACAGCGTGAGCAGGGGAGGGTCAGAAAGAGCGGGAGATACAGAATCTGAAGCAGGCTCCAGGCTCTGAGCTAGCTGTCAGCACAGAGCCCAATGTGGGGCTTGAACCCATGAACCACGAGATCATGATCTGAGCCGAAGCCGGATGCTTAACCAACTGAGCCACCCAGGCACCCCATCCAACTTCTAAAACAACAGAAAGACTAACATGGTTGGAATTTTTATTGGGATTGCCCTTAGATATATAATTTGGGGGGAAACTGACATTTCTCAAAAGTGGAATTTCTAATCTATGAACATGAAATATCTCCAGCTCTTGTAAATTTTTATCACCAATAACTTCTTATATAGAGCTCTTCACCTTTTTGTTAGATTTATTATGTATGATATCTGCTTTTATTGAGGTTTGTTGTAAAGATGTTTATTAATTTTGTTTTATCTTTGTGACTTAGAAATAAAAAAGCAACATTTTTTTTATCTTGAATGTAACAGTGTTGTTAAATTCATGGATAGATTTTTACCAATTTGCAGATTCTTTTGGATTTTCTATATCCACAACTATTCACTTACTTTTCAACTCATGTATTTTTTATTCCTCTTTCTTGACTTATTGTCAGTTTCAAAAGCAAACTTTACAGTGTTCTGTCTGTGAAAGCTGGTTCTTCCACTCCATCTTGCTGAGTTGTGGGCGGTGATCTTTGATTGCTCTCTGGGCCTCCACTTCCCACTGGTCATGGCTTAGTAATTCTTCACTATTTTGTTAGCTTTGTGTTTCCTTAGTTAGTTTTCAATTTTTAATACACTACCTAGTTTTCCTTGTTGCTGGAGAGACTGTAGAACAAATAATCTATTCTACCGTTATCAAAAGTGGAAGTGTCACAATAATTTTAAAAAATGTTTCACACCCTATTGAGGTATACATTTATATACTGTAGTATCTGGAGATTGTAAGTGTACAATTCCAATGAGTTTTAGTAAATATGCAGACTTGTGCAACAATAATCACAGTCTAGGGGATGCCTGGGTGGTTCAGTCGGTTGAGAGTCTGACTTCAGCTCAGGTCATGATCTCATGGTTCATGGGTTCCAGCCCTGCATTGGGCTCTGTGCTGATAGCTCAGGGCCTGGAGCCTGTTTCGGATTCTGTATCTTCCTCTCTGTCTGCCTCTCTCCACCTCCTCCTCTCTCTCTCTTTCTTTCTCTCTCTCTCTCTCTCACACACAAATAAAAATAAAACATTAATAAAATAATCACAATCGGTTTTAGAACATTTCCATCATGCATGACTATTTACAATCAATCCTCATTCCCAGCTTGCAGTCCCAGATGACCACTGACGCACTACCTAGCACATAGATTTACATTTTCTATAAGGCCCATTTATAAAGAATCATACAATAGGCAGTCTCTTTGTCTGGTGTCTTTCATCTCACTATAATGATATTGAGGACCATTTATGTTGTTCCACGTAATGGTTGGTAGTTTTCAGGGTCCAAGTTTTGTAGTAATAGTTCTGTAGTTCCAGTGTGCAAATCTTGCCCTTCTTGTGCTAAGTACTTGTGATAATATTACGAATGAAAGTTTTTAAAAATTTTATTTTTGGATTGTTTATTGCCAGTATATGTAATACAATTGATTTTGTATATTGATCCTGTATTCTGGGACTTTGGTGAATATTTTATTAGTTCTAGTAGCTTTTAATGTTCTCCAGAAAGAGATTTACTTCTCTCTTTCCAACCTATATGCATTTAATTTTCTTTTCTTGCTTTATTGCATTGGTTAGTCTGCTGCAGTGGTGAATAGAAGATGTAACAGTAGACCTCTTTGCCTTATTCTGGTTCTTAGGGGGAAATCGTGAAGTTTTTTATCACTCATTATGACATCAGCTATAGGTTTTCATAGATGCCCTTTATTGGGATTAAGGAGGTTTCCTTCTATTCCTGGCTTACTGATAGTGATTATCATACATGAATGTGAATTTTGTCAAATTGAGAAAATTGTGTGGGTTTTTGTTCCTTTTTTCTATTAATATTGATTTTCAGATGTTAAACCAATCTTATGTTCCTGGGATAAATACCACTCGAAATGTTATATAATAATCCTTTAAAAATTAGCTGGGTTAATCAAGGATTAATTAATATTAATTAGTTTTCACCAAGAGTTTTTTCCTACTTTTTAGTAATACTGGTCTTTAGGTTTTTTTCTTGTGATTTTTTTTTCTGACTTTGTTATCAACGTAATACTGGCCTCAAAGAATGAGTTAGAAATGTTTCCTTCTCCTGTATTTTCTGCAAGATTTTGTGTTTGTTAATCTTTTTAAAGAACCAGCTTTTTATTCCATTGATTTTAAAAATATTTTTCTGTTTTCCTTTTCCTTGATTTCTGCTCTAATACTTATTATTTTCTTTCTTTTTGCTTTGGGTTTAGTTTGCTCTTCTTGTCTAGTTTCTTAAGATGGAAACTGACTATTTGAGGTCTTTCTTCTCTTTGTTGTGAACTTTTCATGCTATGAATTTACCACTATGTGTTTATTACTTGCATTCTACACATTTTCATAACTTTACGGAAACATGATTGACATGTAATAAGCTGCACGTATTTAAAACATGCAATTTGATATTTTGTCATGTGTATAAATATCCAAGAATCACATTCAAGATAATAAGCATTTCTGTCACCTTCAAAAATTTAGTGGTCCTTTGTAATCCACCCACTCTTCCTTGTTGCTTCCAATTTTCTGTCTCATTATTCTGTTACTTAGAGTGAATTATTGAAATCTCTCACTGTAATTATTGAATTCTCTAGTTCTTCTTTCAGTTCTATCAGGTTTTTCTTCTTGTGTTTGGGGGCTCCATTATTAGATCCATACACATTTACAACTTTTATACCTTCCTGATGTATTAAGGCATTTTTATCATTATGAAATATCTCTTTTTCTCTAGAAACATATCCTTCAAAGAGATTTTGCTTGAATTAACATAGTCACTTTAATTGTATTGTTTCCATTTTATACCTTTCTCTGTTCTTTTACTTTGATATATTTGTAACTTTGAGTCTAAAGTATGTCTATTATAGATAGAATATAATAAAATTTTGCTTTAAAAATCCAATCTGATAATATTTGCCTTTTGTTTAGAATTTAGTTCTTTCATATTAATATGATTATTGTTACGGTTGGATTTACCTCTGCCATTTGCTCTTACTTTTCAGAGTGTCTCATACATATTTTTAATCCCCACTCTATTGCATTATTTTGTGTTAAGTTAGCATTTTACTGTATCATTTTTATTCCTCTGATTTTTTTAAACTACGTATTTTTTCAATAGTGGTTGCTCTATGGTTTTAAAATACACGTATTGAGGTATCACAGTTTATTTTAGGCGAATACTGGCCTAATTAAAGTAAACTGTAGCTATTTTGCTTCAGTATTGCTTCATTTCCTCCCCATCCTTTGTAACATTATTGTCATATATATTATGACTATATGTCTTATAAGCCAATGACACAATTTTATAATTACTCTTGTAATCTTATATTTTTGAAGAAATTAAGAAATAACACATTTAAACAGCTTCTATGTTTACCCACATATTTGTTATTTCTGGATTCTGCGTTTCTTCCCATAGATTTGAATTACTATCTGAGGTCATTGCCTTTCATCTTAAACTTCTTTTGGTATTTTGGCATGTCAGCTACCTAAAAATTTCTTAGTGTTTATCTAAGAATACATTTAGTTTGCTTTTACTTTTGAAGTGTTATTTTGCTGGATATAGAATTCATGATTAACAGCTTCCCCCCAGCACTTTGAATATGTCATTGTACCTCCTCTGGCTTCCACTGTGTTGGAGTCAAAGTTAGCTGTTCTTCAATTTGTTACTCTTCTCTATGTGAAGAGTCATTTTACTCTGGATACTTTCAAGATTTTTTGTTTTTCAAACCGGTTTAATACAATATATTTATCCTATGTTTGGTATAAGCTTCTTGCATCGGTACATTGATCTTTTTCACCAAATTTAGGAACTTTGGGCTTTTGGGGAACCTTTTGGAACTTATTTCTTTGAATATTCTTTATTCTGTATCTTTCTCTTCTCAAGTTTTGAATTCCCACTATATGAGTGTTGGCATGCTTGATGTCCTACAAGTCTTTGAGATGGTCATCGTGGGGGGCACTTGTGGGGAGAAGCACTGGGTGTTATATGGAAACCAATTTGACAATAAACTATTATAAAAAATAAAAATAAAAAATAAAATTTTTTGTTCTTCATGTTGGATAGGTTCTATTTTGCTATTTTCAAGTTTACTGATTTTTTTTTTATTTTGACATCTCAGATGTGATGTTGAGCCCATTTAGTGAATATTCATTTTGATTATTATATTTTTCACTATAGGATTTTCTTTTATTTTCATTTTATTATTTAAAAAATTTTTATATTCTCTCTTTTGGTTCTTGGTTTGAGACATTGTGTTTTCCTTTAATTCATTGAAACAAATTTTTATTGAGATGATATTCACATACACAAAATTAACTATTTTAAAGTATACAATTCAATACCATTTAGTTACATTCACAATGTTATTCTAAAACATTTCATCACTCCAAAAAGAAATTTTGTACCCATTAAATGGTTGCTTCTAATTTCCCCTTCCCCTAGTCCATGGCAACCACCAATATGTATTATGTTTCTATTAATTTACCTATTCTGGGAATTTCATGTAAATGTAATCATATGCAATATTTTATGTCTGGTTTCTTTCACTGAGCATAATGCTTTTGAGATTCATCAATATTGTATTTCATTTCTCTTTGTGCCTGAGTGATATTTCATTATCTCTCACAGTTTGTTTAGTTGTTTAGCCATTCATTGATGGATATTTGGGGGCTTTCCAACTTTTTATTATAACTCTAACCATGCATGTCCACGTGTTTGTTTACGTATGTGTTTTCAAGTCTCTGGAGTATATTCCTAAGAGTGGAAAATGCTGGGTCACATGGTAATTCTAGATGTAGCCTTTTGGGGAATCAACAACTATTTTCCACAGTGGTTGTACCATATCACATTACCACCAGCAACATACGAGGATTCTAATTGCTCTATATCCTTGTCAATTCTTCTTATTTTCTATATGAAATGTGAGTGTTACCTCACTGTAGTTTTGATTTGCATTTCTTTCATAACTAATGCTGTTGAGCCTCTTTTCATAAACGTGTTGGATCTTTGTATATTTTCTTTGCAAAAATACATATTCAAGTAGTTTGCCCATTTTTAAATTTGGTGTTAGTCTTTTTGCTGTTGAGTTGTAAGAGTTCTTTATATATTCTGACTTCTAGAATATTATTAGATATATGATTTGCAAATATTTCCCCCCATTTTGTAGATTGTCTTTTTACTTTCTTGATACTCTGTTTAATTTTTATGAAGTCCAATTATTTATTTTCTTTCTGGGGGAGAGCACAAATGCAGCTCCTCACCACCCCAAATTATGCAGTTAAGTTTCCCACCTTTGGGACAGTTATGGGGTCAGCATATTTGAATGCAATAGGTAAGCCTTGCCCTGGAAAATCCACTTTCCTGATCATGGTATCTGTACTGCCAGGTAGCTGGATCTATCTATTTTTTTTCTTTTGTTACTCATGCTTTTGGTGTCTTATCTGAGAATTCAAGATCATAAGGTCCAAGATCATGAAGATTTGCACCTGTGTTTTCTTCTAAGATTTTTATGGTTTTGTTCTTATTTTTAGGTTGCTGGTCCGTTTTTGAGTTAATATTTGCATACGGTGTGAAACAGGGATTTTCCTTTAATTCTTGAAACATAGTGTTCTTTAATTCTTTCAACATATTTATTATAATAGCTGATTTGAGTCTCTGCTAAATCTAAATCCAACATCTGGGCCAACTCAGCATTAGTTTATAATGATTCCTTTTTACTCTGAGTATAGTTCATACTTTCCTATTTCTTAACATGTCTTGTGTTCTTTTGATTGAAAACTGGACGTTGAAAAAATATATTATAGCAACTCTGGATTGGAGTTTTTCTCCTGAAGGTATTTTTCTTTAATAACTTGCTTAAACTTAGTTGGTAGAATCTGTCTTCTAAGCATGTGTAGCTAGATGTACCTGCTTAGTTTTTAAATTCTTTATTTTTAATGTTTATTCATTTTTTGAGAGGTGTGGGGGAGGGAAAGAGAGAGAGGAGGCATAGAATCTGAAGCAGGCTCCAGGCTCTGAGCTGTCAGCACAAAGCCTGATGTGGGACTCGAACTCATGAACCACAAGACCATGACTGGAGCGGAAGTCAGACGCTTAACCAACTGAGCCACCCAGGCACACTGGTTTTTAAGTTCTTATTTTTGTGTGTTAGCTTGGCTTCCTAAGAGTAGCCACTGTATCTACATAGGCTTGTAGCCAGACAATGATTGGGAAGATGCTGTGCTCACGTGTCTTGGGCTCTTCCATGCGCCACACTCTGCTGACTGATTTGTACTGAGGTTGGGGAGTGTATTTCATGTCTAGGCAGTTTCCAGCTTTGTATTAAGGTTTAGTTTTCATTTCTTCCGGGCTCTCTTGAGTCTTTCCCGCACATGCCAGTGGTTCCTCAGGCAGCCATGGATGTGTGGGTAGCTTATTTAGCTCTTCCAGTATCTTCTCCATTAAATTTTTGGCATTTCACCCCTCATCTCAAGTGGGGCTGCAAGCTTACATGAACAAATCTGGTTTTTTTCCCATTAATTTCCTTCTGAGTTTGCGCTTACATTTTTTTAATGTTTATTTACTTATTTTGTGTGTGTGTGTGAGAGAGAGAGAGAGAGAGAGAGAGAGAGCAAGAGCAAGCAGCAGAGGGAAAGAGAGAGAAAGGGAGAGAGAAAGAATCCCAGATAGGCTCACAGAGCCCAATGCTGAGCTCGAACCCACAGACCAAGAGATCATGACCTGAGCTGAAATCAAGCGTTGGACACTCAATCAACTGAGCCTCCCAGCAGCCCCCTGAGTTTGCATTTTACTCACAGTACACCAGGTAGAAGTTTGCCTTCCACTCCAAAACAGGTCAGCCCCCTTTGTCAGTAGGGACAATGGTTTTCACAGTCAGCTTTGTCCTGACAAAATTACAGTGCTGACTGATGTGGGAATGTAGACAGGGGAAACCCTAGGAAGAAAGCCACAGACTTCCGCTGACTCAAAGTTCTAGCAGGTTTTCATGAAGAACCCCTTCCAATTAGTCATTTACCTTTGGTCAGCTCCCAGAATCCTTAGCTGTTTGTATGTGATGACTTCATCCCGTTTTGTATTTGTTTTATGGGGAAAGAGGCTGCTGATCTTTCTTCTCCATCGCGGCTGGAAATCCTGCCACAACTGTTACTTGTATGATTGACTTGCTCACTTTCACATGGTCAAATATATCAGTGTTTTCTCTAGTGCCGTACTTAGGATTTACTCATCCCAAGATTACATTGTAATTAACAGAAATTTTATTCTACAATATTTTGGCTTAATTTTCTGTTCAAATTTTTAGTCCTTCAAAGATATTTCTTTCTTCGTAAAGAAGTAGGGCTGTAGCTTATTTTTCTCTTTGTTGTTAGTTAGCAGTCCCATCCAATTTTAAAAATAATCTCTTTTATTCTGCTGACTTGAAAAACAACTGTTTGAATATTTGAACGATATGTTTGCTTACTTGACTTTTCATTCCATTCCATTGGTTCTGTTTTGAGTCTTCTCTGAAAGTGCCACAGGTTTTTTTTTTTTTAATTTTTAATGTTTATTTTATTTTCGAGACAGAGAGAGACAGAGCATGTGTGGGGGAGGGCTAGAGAGAGAGGGAGACACAGAATCTGAAGCAGGCTTCAGGCTCTGAGCTGTCAGCAGAGCCCCATGTGGGGCTCGAATTCAGAAGCCGTGAGATCATGACCTGAGCTGAAATCGGACACTTCACCGAATGAGCCACCCAGGTGCCCTGATAGTGCCACAGGTTTAATTATTATATCTTTAGAATAGATTCTAACATAAAGTGTGACAAGATTCTCCCTCCTGCCTCCTGTATTTCTGGTCGTACAATGGATTCACATTTTTCACACTATAAAATTAACGTGCATTCATCCATGCACCGTCCTAACACGCCTTCATTCACGCACCTGCCCATTCTTTCATCACACAGTTGGTTTTTGAGCTTGTGCTGCAGAAGACATCTGCCAGGGTACCAGGCAGCGCAGGGACCAGGGATGCGACAGTGAGCCACCACGGCAGGGGGTCTGCCTTGCTGGAACCTGCCTTCTAGGTTGGAGCCGGGGAAACGAAGTCAACGGACAAGTTAATAAAATAACTGAACATCACAACCCTGACTACGCAGCAAACATTCAAGGTGGTGCGGTTGAGGTGGCAAGGGGAGCCTGTGCTCGCTGGGGTGGTTGGAGGGTCAAAGTCCGCAAGGCAGGCAGCAGCCACGCATAGGAGCTAAGCGTTGATTTTTGCTTCCGAATACTTGTCCGTTTGTCCCAACACCATTCATCCTAAACTTTATCATTTTCCCATGAGGGTGAGAGCCAATAGTCCGAGCACGAGAATGTCATGTGCGTGTCTCACGCTGCCATAGAAGAGAAGCCAAGGAGCTGGAGGAAAACCTGTGGGGCGTGCACCTGGTGTGTGGGAGGGCATGCCAGGGGGCAGGAGGTCAGCAGGCGACAGGTCTTGCCGGGCCTTGTGGACCAGAGAGGGAAGTCTGGAGTGCATTCCTAGTGCAGTGGGAAGCCCCTTAAGGTTGGTCTGCAGGACAGTGATGCCTTGTGTTTCTAGAATCCCTCTCCTGCGGTGGGGTCGAGCAAAGGCTTCGGGAGCCAGAGCAGGGAGGGCAGAACACGAGTTAGCGTTTGTGTGGTTGTGAATGGCTGGTGCTGGTGGTGGTGATCCAAACAGGAGGGGGGCTGGGGTGGCGGCCAGGGGCTGGGTAGCGGGTCCCGCTGCTGAGCCAGACGTGGGGCAGATGGGAAGGCAGGTGACAAGCCTGGGGATAGTTCTGTCTTCCTGCGGATTCTGGAAATGAGCCGTTAGCTGTAAACTGGAAAAGGCCAGAGGAGGAACTGCTGCCTGTTTTGCAGGCAGCTTCCACCCTGAGGTTGGAGCATAAGCTGCGTCTTGGGGATGACTGACACGGGGATGTGGCACACTTCACTGACGACCCCGCGGTGTGGATGGGGAGGGAGTGACTCTGAGGCTCTCAGGAGACAGCATGCACCAGGACTGGGAAGGGCCTTGACTGCAACCGAAAAGCCCATTGGTGTGAGAGGAAGACGTAAACAATTGACAGAATGTTATGGGCTGCACAGAAATGTCAGGGTATTAAAGTGGGTGTCTGAGAAAACAGAAAGTTGCAATCTGAAATGATGAATAAGCTACTGACAGTTGTCGCAGAATGTGTGAGA
Source organism: Mungos mungo (assembly GCA_004023785.1). NCBI lineage: Eukaryota > Metazoa > Chordata > Mammalia > Carnivora > Herpestidae > Mungos > Mungos mungo. The sequence goes on along the minus strand of PISW01001533.1, from coordinate 21,670 downwards.
GCATGTGTGAGTAGCGGGGAGGCAGAGCTGAGCTCTGGGCGGCAGGCAGTGGTGGCCGTGGCGCCCAGCCAGGCCCTTCCGCGGCCCGGGACGGGGCGAGATGCTTGCCCACGGTGCCCTGTTGTGAGGCTGCCACCTTTCCGGTCATGTTATTGAGCTTTGCTTCCTGGCTGGAGTGGGAATTCCATCAGGGCAGCATGCCAGGTGGCCCCGAGATTTCTGCTCCGTAGGGGTGTGTGTGTGTGTGTGTGTGTGTGTGTGTATGCGTGTGCGCTCTGTATAACCCGTCCCCATGAATGTGGGTGAGACGTGTCAATGTGGTGTGCTGCATGGAAAAGGTGAATGGATTTTGCAGGTGTAACTCAGGTCCCACATGACTTGGTTGGGAGTTAATCAAAACGGAGATTATCCTGGATGGGCCTGACCTAATCAGGCAAATCCTATTAAAGAGGGTCTAGAAGTCAGAGACTTGAGGCAGTGGAGAAGCTTTCATGTTGATCTTGAAGAAGCAAACTGCTGTGTTGCGCAGACGGGCCACGGGCAGGGACCTGTGTAGTGGCCTCTAGGTGCTGAGGGCCTGAGTCCTACAACCACAAGGAACTAGGTTTCTGCCAACACCCAGTGATCTTGGAAGAGGACCTTGGGCCTCAGTGGAGATCATAACCCTAGCCAACACCTTGACTGCGGCCAGTGAGACGCTCAACAGAAAACTCAACTGAACCACGCCCAGAGTCCTGACTCCGGGTTACTTTGAGATACTAAATGGGTGTTTTAATCTGCTTACCCGGATTTACCCAGATTTAGGGTTTACCCAGGCAGTGACTACCTTGTCTTGTTCGTTGCCAGGCCCTAGAAGCAGGTAGATGGGCTGGCCCACAGCAGATATTCAATACATGCTTGTTTGATGAGTAGGTAAATGGACAGATGATGGATAAATGGGGGCTGGTGTGTCCTCTCACTGACGGGGTGGGGGCTTGTGTGTGTCCCTGGTGATACTGGGGGTTCTAGCTGCCTGTGAGCTCAGCGGGAGGCTTGCCACAGCGGCGTTCCTAACACACACCAGTATGTCCTGAGGTGCATCTGCGCAGGTCCAGAGTAAGGAAGGGTGACCTCTCCTGTCAGGGTCGCAGTGTGTACGGGTGCAGTGGGGCCCTGAGTCTGCGTGCGAGGATTTACACGGCCCGGGGTAATCGGGGGCATCATGAGAGGTGTGCCAGGCTGGCCTAGGGCACGGAGACTTCATCTCAAGGTGCTGAAGGGGTGGGGACATGGCAGTGGCCCTGGGCTGGGCTGGGCTGGGAGAGCCGGCCTCCCAATAGGAATCTCATATATGGGGACAGGATACCAGTCCTGAGTCTGCCAGGAGCTGTTAAAATCTCTTGATGGTGGCGCCTGGGTGGCTCAGTCGGTTGAGCGTCCAACTTCAGCTCAGGTCATGATCTCACGGTTCGTGGGTTTGAGCCCCGAGTCGGGCTCTATGCTACAGCTCAGAGCCTGGAGCTGCTTCGGGTTCTGTGTCTCCCTCTCTCTCTACCCCTTCCCTGATCACACTGTCTCTCTCTCTGTCTCTCAAAAAATAAATAAATGTTAAAAAAAAAAAAGAGTCCAACTCTTGATTTTGGCTCAGGTCATGGTCTCTCAGTTCTTGGGACTGAGCTGCACTTCAGGCTCCTGACTGAGAGCAAGGGAGCCTGCTTGGGATTCGCTCTCTCCCTCTTTCTCTGCTCCTCTCTGCCCCTTGGAAATAAATATTAAACTTAAAAAAATTTTTTTTTGATGGCTTCTCCACGCCTTGGAAAAACCTCACTCCTTCTACATGTATCTGTCAGGCCTGACATGCCCCTACCTGGCCTTTGGTCCTGGCCTCATTTTCTCCCCTTGGCCCCCGCCTTCATTCCGCTCTGGCCACCCTGGCCTTTCTCTGTGTCCCCCGACACGCTGGCTTCCTCCCTGCCTGGCTCTTCCGTTGGCCTGGCTGCTGCCCTCTGGCTCATCTCTGAGGTGGCTCCTTTCACCTCAGCTCCCCAGAGAGGCCTTAAAAAATTTTTTTTAAATGTTTTATTTATGTTTGAGCGAGAGAGAGTGAGAGAGACAGAGTGCCAGCAGAAGAGGGGCAGGGAGAGAGGGAGACAGAATCTGAAGCAGGCTCCAGGCTCTGAGCTGTCAGCACAGAACCTGACATGGGGCTCGAGCCCACCAACTGTGAGATCATGACCTGAGCCGAAGTCGGACGCTTAACTGACTGAGCCACCCAGGCGCCCCAGAGAGGCCTTTTTAGACTCTTGTTGGAAGGCACTGCTGCCCACGAAGGCATTATTACAGTAACTGTTTTGTCTCCTGCACGACAGTTGTCACCGGCTGACGGGATCCGGCTTACTCATGATGTGCTCACTTGTCGGCTGTGTCAGCGGCTCGGCTGTAAGCTGTGAGCCCGCCGTGCCCGCTGCGGTGCCCCGGCAGCTTCGCACCGAGTGCTTGGTACCCTGCAGGGGCTCACACAGCTCTGCACAGTGAGGTTGTTTTACCTTTTGTCTTCGTTTCCCTGCATCTAAACAGCTTGGCTTGTCCTAGACGGTCTCAAAGAGAGAACTCTTCTGTGGATGTTTTCTTTTTTTAAAGTTTATTTATTTACTTTGAGAGAGGGGTGCCTGGGTGGCTCAGTCAATTAAGCATCCGACTTCGTCTCAGGTCCTGATTTTGATGGTTAGTGAGTTTGAACCCCACGTTGGGCTCTCTGCTGACAGCTCAGCTGTCAGAGCCTGGAGCCTGCTTCGGATTCTGTGTCTCCCCACATCTCCCTGCCCCTCCCTCACTTGTACTCTGTCTCTTTCTGTCTCTCAAAAATAAATCAATATTGAAAAAAATTATTTAGAGAGAGAGAGTGTGAGCGAGCCTACAGGGGAGGGGCAGAGAGAGAGGAAGAGAGAGAGAATTCCAGGAGGCTCCCTGCTGTTAGCGTGGAGCCCGATCACATGAACCATGAGATCATGACCTGAGCTGAAATCTAGAGCTAGATGCTTAACCAACCGAGCCACCCAGACACCCTGGACACATTTTCAAAAGTGGACTGTGGCCATCATTTTAGAGAAGAAGCTGGAATGAAGCTTGGTAAGGGGCAGTGAATGGCACATTTAGCAGCCGGGCAGGGGCTGAGTATCCCCAGGGCACCGGGTACCAGCCCCTGTGCCCTTGACCTGCAGAGATCACAGCTCTCGTTGGGGGCGCGGGGCGCGGGGCAACCATCTCGAATCCCTGAGGCTGGCCACCTTCGTGTGAAACATCTCATTTTCTCAGAGAGCTGAACACGGTTGCTAGTAGTATTTAACACTGTATCGTTATAGGACATCTGACAGTTTGGATGGTACTGGGAGTTTATTACACAGGAATTTAATTTAACAAAAGGAGGAGCTCCAGGGTGGCTCAGTCGGTTAAGTGTCCGACTCCAGCTTAGGTCATAATCTCATGTCCGTGGGTTTCGAGCCCCATGTCAGGCTCTGTGCTGACAGCTTAGAGCTTGGAACCTGCATCAGATTCTGTGTCTCCCTCTCTTTTTGCTCCTCCCCCATGCATGCTCTCTCTGGAAAATAAATAAACATTAAAAAAATTATAAAAAGTAAAAATAACTGACTCAAATCCTTTAAAAAAAAAAAAAGAACAAACAGAAAGGTTCTCTTCCTTCCCTCCAGGGTCTTGTGATACAGCTTGGTGAAATGGGGCAGTTGATAAAATGTTTCAAAATCCTCCTGGTTGAAAACACTACGGACCGCGCCTGTTGCTAACTGTGTCAGTCACTCACTGGGCCAAGAGTCCTCAGCTGACAGCGTACCTTGTTTTATGCCATGTTCTTGGGTGGTCCCAGGGAAGTCAACATTCTACACTGAGTTAAATACACAAGAGATGCTTTAGTTTTTTTTTTTCTATTTGTTTGTTTTTGTTTTGTTTCTTGTGACCAGATACATTCCAGAGAGAAACAGGAATCAGTCCGGCTATCTCAAGGAGGAAGAGATTTGATTTAATACAGGGGATGTGATGCTTCTACAACGTGGAAGGGTGGGAAGGAAGACTGTCTGGGAAACCGCGCTGGCTGTCGGAGAGTCGAGACTTTGCTAGGTACCACCGGCGATGACTGAAAATGCCTCCAGTGCATAGTCAGGTGCTTTGCGAGTTTAGCAAAAGTTCTTATCTGCAGAGCCCACGCACCTGCCCACTGCTATCACGGGGAGTAGTGATAAGCCTTCTGCTTTCTAAATAACTGGGCGAGTTTCTCTCAGCAGCAGCATCCAGGAGGTTCCAGAAAATGTAGTTTCCAGGTTCCTAGCCCCTGTGATACAGAGGAGAGCATGGAAGAGGGGGGCACTGGTGCTGTGTTGCAGCAGACAGCATGGGGTCCCAAAAGCCACAGGAACGCTGTAAAGACCCAGTGTGTGTTTTGTCACAGAGCATGCAGTTAACTCCAAGCGTCTTTAGGCCCACAGATTAGGAAGTACGCTTTCATTTCTCTGGTCTCATACCAGATGTCAGGGAAACCAGCATCAACTCCCTTGAAACACTGAGGAGCTCGGAAGGGCGTGTGATTCCTTGTAAGCGTTAGATCAGAACCCCCAGCTTCATCTCGTACCTAGTGTCCTTGGCCCCATAGAGCCTTCTCTGTCACAACAGGAGGAGGGAAGGTGGTGGTCACGGAGTTGGAGAAGGGGTGGAGGAGCTGAGAAACGTCCCAACGGAGACTGTAGGCACAGTGCCTGGTGGCCACGTGGGCTATGTGGCATCTGGGGGGACCCAGAGAAAGTGATTCTTGAGTGAATCTTGGGACAGCCCTATGAAGTTTCAGAGGCACGATCTTTAGCTGTGCATGTGTGTGTGCGTGTGCATCTGTGCGCATGCATGTTTTAAGTAAAGTAACACCCACAATGAAATAAGGGGAGATTTTCATTGGGTGGCCACACCCCATCCTCCAGCCAGCAAACAGACTTGTTCTAGCAAGTCAGCCTCTTCTGCTTCTTGGGCTTCTGATTTAGGGTCTGCCTGCTTCCTGGGAACCGTGAGGTGGTGCTGATGGGGGTCTGGGAGGAGTTCAGTGTCCAGCCAAGTCCACACAGCCCAGCACCAGCTTCTGCCAAGCACATGGCCCTGACCTAACAAAGCCCTCGGGGCGGGGCTCGAAGTACTTCCAACTCGAGTTCAGATTGGCTCAAATATGGAAACTGGCTTTCTCCTTGCCCAGACCCGCAAGCTTGAGTTTCTGCTTCAGGTGGGAGGTTGGGGCCAGGTGAGGTGCACGGAAGTTCCCTGTGCTCTCCAGACCATGGGGGGGCGGGGCTGCTCCACAGGGAGAGGCTGAAATGGGGAGCGAAGCAAACCCAGAGAACCTTCCCCTAGAGTCTGGAAGGGTCTTCCAGGATTTCTTCCATTGGGCTACCTTCTTCTCCAGAGCAGAGCTGCAGTTACTGAGCGTGGGACTGTATGCAGGCAGAGGAAAGAAGCTTTGAGTGTGAGGGTCAAAGCCGTGCCCCAGGTTTTGGACCCCTTGCATGTGAACTCGACTTCAGGATAGAAAAGGTGTTCAGACAGACTGACCAACCCACCCTGCCTCTATCGCCTTGGTACAGCCCACCCCAGGGAAAAGGGAGTCACGAAGGCAGAGCGCTTGGAACCTACCGCATTTGTGAACTTCATCATTTTGTGACTTCCTTTTTTAAAAAAATGTCATGCCAAGTTTGCGTTCTAGGTATTAGTATTGATGTCTGCTTTAAGGTGAAAGAGAAGGTTTGAACCTGATTATGTCCCATGAAGTGATTTCGAGGAAGATTATGCCCCCTTCACTCTGTGGCTTCGCAGCTCCATGCGCACCCCTACCACCCACCATGGGACAGGTCCTGTGGTTTGAAAGCCGCTACTGAGAGGGACCTGGCCCTTCTGGCCTCCCTCCTTCCAGCAAGGTTTGCAACAGTAAAGGCTCTGACTGTGATTTTTCAGGGGAGCCGTTGTGTTAGGGTTCTCCAGAGAAACCGGCCCGGGGCGACTGCACACCCGGGGAGGAGTCGTGCTCTCACACAAAGCCTGTGGGACCGTCAGCCTCTTCATTCCAGCCAGGTCTTCAGTGGATTGGATGAGGCCACCCACCCACATCAGGGCATGTGATCTGCTTTACTCCGTTTCTTTATTTACTTATTACTTATTTATTTTTTAACATTTATTTATTTTTGAGAGAGACACAGATATAGCATGAATGGGGGAGGGGCAGAGAGAGAGGGAGACACAGAATTGGAAGCAGGCTCCAGGCTCTGAGCTGTCAGCACAGAGCCCGATGTGGGGCTCCACCTCACAGACTGTGAGATCATGACCTGAGCTGAAGTCGGATGCTCAACCAGCCGAGCCACCCAGGCGCCCCTATTTTTAAATGCTAATCTTGTCCCCAGACACTCTCCCAAACCCACCCCGAATCATGTTTGACCAAATGTCGGGGCAGTACTGTGGCCTAGTCAGGTTGGCAAGGGTGAGCCATCATAGTGGGCTGTGGGAAAGGAACAAGGATGTCCGGAGTTTCCTGTGGATGACCAGTGGGTTTTCCTGGGCACCAGAGCCTCAGCCTCTCATCTGTATGGGGTTGGTGGTGAGGTGCCACTAAGTGAGCTATATTCTCAAGCGCCCGCCTGACCTGGTGAGTGACAGTGTAGGTGTGTCAGGATGAAAGGGACGGTCTTAATGGCTTCATCTCTGTCCAGGTGGATCAGGCCCGGCCCGGCCCTGGAGCTAAGCAGGGGTCACGGTACAAAGTTCAAAGCCAACTGCTTTGCCAGCTCTGAGGACTTTTGTCTCCTATTCAACAGCAAGCCATGACCATTCCTGACCCTGACCGAGTCCTGAACCCCAACTTCTCCTACACCCTCCCTTAGCCCCAGCAGACTCTGGAGGGCTTACCAACCCCCTCACCCTCATCCATACCGTTGACTGGCCGCGGACCCATAGCAGCTCCCCAAGCCAGGACAGTTGGGCCTGGTCCACACAGGGCAAGACCCGGGTTTGGGGGCCCAGCCTGACAGCTGGACTGGAGTAGGCAAGTACCTGAGTAACAGAGCAGTGAACCCAACATAATCGAATGGGCTGTTTCTTTCCTTCTTTCCAGCAAGAGGAAAAGATGTCGCTTTCGATGTGAAAGATTTCAGCCACACACAGAGCTGGGTTTTCAATTGCTCCTCACACTTCATATAGCAGCTGGTTGGGAAATAAAACATCTTCCATTTAGATAAATAAACAACAACAACAACAGCCAGAAAATTAATAACCAGAAAGATACACTCATTTTATTATACTGTTTCTGAAACAAAACAAGGCACAGGCAGGCTCGGGACGAGCCAGGCCTGGGTGGGAGAGTGGGGCCAGGCCTTGCTAGGGTGACCTGGGGGGTCCGCGGGGGCAGGTGTGGCAGAGGAGACTCTGATGGGGTTGGTGAGGGGGCCCCCGACTCATCAGCTCCCCCTTGAGGGCCAGTGGAGGGGGATGGGAGGGAGGGTGCCAGTCTGCAAAATGGCCAGGCCTTCCTACCCACAGAGCCAGCCTTCCAGATCACTGTGACCCAATCCACTCCCCTAGGACTGTTTTCCCCTGAAACGTGGCCCCTGTGAGGTCAATCTCACTCCTGTGGTTCAAAGCCCCTGCATGTCCAGCCACGTTCAGCACGTGGGTGCTGGAGTCATTTTACAGGTGAGGACACAGAGGCCCAGAGGAGCCGAGTTCCAAACCCAAGTATCAGGCTGTGGCTGCCAGCTACTGGGCCAGGGACAGAGTCCTCTAACAAATTTAATTAATAATAATAACAATAATAAATTAAAATAAGGGGATCTCAAAATGGGATTAAAAACAGGTATAGTTGATAGGATTGCCTTTAAAAATATGGGCACTTTCAATGCTCAAACTGTCACGTGTGGTCATGGTGTAATGGTTAGGTTTGTGGGAATAATGTGCTTTGTGGGGCCCTGACTCCCAGGGATGCAGTTCAGGCATGCCCTGTTAGCAGAGGCCTGATGAACACCCTCGCCTTCTGTGTGACTGTGTCTCCTCCTGGGAAGTAGCGGAGAAACCCCCTGTCCTGTCCCCAACCCTGCTCATCCTGAGCTGCAGACACGAAGGAACTCTGTCCATGCCCCAAACCCACCCCTGCCCTTCCCTGCCCCCACTTTTCCTACACAGACCTCTCCCACCCCGTTGTTCCTTCCACTGTCCCCCAAAGTGACTGTCAGAGTCTCATGACGTCTTACCCGATACCCAGTCCTCCTGGAATCCTAGCCCCTTCCCTGACATGGACCCAGTGTGCCACTCCCAGATGTTTTTCTCCAGTGCCCAGTCCTGTGACCTGGAGGCAATCGCTCCAGCCGGCTGTCATCTCCCGGAGGGCAGGGGCATGCATGCGCCTGTCCGTGTTCCTTACAGCACTTGGTGAAGGGCCCTGCACATGTGGCCTGGGTGCCCGGCTGGGTGAGCGCCCTGGGACCAGCCCAGCAGGGACTTGTTATTCTGCACAAGTTCTCAGAACGGAGACTCTGTGTCTAGCCCTGGGTGGGGGCTCTGGGGAAAGGTAAGTGGATAAGGCATTGGCTCATCATCAGAGTAGGGGAAGATACACACCCATACCTCAGACAGAAAGGTTCCTTAACATTTGTGAGGAGGAGAGACTCAGCCACAGGCATTCAGACCAAGGAGGTCCCGTGGGGCCGGGAAGGGAAGGCTTGCGAAGGCCTCACGTGGGACCTTGGAGGACAGGCCCCTGGGGTCTCCCTGCACCCGGCAGGTCAGCAGGCATTACTTGCAAAGGCTCTGCAGAAAACCCGGGATGACCGTGAGTGCGAGTGGGACCGGAGGCACAAGAGGCACCTAAGGCAAGGACCGTGAGGGCACTCAGCTCTGGGGCCACACTGCGCAGGCAGCTGAGCGGCAAGGGCCCTGGTACCTCTGGCTTGAGCTGTGGGAGGGATTGATTGTCCTCAACTGAGTTCAGGAAGACTGTGGGAGAAGCAGCGTGAGGGGAGTGAAACTTTAGAGATCTGAGTGTTAAATGCCCACTGCTTTAGCAACAAGAATCTGGAGTCCAGAGAAATGTCTGGAGAAGTTCAGGGACCACGAGCAGTAGGGTGCACCCTGCAAAGACAGGTTTATTGTTTGTGTCCTATGGATGAGGAAATCAAGTCCCACAGAGGCGGAGTGACCCACCATTGGGAACGACCTTACAGCCAGTGAGCGGAGCGGTCAGGATTGACTGCGGGCTAGGTGACCCCTAACTTGACCACAGTTCTCTGGACCACGGAACCACCTGCATATTAGAGCAGTTCTCCTGCCCGATTGCAACAGGCCAAACCACTCCCCACCCTGAGACCTCAGTGTTTGTTCACTGTTTTTGCTTTCTTGAGGGACTTCCTAGAAAGGCTAAGAGCACCGTCAGTATGTTGGCCTGTTGCGGCAGTTTTCAAAGTCTGACCCCGCAATCTGGGCATGGCAGATTCAGGAAATGAGCACTTGTGGGCTTCACCCCAAACCTGCTGAATGAGAAACTCTGGGGTTGGGGGTTTAACAAGCCCTTCAGGTGAGAGCTTGAGACTCAACAGCCCATGAGAATTCAAGCACAGCCATCCACCCCCCCGCCCCCGCCCCAACTGCTTTCTCCCATGGCCCCAGTGGCCCTGAGGGAGGGCAGGGGAGGTGGAGAGAGGCTTGATCAGCTGTGGCCCTGCAGCAGGGGGGCCACGAGGGACAGTATCAGTAGGGAACAGCCTGGCAAGAGGCCACAGATCACTGTGTGTCATGGGGTCCACAGAACTGCCACTGAGCCACTGTCCCACTAAATTTCCTTTCCTCTGGTCAGAGATGGGCATGGGAACTAGCTCCACAAAGCGGAGATGCTCCTTCTGCATCTCCCCTGATGCTCCTTCCTCCCTGCCATCACGGACCTTCAAGCCAGGGTGAGGGGGCAGGCCTGATTGTGATGATCAGAGCTGCCCGCCACCGGAAAACACAGGCACAGCATCACTTGGGGTGTTGTACACACTCATCTTGGGGATGGTGTGTCAGGTTCAAAGGGCTCCAGGCTCTAGGTATCAAAACCAAGAGTGAAGTCAGACATGTAGAGGAAGCACATGGTTATCTTAGTTTGATTCTTCTCACTTTTATCTTTTCTTTTTTAAATGTTTATTTTATTTTTGAGAGAGAGAGTGTGTGAGCAGGGGATGGGTAGGAACAGATGGAGAGAGAGAATCCCAAGCAGGCTCCATGCTGTGAGTTCAGCGCCAGACAGAGGGCTCAAACTTAGGAACTATAAGATCCTGACATCAACTAAAACCAAGAGTCGGATGCTTAACTGACTGAGCTACCCAGGCACCCCTTCTCACTTTTTTCTTAAATAAATTTTTTATTTTGGAATAACTTTAGATTTACAGAAAAGTTGCAAAGGTAAAACACGGTATTTCCACATACCCCTCACGTTAGTGGCTGACCTTCCCAGAGCACATACGTCAAAACTGAGATACCAGCACGGACCTATTACTGCTTCACACTCCTGATTTCATCGGGAGTCTGCCTGTTTTCCCACTAACGTCCTTCTCTGTTCCAGGATCCCATCTAGGATCCCACATGCAAGCCTCCTGGCCCATGATGGTTTCTCAACGTTTCCCAGGACTTTGACCATCTCAGTGAATCCTGGTCAGGTTCTAGAATCTAGACCGTTCTTCCTACTTTTGATAGAAGCAAGAGTAGGTGTAGTAAAGAATTTCAAGAAGATGGTATATTTTCATGTGGTGTTTCATAATTTTTAAATGTTGCTAAGTGATAAATGTTGGTCACTACTATTTAGGAGGTGTCATTTACATCGAGTCTGTGGGAATGCTATCCTTCTAAGGTTGGACATGGTTGTAGGGGAGATCTATGGTAATAACTAATTACGTGTTTTTATTTTTAAGTTTTAAAATTCAATTTAATTTTTGAGTATTTTTATTATTATTATTTTAAAATTTTATTTTGATTCCAGTAGGGTTAACATACACTGTTATCCATATTAGTTTCAGGTGTTCAATATAGTGATTCAATGCACTCATCATGACAGGTGCACTCTCTAATAAACCATTAAAATTTTTTTAATATTAATTTTTGAGAGAGAGAGAGAGAGAGAGAGAGAGAGAGAGAGAGAGAGCGCCCATGTGAGTGAAGGAGAGGCAGAGAGAGAGAATCCCAAGCAGGCTCCATGCTGTCAGTGCAGAGCCTGACTTGGTGCTTGATCCCACGAACCGTGAGATCATGACCTGAGCCGAAATCAAGAGTCTGATGCTTAACTGACTGAGCTGCCCAGGTGCCCCAAGCATTTTTAAAAACATGTATGTCATACAAGTCAAACCGCACATGCCCACAAGCCCTGCCCAGTCACGTGGCTGTGGCCCACGTGGTTTCTTTGCTGGAGGATGTCTGCTGGCTACACAGGATGATGGACTGGGAAAGAAGCAACACTCTTAGGTTCTGTGTAGTTTCCGCTCACTCTCGGGGAGGTGAGGTTTACTGTTTAATCACACTGTTTGATCCGTAACCATTGTCCTGGCTTTCCCTGGTCCCACTGAACTTGATTGGGAAAACTGCTGAGATTCTTTCCCCCTGGATGTAGACTAAGCCTGTGAATATCTGCTTGGTTTATAATGAACTGAAGTCCCTCAGGGTAGGAGTCTTTTAGGAAAACAATCCTGTCTATGACTGGTTTAAAAGAGGCTCGCTTTTAGAAAAGACCAGTGGAATGCATGTTAGTGGTGCGTTTCTGAGGAGATGTCCCGGCCGCGTCTGCCCTCGCCGGTCAAAGTTGGAGGGAGAGTTCCCTCAGCCCCAACCGTCACCAGCTCCGTCACCAGGGCATTGGGGCTGGTGCTTGGCAAATCTTCACCGCTGCCACTGTCACCCCTCCTCTTTATGGATGAGGGCGCCGGTCCATGCCGGCAGCTGCTTGGCCTTGGACCTGATTCCATCCCCATCCATGGAGGCTAGGACTCAGACTCATCACCCCTATGCTCTGCTGGGGTTCTATGTCACTGTGGCCAGAGAGCGCTGAGTCTGTCTAGGCAGATACCCGTGTGGTCTGGAAGAAGGTGGTATCCGGATGAACGCCTGGTGTAGAGTTAAAATGACTCGCAAGGCCCTTGGCCAGAAGGTTCCCAGGTTTCATTTGCATGAGCTCAGTCCCAGGGAAGGGTGTGCCGGACTCAGGGGTTTGGCCACCCACCTCTGCACTCAGCAGTACTAACCAAAGTGCAGAGAAAACAGTGAAGCTCAGTGTTTCTGTGAAAAACCAGCTTGTGAAAGGCCTATCTGTTGGCAGCTTTGCATGCCCCCCATGGCTGCTCCTTGGGGCGCGTACTGGGGAGAGGACTTTTAGCCCTTGTGGCAGAGACGGGAGACACGGAGGGGCTCATCCCAGTGGGGGGCTCTGAGCTCCGGACCCCGAGGCTCTTTGAAAAGCCCTGGCTGCTCGCGGGGAGGAAGACGGGTGATGCCCGATCCCGTCTGAAGCCTGGAGATGCTTGCTGTTCTGTCCGAGCTGCGCTCTGCTCTGCGTGGCTTGCAGATCCAGTACGTTGACGCCCCATTTCCAGGCCTTCTGGCGACTGTAGAAGTGTCACAGTTGTTACTCTCCTTATCTACATAAACAACATAACTTTGTCAAAAAACTGAAAACGTGTACTTTGTCCCAAGAGCTAAAATGGGCTGTCAGATAAGGGTGTTTTTTTTTTTTTTCTTTTCCCCCTCTGTTGCATCTGAATGATGTAAACGGTTTTTGGCTTTGGAGATTTTTTTTTTTTTTTTGCCAGGCACCGGAGTAAATGATCAGAGTAGTAACATTTTTAACCTTATCTATCATACTGAAACATTTTTTCTGCCTCCAATAAAACATGTCAGAGTCGATTAAGGACATTTCTCAATGAGGTATAATTCACAGATTTTAGTAGCGACCACGAGAGCACTCGAGTATTAGAGAAGCTGTGAATTTTTAGTTACGGGGACGTTACCATCCTACCTTTTGCCTCAATTCCCTTAACGCTCTGTACATGTGCGTTTTGTCTGCTGGTGGGGTCGGAGGAGCGCCAGGTAGGATGGCCAGGGATGTGTCACATTGTATCTGGTGACAGGGCCGTGAAAGATACGGCGGCTCAGTGCGTTCGGCGGTGCTTATCTGGTACATGAGTGCACATTACTTCCCAAAGACTGGGATCACTTTGGACAGTATCATTAAATGCCACGTCATTACCTGTTACTGAGCAGCGCTATAGCTTCAAGGGCCTCCTGGGACACGGGCAACAGTCGGAAGAATGATGGGCAAGAACGGAGCCGGCATTAAATTTTCAATGGAGGCAGTATTGGCTTTGACTTTTCAGAAGCCTTATCTGTTAGATGGTGTTTGTCACTGGGCCGCGGAGCCGCGGATGTTCGTCAGTCGGAAGTTGCAGGCAGTTGAACGGTATGGACAGGTGAAGGCTCCGCGGGGACCGGCCGGCGCGCGGAGAGCTGGAGGGGGTAAATTGAAGGTTTATTTATCCCATTCGCTGTCAAGGTCAGCTTGCTAGAGAGCTGTCCTATGGATGCTTACAAATGCCAAAATCCTGGCAAATTGTCGGAAAGAGCCTCCAAATCACTGACCTTTGTACAGCTCCCATCAACGTGTCCGTGTGTCTGAGTGGGGTCCTTAGAGGGAGTTAAATGGTTGGTAAAATGAGGCTTATGCTGTTGCTGTAATGTCAGCTGAGCTGCTATGTATTTTTTGTTTTTGTGTTTTCAGAAACAAGAATGAAGTTAAAGATATGACTGATGGAAGGCGGGGGTGTGCGTGCAAAATAATTAAGCCGGTGCGGGGTTTGGCAAACGGGTGGGTCTGAGGCTTTCCATTTGAGCACATCTCCGGCTTTGAGCCCTGAGACATTTCAGCGTCTCCATTGTCATGCTCCTGGCTGCGAAGAGGCATTGGGGGTTCCTCGGGTGTCCCTCCTTCCCACCCCACCCTGGGCGCCCGTGTGGCCATCGGGTCTCACCAGGGTTGGCCGCTCTGAGCCATGCATTCTCCTGCTCAGTACCTGTGGTCTCCATTTACCATGACAGCTAATTTAAGGAGGCCAATCATGTTGCGTTGTCTCCCTTTGGCCAAGGGTGGAGATTTACTAAAGCAACAGTGCTGTGACAGTGACCTGAAAGCGGAGGTAATCAGTCACCTGGGGATTGAGGAACACCCTCCCCCACTGCCATCCCAGAATATTATGCATCCATTAAAAAGAATGTGTACAAGGGCTGTACCTGTTGGCTTGGAGATAAATGCACGGGGCTGTAAGAGAGAAGTGTGTGGGCGCCCTTGTTAGATTTTACAAAAGAATTAAACTACCCTCTGCCCAGGGGTGTCAGATAAAACACAGGCTGCTCAGTAAATCTGAATTTGAATTTCAAACGGTAAATATTTTAAAAATAGTTTAAAAAAATGGTTTCGTTGTCTGAAATTCAAATGTAACTGCATGTCCTGTATTTTTATTTGCTACATTTGGCCACTCCTCCCCTCCCCCCTAACATGTAGTATTCGTGCACACGGTGTATTTGTATGTGGTTTTGTGGGCATGAATAAATAAAGAAACACAGCCTGGATCCTTCATAAGGGTTTTCTGGAAGGGGCCGTGTAGGGGTTGATATGAGAATGTGGGGGAGAAGATGTATGTGGAGGGGAAAAGGAGAGGGTGAGGCAAACAGGAAGGTCTTTCTAGGTTTGCAGTGTCAGAGCCCCAGGAGGATGTGGCCAGAGGCCCGGGGGCTGATGAGCTCACCTCCTGGAGGGCAAGGCTGACAGGGAGCAGGCTGTCACCGGGTGAGGGCCACCGTGGGCCCTGTGGGGTTCCCAGGAGAGGTCCCTGCTCAGGCCGGCCGGTCTACAGGCCTTGTGTTGCTGATTTGGGAAAAAAATAAAAGGCTGCATCTCATCGGGTCTGCTTCTCCTCTCTGGGAATTGCTCCTGCTCTGATCTTCCTCTTCAGCCCCGACGAGCCCAGCAGCCATGATGAGGGCCCCCCGGTGCACATCAGGGGCCCAGTGGCAGGTGAGAGGGAGCCGCCTTTGGGGGGATGCCATGTCTCCATCTCCCTCTGTCTGATGCTGTAGGCAGTCACCACAGACTCTATTTACAAGACAGTTCAAAACTCTCCTTCTTATTTCCAAATTCAATTAAAGAGCTGTTAATACGTCCCAGGTTTGTTGTAACGAGCCCATAACTGAAACTGACATCATTATCAATTCAAACAAAACACAGACGCTTCATCTTTTGCCTCCTCGGGGAACCCCCCACGTTCCCGAGCCAGGGCCGCCCCGGTAGGGGGAGGCCGGAAGCCTCACCTGGCCCCTCTCCTGCACAGATGAAGGGAGAGCGCTCTCATCCTACCGCACCCTACTCCCTTTGGTCAAAGGAGCTTTACATAATTGTGATTCTGGAATGTTCTTTCTATAGACGACGTCCCTTTCCAAACTCCTTTTGGGAGAGGAGCAGCTGTGCAGAGCCTGGTGAGTGGGAATTTTCTGTGTCCTTATGTGGCCCAAATCTCTGATGTTCTGATATGGCCTCGAATATCAGCTTCTCATGATGCAAGCTGTTTGAGGCTCCAATATCCACTCTCTGAAATGAGGAAGAAACGGGCCCACAATGCCATCTGGGTGGTGATGTAGGGAAGGATCATGGCGTGGAGGTTGTGAGGGGGCACGGGGGCAGGACAGGGGCAGAGTGGGGGGCTCAGGGGGTCTCGAACGTTCAACCAGGGCACGGTGCACCCAGCCGGGCTCCGCCTTCAGATCTAAGGACTCTCGGGCTTTCTGCTGGCCGGGGCCCTGAAAGACAGGCCCGCAAGGTGCTGGGGAGAAGGAACCGGAACAGCATTGAGCACAAAGCGAGGGCCAGGGATTGCTGGGCTCCTGAGGCAGGTGACCTTGTCCGCTTTTCTCAACAATCCACAGGCGTGGGTAGTGACTGCCTCAGTGTTTGAGGTTAGGACACCGGCTCACTGAGACATCCTAGAAAGTGGTTCAGACTGGGTTCAGATCCATGTTTAACACTTCCTTAGCCGCTGAGAGTGTGACTACTGATAGACCCCTCACCCAACAGGTGTCCCTGTGAGTTGTGAACTCCTCCCCAGGGGACCCCCTCCTAAAGCACATGGCAGCCTATCTTCTGGCCTCCTGGGTCCTTGGTGGCTTACACACAAAGCTGTGGTCTCTCTTGTGAGGTCATTCTCTGCATCCTGAATACCTTTCTCCTCCGAATGGACCCCATGTTCCAGAGTCTCGTGCGTCACTCTCATGGGCACTGGGAATCTGTCCCCTGGCACTCACACGAATTTGGGGCGTGTGCCAGTTCTGTGATGCTGTGAGCCGGAGCCCTGCCACGCTGGCAGCCAGCACTCCCCATGTGCCATGGGGCTGACGCAGTGGCCGGGCGGTGCGCCTTGGCCCCGGCTGAGCTGTGCTCAGCCTTCCCTGCGAAGCCAAGACATGGCCTGTTTTCCAAAAGGATCTGGTGCCTAGAGGCCTGGCTGGAAGACCCCACGAGCAATGCCTGGGCAGAACATTCCGCAGCACTGGTCGTGCAGTGGGCACATGTATCCTCTCCCGTGTCCGCCAGTTGCCCTGCTCCAGGGTCTCGGGGACCCTCCGTGTAAGGAAGTCCGGACCACCCCTAGTGGAAAGTGACTGGTGCTCTCTGCTTTGCCCTGGCCGGCTCCTCGCTACCTGAGCTGTGTTTCTCATGCTGTTTCACCGGCTCTGAGGAAGGACAGACAGCCACAGATTCCACTGATCAGTGCCCAGACCACAGAGAGGCCGAACTGTGTCCTTCCCTCCCTCCCTCACCAAATATTCCTTAGCTCTTAAGGGTTTACCATTAGCTGACATTGTTCACGTCTCAGAAGATAGTGGACAAAATAGTCAAGATGCCTGCATTCAAGGAGTTTGTAGACTGTGTGTGTGTGGGGGGGGGGCAGAAGATGAACAAATAAACACAAAAGAAGCTAATTTCAGAAAGCAGGAAGTGAATAGGATGGGCAGCTTCATTTAGGTCTTTGGGATCTGAAAGCCAACCGAGGAAAGGCCTAACAAAAGAGCATTCCCGATGCGGGGGCAAGTCACACGCAAAGGCCCTGGGGTCAGAGCAGCTGGCGTGATGGAAGCTGAGAGAACACAGGGGCCGTGGTTGGAGATGAGTCGATAGGCAGGCCTAACCGGGTGGTGCAAACCCTGCACCTGGAGCTAATGGTCAGTTTGCATTCTTAGCCTCTCATGGGGGTGCAGCTTCCTATCATCCCTGTGACTTTCTTGTGCTGCTGCCTCTCTGGGAAGATCCTCTCTTCTCTACCTACTGGACTCTTACTTTTCTGAGATGTGCCCGGTCCTGCACAGGATCCAAGGCTGTCACTAAACAACTGATGGGAAGGTGCATCTTTCTCTCCATAAGCAATCAGAAATTCACTCGTCCTTGAGCAGGAGTGGCTGGTGGGGGCAACTTCTTGCAGATTAGCACCGCGCAGAGCCCTCTGTCTGCACCAAGCCCAGGATCAGGGCACCCTGAGCAGGCCCTTGACCCGTGGTGGGCTTTCTGCATGATTGAGGCTCTGTTTGAGTGATGGCCGGTCTGGGTCATCTCTAAGCTTGGAGACATCGCCCAGGGTCCCGCAGGAGGTGGTGTTTCTGTGACAGTCACTCCGTTTACTCAGGGGGCCTTCCCGAGACGGAGTCTGGCTGGGTGCCCCCCTTCCCCTTCAAATGCCCTTGCTGTGGACAAGCCCAGCCACCCGGGCCCGTGGTCTGCTCTGACTGCCTGGACCTGCTGGGAACCAGGAGGCAGAGCGCTCAGCCCCCTGAAGTCTGGTAGCACGTGTCTTCCCGGTGACCACACGGTTCTGCTCAGTTCCGGGGTCAGCCTTCTCCTCTGCCTGCTCCCGCCCACCAGCTCTGTGTGCTCTGGGTGGGACGCATGGACCAGTGCGGACCCTCCCTCTGCCCTGGAGACACAGAGAGGCCTGGCTTCTTCTCCTTGGGTGAGTCGGCCTCCTTCCCTTGCTCCTGTTTTGTGTCAGATGGCGGAGAAAATATGATGGCTGCGACCATATATCTTTAACTCATTTTGGGGTCAACTGCCCTTATGCATGACAGCAAGGGGTGGGGAGTGCGGAGATGTCTCAGCACCGGTGTGGAATGACCTTGACACGTCATCCCTCTGTCCCAGCCACTGGCTCCTCATGATGGCTGAGCTGCAGGACCAGGGACGGGCGCCCTTCAGCAGGCTCTGAAACCCCAAGCCCAGCACCGAACCTGGCAGCGAGTTCTTTCTTTTGAGAGGAGATGTTCTCTCTCAGCAGTCAACTTTGCGAAAGGAGGTAAAACAGTGACCTTGACCTTGAGGCAGTGCCATCATCAACAGAGCCTCAAGGCTGTGCTCGGGGCCGCCTACCTGTGCCACACCAAGTTGCAAAAAGTCTTAGGAATATTTACAATTGGTCTTTAAACAGCAGTGGGTATGAGTAAAAGAGCAATATCTCACGTCATTAGTCCATAAATATGCAGTTTGGTTTTATTTGTCATATAAAATAACCTGAGATTGAACTGCCTGGTTGAAAGACACAGACATACATACACCTGTCTCCTTGCTCTGCCCCCCTCCCTAGCTTCATGTCTGCCACCCTTCAGGAATGTTCTTGCCCAAGTATGTCCTCCTTTCTCCATTTTCCAGGATTCTTGGGGATGGTCATTCGGGAAGGTTTCCCTCCCCTCCCTCTTAAGGGAAGCCGGCTGAATGCCCGGACTGTCACAGTGGCCCCCGGCTCAAGCTCTTCAGAGAAGGGGTAGTGGGAACCCCCTCACCCATTTTCCTTATTTAAGGGAACCTCATTCATTTTCATTCTATAAAAGGCTTGGAGCCTGTGCTGGGCTGGAATTTGGCTCTGCTGGTTGTGGGAGACTGTGCTGTGGGAGTAGAGTGGGAAGGGCTCCGTTACACCCCAGCCTGGGGCTCAAGCTGTCCCAAGTGGGAGCATGGAGCTGGCAAGGGTCCTGGAACGTGAGTGGAGAGGCAGGAACACATTTCCCTGTGGATCAGGGACTTGAGGTCATAAGTGCACATGTGACAGCCTTGTGTGCCCTGCTCTGTCTGGATCTGGGTACGAGACACCTGGGAGGCAGGTGTGTGCTGGGTGAGGCTGGGTGCCCCGAGTAGATCCCACAGTGAAATGGGGACAGCAGGCTGGGTGGGGGCTGGGGCTCCTGGTGGGTGGGTGTGGCTGGGTGACCCGGCGCTGCCTCTCAAACAAGGCCACCTGCGTGTCCTGAGTCTCCACAGAGGACACTTGAACTTGATCTAACGTGGTTCCAGCCCAGACAGAGCAAACCATGCTCTTACCGGAACTCTGACAGTCGTGGGTGATTTTGACAGCAGGACCACTCACGACCATCAACACACAGTATCACCAAGACTCAGTGTCCTGAGTCCCAACTTTATCTCAGTGCCAGTTCTTTTGCAAAAGAGACTTTGACTTTCAAACTAACGTTCACCTTGTCGGCTCAGAGGCTGAGCTCCGTCAGGGACACTGAGGGGCGTGACAGTGAGCTGTGAGGGTCGCAGGTGGCCTGTGTGACGCTCAGCCGCCCACACTCAGGGGGCTGCCAGGTCCGGGCTGATTTATTGGTGCTGCCCGGACAAAGCTTTCTAGGCTCAGCTTTGGCTTCTCCTTGTATTCCGACGGAAAAATAACTACGGATTCTAGACTGCTTGTCACCAGCACCGTGTAACGTGCAGGGGTCTGACACATAGATAAGTCCTACTTTTCAGTTCACGTGAGTTTTTCTTACTGTGCCTCTTCAAGATAAGTTTTTTTAAAGCTTTTATTTTTAGGTAATCTCTCCACCCAACGTGAGGCACGAACTCACAACCCCAAGATCAGCATGGCTTGCTCCATGGACTGAGCCGGCCAGGCGCCACTGTGCCTCTCTGAGATATTATGTAGATGCCATGTTTATTAAACAAGCCTGTGCTATGAAGTTCAAAGCCATTGTATTTTTCTCCATGAAAAATGCTCTCTCTGAAGGGTACTCCAGAGGCATAAGGCTTTTGTGCTCCAAACTGAGAAGTGATACCCTGAACTGAGAATTTGGTTTTTTTTTTTAAAGTTTATTTATTTTGAGAGAAAGAGAGAAAGAGAGAGAGAGAATGAGGAGCAGGGAAGGGGCAGAGAGAGAAAGAGAGAGAGAATCCCAAGCAGGCTCTGCACCAACAGCACAGAGCCTGAGTTGGGGCTCAAACTCACGAACTGTGAAATCATGACCTGAGTCATGAAACCAAGAGTCAGATGCTTAACCAACAGAGCCCTCCTGGGCCCCTGGAGAATTTATTCTTCTTAAAGAGTAAATTCAAGTAAAACAATTAAACGAATTATAAAAAGTGAAAGAAGAAGAGAGGTTGTCCCTGGTCCGGCTGTCCCGTCAGTGTGCGGTGGCCTTGGCATCTGTGGGCTTGCTAAGCACCATCCCTGGGCCGAGTGGTCGGTGTGAACCCGGGGAGTTTGAGAAGATCGGAACAGCTCCCACATGACTGGTGTGGTGGTCTTCGGGACGTGGGAGAGGCTGGCTTTTCTACTGCGGCTCTCCCCTGAAATCTTATCCTTTTGGTGTCTTTGAGAGTTTCATCTTTTAAAGTGATGGTCATTTTCCTGGTGCCAAGATGCTGTATTTGTGCTGGAGCACTTGTCAGAGATTGTGACATAAGACAGAAACTTACACCACTTGCCACAAACAGCAAGGAATGTGTCTTGTTAGCGGCACAGGCAGGATACACAGCCCAGGCCAGTGGCTTTTATTGCTTTGGCACAGGAGAGGAAAATATCATCCAGTTCAGGGATGCTATACCCTTGAAGGAACAGGCGGGGTTTAACCTGAAGCACCAGAATGATGGGTTTCTGATGCCCCCGCCCCCCCGTCCCCAGATGGGCACTGTGGGGGATTGTGCTCGGACTCGGGGTGACACGAACAGCGTGCAGCGCTTTGCTGAGCCCTGTGTCAGCCCCAGAACCAGCAGTCCTGCAAGGTACAGATGCACCGCAGTGCAGCCTGCTCAGTGAAGCCACTTCCAAGGCCAAGGCTACCCCATGAGACCTTTCTTCTTGGCTGAAACAGCCCTTGTGCCATGAGGCGTAGAGGAGGGGCTGCTATCATTGGTCAGATGAGTCGGAGGGACCAAGATGGTCTGGTGTTGGTGTCGTTGTTTCTCATACACACAGCTGAGAACGTTTTCCCTCAAGTGCTTGGTCTGGGCTCACCCGAAGCACTGTGTCATAAAACAGCCAAATAGAAGTTCCATGAAAAGTATTCTCAAAGGTGGGTGCTGACAGTAAGTAAAAGTATCATAAAAGGTTTAAAACAGAAAACCCCAATAGCCTGCGTTTGTTGTCTGTAAAGTCCCTCTGGGGTGAGCTGACCTGTGCCCCCCATTCACTGGGGTGAGCTGACCTGTGCCCCCCATTCACTGGGGCGAGCTGACCTGTGCCCCCAATTCTCTGGGGTGAGCTGACCTGTGTCCCCCTCATTCTCTGGGGCGAGCTGACCTATGTCCCCCTCATTCTTTGGGGTGAGCTGACCTGTGTCCCCCATT